>BCNH02000006.1:13692377-13739433 GCA_001662345.2 Metrosideros polymorpha var. glaberrima | reverse complement strand
ATGTGATCGAAACTTTAGGGCATTGATGCCTTAAATGTGCATCTTTGTATAAGAGACAAGAGTGAGAATTTGGTGGGCCCTCTTTTTTGACTTTTAAGCAACCCATCACCTCTTGTCTTTCTCTCTCTTACTTTATGTCACTCAACCTATCACTCATAGGCATCACTAGCCTTCCCTCATGTCACATTGTTGTCTTTTCCCATAAACCCACCAAAGCTTCCCAAACAAGCCAAGATGAACTCAAGACCACCTCATTCTCTCTCCCCCCTCATAATTTCGAATTTCACCATCTCTTTCACTCACTCTCTCTCATTTTTCCCTTCCTGCCCCTCTTGTTCAGCCACCACCACCACCACCACCTTGCTGTCCACCACCTTCACTGTGAGCCACCTCAGCCTGTGACCACCGCACACCGCTGTACGCCCGAGAAGCCAAGGACCCCGCCGGACCGACTTATGCCGTGAGCTCGAGGGGTGATTTTTGGGGGCTTTTCATGCTTAGATCTATGGTGAGTCATCCCTAACCTTATATTAGTGCTCTAGGTCACTAATGGACATGTATCGATGAGGTTTTGAAGCTTTTTATGGACTGTTCATAGTGAGAGGGCAAGGGATCCGAATTTGCACTATATGGGATTTCCATGTTGGATGACTTGTAGGCTTGAGATAATGATATGTTAGTACTCTAGGTCACTAATGGACATGTATGGATGAGGTTTTGAGGCTTTTTGTGGGCTGTTCATAGTGAGAGTGCAAGGGATCCGAATTTGCACTATATGGGATTTTCATGTTGGATGACTTAAAGGTTTAAGATAATGATATTTAGGTTATTATGAGCATGTTTGGTGTAGGTTTTATTGAGATTTAGTGACTGTTTTGGGCGAGTGAACAGTACCACCGAATTATGCCATATGGAGTGCCTTGTGCTTAATGTTCGTAAGTTTTATGCAAATGTCTTGTGTGTTGGGCTTTATGTGATTGGGTGCTAGATGGTCCATGAGTGACCGAATATGTAAGTAATGTTATCTTGGGACATGCAAAAATGATTATGTGAGTGGTGATTGTAAGACATGCCTTGAGTGCAAGTTGATGTTTATGGCCCATTCTTGCATGTTGGTTATCAAATGGCTTGTGTAAGTGTTAATTGAAGGCATATGCATATTCGGCCTTGTGTGATTATGGGTGAATCGTCTATGTGGCGAGTGAATGCTAAATGCCGATATTGGATCATAATGATCCTAGCTTTATGAGAGGCTATAAGGAAAGCTGTATAGTAAAAGCCACATACTACTTATTATATGGCCCAATGAGCCGACGGTCCGATGAACCGATAAGTTATTATATGGCCCGATGAGCCCGATGAACCGATAAGTTATTATATGGCCCGATGAGCCGATGGTCCAATGAACCGATAAATTATTATATGGCCCGATGAACTGACGGACCGATAAGTCGATATGATTAATATTATACTATGGCCCGGGCGCTAAAGCGCGTAGTGAGGGTTGGATAGCGAGATTATGACTTATATGTCATGAAGGTTGGATAATGGGAATTGAGTTTTGGATGGAAAGCACTGTTTGTGAATTATGGAATTATTTTATGCCTTAAGAACGAAGCCTAGCCTTAATCAAGTGCTTGTGAATTTGTGATTTGCTTTTGAATTGAAAATGTGAATGTCTGATGTCGTGTCTTCGTTTTGTTAACTTTTGGTCCTGTGAATGCTCGTGGTTAGAACTTGCACGTTGTAAGAGTTTGGAGGTACCTTTGTACTAGCATAGGATTAGGTTTGGTTCGCTAAGATTTATTCTCACCTCGTCGTGGGTTTTACCATTTTCAGACCCTACACCATAAGTATGCCGCCGAAGCATTATGAAGTGCCGATGGACCCTGATGAAGAAGAAGCTACTAGTGATGGCAAGCCCGACATCTAGGTGCATCTATGGCATCTTTTTGGCTAACCGCGTAGAGTAGCAGATGTAATTTTGGGCTAGTAACTGTCTCCCTTTCGTCGAACTATGCTGTCATTTCCCCTAAGTTGTATGCTTTTGTATTCGACTGATTTTGGTTATGTTATGAATCCTTTCAGTCATCTTGTTTTCATATGTATAGAGTTATTTGCGCTACCGCATGCATTCTTTATTCCGTGCTATTGCCGCCGTCATAGGATCCTGGTTGTTACGGAAACCGACCGGGATGTTATCGCACTCATATGATCTGGGGGGTGACAATACGGCTTTCCTTATAGCCTCTCACAAAGCCAAGATCATTATGATCTAACATCGGCATTTAGCATTCACTCGCCACACTAACAAATCACCCATAATCATACAAAGCCCATTATACATAAGCCCTCAATTAACACTTACACAAGCCATTTGACAACCAACATGCAAGAATAGGCCATATACATTAGCTTGCACTTACAATCACAACTCACATAATCGTTTTGCATGACACAAGATAACATCACTTACATATTCGGTCACTCATGAAACATCTAGCACTTAATCACATAAGGCCCAACACATAAGACATCTCCTTAAAACTTACAACCATTAAGCACAAAGCACTCCATAGGGCATTAATTTGGTGGTACAATTCACGCACCCAAACAGCCACTACATTTCAACAAAACATAAAACCAAACACGCTCATAACCACCTAAATATCATTATCTCAAGCCTACAAGTCATCCAACACTAGAATCTCATATAGTGCAAATTCGGGTCCCTTGCACTCCCACTATGAACAGCCCACAAAAAGCCTCCAAACCTCATCCATACTTGTCTATTAGTAACCTAGAGTACTACCATAGGTTTAGGGATGACTTACTAAAGATCTAAGCAAGAAAATTCCCCAAAATCACACCTAAAGCTCATGCACAAGTTGGTTCGACGGGGTCTTTGGCTTCCCAGGTGAACAGCGTTCATGGGCTGAGGTGGCTCATGGTGGTGGTAGGTGTGGGGCGTGATGGTGAGGTGCACAGTGGCTGGTGGTGGATGGCAAGGTGGTGGTGGTGGTGATGACCGAACAAGAGAGGACAGGGAAGAGAAAAATGAGACAGGGTGAGTGGGAGAGAGTGAAATTCGAAATTATGAGAGAGGAGAGAGAATGAGGTGGTCTTGAGTTTCATTTTGGCTTGTTTGGGAAGTGTTGGTGGGGTTTATGAGGAAAGACAACTATGTGACATGAGGGGAAGTCTAGTCATGGCTATGAGTGATAGGTTGAGTGACATAAAGTGGGAGAGAGAGAGAAAGACAAGAGGTGATGGGTGGCTTAAAAGTCAAAGAAGAGGGCTCACAATATCTCACTCGTCTCTTATGCAAAAATGCACATTTAAGGCATTAATGCCCTAAATTTTTTGTCACATAGGGGGCCAAAAATTAAATGTGTTCTCAATTAAAAATCTAAGGAATGAGCCTAAATTCGGGGGTGCAAGGAATATCCAAGTTAATTCCCTTAATCACCGATTTCCAATCTACCTCGGAACGACTCCCAATTCAAAAAGTCTCGACGAGACGATTCCAATGTTTCATTGTTGAAATTTTTGAATGATCGACGTCCAATCTCGAAGCCCAATTCTTGACTAAAATCGATGAATAGTAATTTCAAGGCATCTCGAACTAACAGGTGGCTTTTAGAGTTTTACGCGTATCGACCCGTGATCATTGTCACGTTTTAAAGTTATTGAAACCATGGCGACTTTGATTGTCATGTCAATCGTTGGTTCCAAAGGTCGCGTTCATTAGAAATCTGGTTTAGGTAAATTCGCGAATTATACTCTAGTCGTACGGAACCACCCGCGAACCAATCATATAACGCTAGCAAATCATTCTAAAACCAATCTTTGAATGGCCTATGATGGCACAGGATGTTCCCTCGGCAATCCTTACGGTCAAGTCATTAATCCAAGGTCGAGTTCTTTCGTCCACGTACTTAATTCCTCATTAGCCTTTCCCCTTGGGTTAGTTAACTCAAGAGTGATCAATTCTGAGCGAGATTTACTGAAATACATCGATTGATATTTCATTCATTCATAAGCTTCGAAATAGGTCGAAATTCAGAATATCACATTATATCAAAGTTTAGTGTGATAACCTCATTCTAATGGAAGAACTTTCCATTGTAGGAAAGGTTGGGTCCTTTTTTGCTCCAATGTTTGATTTATAACTTTAGGAGCTTTGAATTCATCTATGTTACTTATAATAGCATTCATTTAGGTAATATTCGTCCTTGGAAAAGATTAAATTGAAGTTGGGTGCTAGAATTCATTCTAATGGATGAACTTCCCAATCAAAGAATGTTTGGGTTCTCTTGGGTCTAATTTTTTATTTTGAGATCTTTCAATTCATCTAAGTTACTTAGAATAGTGTTTATTTAGATGATATTCATCCTTGAGAAATATTAGATCGAAGTGTAGCACCATAACTTCATTCGAATGGAAGAACTTCGCGTTTTAAGAAAATTTTGGTCCACTGTTTGATTTGTAGTTTTGAGAGTTTCCAATTCAACTAAATTACTTTTAATAGTATTCCTTTAGATGATATTCACTTTTGAGAATAATTAGATCGAAGTAGTGTGCCATAACTACATTCTAATGATGGAACTTCCCATTCTAAGAAAGTTTGGGTCCTTTTTGGTCCAATGTTTGATTTGTTGTTTTGAGAGCTTCCAATTCATCTAAATTATAATAGTGTTCATTTGGATGATATTCATCCTTGGGAAAGATTAGATTGAAGTTGAGTGCCTTAACTTCAGTCTAATGGAAGAACTTCTTATTCTAAGAAAGTTTGGGTGTTTTTAGGTCCAATGTTTGATTAGTAGTTTTGAGAGCTTTCGATTTATCTAAGTTACTTTTAATAGTGTTCATTTAGATACTATTTCGCTAGAAAGTGTCCGACGAAAGATCTTTCATCGAATTGCGAGTCTTCGGCTTTTATTTGTTAAGAGATAAGTTCTATGGCGATTCGAAAAGAAATGGACTGATTCTGGAAAACAATGAAAGCCAAGTAACGAAGTGCAGAAAGTAAAAGACAAAAAATGTAAATAACATCTTGTTCTTGAGAAGATTTTGTGTTTCTACATTGTAGCCTCTGCCCCTTTTATAGGCTTTTACGGGGGTAACCGCTTCAAGTGGTTATTATTTTCTTCGATTTCTGACAATAATCATCTTATCTTCTCTTGAAGAAGTTTCATTTTACACTGCCAAGACTAATTACTTCTTAGTCTCCAAACTTTGGTATCTTCTTTATTGGACTTTGGTGTCCCCACTGTCTCGGCATCTTCGATCATCGGTGTCCTTGCTACTCGAGCATCTTCGATGCTATATATTTTTTTACACACCGAAGTTTAGCGTGGTTAGTTTTAGGTGTTAACATATGCCCCATCTTAAAAGGATTAAGAGCATTTAAGCCTTTTAAACGTTATCGAAAATGCCTTTTCATACTTCTGACCAAGCTTGTCCAGCATGCTTCGTAAACCGTCGTTTCGGTTTGAGCTGGTGTTTTTGTAAACTGCGGAATTAACAGCTATGTTCTATAGCCCTACTGTCACTTTGCCTTCATCGTGATGCTACACATGTCTCGTGATTCATGGTTTAACTCCATTGATAATTTTGCCAAATCGTTTCTTTTGGGAAATTCAATGTCTTCTACTGTTTATCTGCGCGATGATTTCTCTCTTAGCACTATCAAGCTTTTTTTCTCCTTCAACAATGGTGCCAAAGAACAATTTGTCTGTGCATACATATATTGCGCGCTATGTTGACTTGCTGTAGAGCTCGGATAAGGAGAATATTCTTAGTTCCCTACTAAATTTCCCTACTGTGGGGTCTGAGCATGTAGTGCTGGGTCCCTATTTGTGTCAACCCCAACCTCCTTCGTTGTTGTCATGCTGTATCCAGTGCCATCAAGGAGAAGAACTTCCCTTTCATCATGGGATTCTTTCCAAACAAATATGGGTAACTCTTCAAAGGCACAAGTCTTTCCCTTCTTTCGATTCTCATCTCTTTAAATGGTACCTGAGGATTAAATCCCAAAAAGAGGGCACTTTGACAAAGCACTGGAGTTTCTATGTTTCGATTGGAGATTCAATATTGAGCTAATAGGCAGTTTGGCTAGTTTTTTTGTCTCCATCTACCAATTGTTTCTTCTTTAGGGGTGGTCCCATGTCAATTACTCTTCTTGATGTATTCACCATTACTGGTTGGAGCCCTTATGGAGACGATCCCTAGAACCTAGACTCAGCCGACTATCCTTTCGTTGCTGAGTTCACCGAAGTGTCCTACGGGCACTTTATGACCAAATTTTGTGGGACCTGTAGTGTAGTTGATCAAGTGAAGCATACTATTTTCATCTTGCTATGGTTATCTAAATTTGTCCTTTTACATCCGACTGTTCAGATATGTAAGGATCTTATCGGGCTTACCTATTGTCTTGCATTAGGTGAATTTTTTGCTCTCGGCCAGGTTGCTCTTACTATTCTCTATAGAGGTCTGAATCATGCATATGAATCTATCTTAAGAGACACCTCTAGCAATTTATATGGACATTTATGGATTCTCCAAGCTTGGGTGAAGCTATATTTCCCTTTCTTTCTTTTTTTCGATCGAGAGAATACCCTTTGACTAGTTCAAGAACTAAACAGACTCCTTTTATCTCAGATTCTCAAGGTTGTGATTGTTGATGTACTACCTGTTTCAGACGATGTAACTCCCTTTCGTTACTTCTTTGGCTAGATTTACAAAAGTACTTTGAGTACTCTTGACTTTTGTCCCTTTAGTGGGGAGGATTTCAATGATGTATTAGCTTCGATGACACGTCTCACAAGTTTTGGCTTGCAGTTTTGACTCCTTGTGACCTCGTTTTGAATTTGTCTACCAAAGAAAAACTTAAACCGGGCTCGGAGGTTTATTCACTGCAATATTGTGCTCGGCAATTTGGGCTAATGCAAGGAATCCCTATGCCTGTACTTTATTTTATGGAATTCCTGTTTAACTCTAAAAGTCGATATGTCATCATCAAATATTTAGACCCCTTCGATTGTTGCTTCAAAATTGCAACTCAAATGCGTCGTAAGAATTTCATTACACCATTCACCCCACTTCCAGGTTACACCAATGAATTCTACCACTAGTGAATAGAATATCAGGCCTTCGAGTTCAACGACGATCTCCTGCCTATTATGGGGAGAATTATACTTGGAAATTGTGTCCCACCGAAAGTGAAACAGCCAGATTCTCCAGCTAAGTCCCATAAGATGCCTAAGCATAAGGCTTCAGTAGGTATTATTATTGTCATAATGGTTTCATCTTTTCTTTCGCTCGGCAGAGCTTCTTGAATAGATTATTTGTCTTTCGCGAAACCGAGTGAAGGTAAAAGTCCTTCTAAGAAAACTCCGGCACATATTGATAAAAGGAAAAACACGCGGTCAACTGACCCAGCCCCGACTCATGAACAAGGCTCCCTAGAGAAGAATCCCAAACCGACGAGGAAAAGAAAACTTATATTGACTGCCTCACATGGTTGGTCACCATTATTAATTCCTGTCGAGCAGACGGATGTTGCATATGTGGACTTTGCACAGGACTTGAGTTAGGCCAATTCCTTTTTGGCCCTTGAGTCGCCTTTCGATGACATCCTTTGCAGCTTGTCCCTGCTGGAGGTATCATTAATGAAGACCTCAGAGGTACCTTACCTTTTCCAATATTTATATCGTATTCTCAAGATTCTTCGAGATTATCTACTACTCATCGAATTACTCTATTATCTTAAAATCTTCAGCTTCATAAATAATTCCATATGAGGTTTCTACCCAGAAGATGCCAATTGCGGTTGAAAATTTTCCTCATATAGCAGCAATCAGGGAGTTATCGATCATAACAGAGGAGCCTCCTCAAACGATGGTGACTCAGAAAATACTGACCGCAGTTGAAAAGTTCTCCAAACGACAGTAATCGAAAAAACGCCAACCGTGGCTAGAAAACCTCCTTGAACGCCAACCTCTCAATCTGAATGAGGGAAACAAGTCATTATGGTACCACCACCATCTGAACTTCTAGACATCCTGAACCAAGTGTGTCTCTTTTTATTTGTCGTTAAGCTTTTTCGTATTTCATGTCTGATTATTGAATCGGTGCTAATGTAGGTCGAACATATTCCGTCGCCTTCTTTCTTTATCGGTTCAATGATTGAAATTGACCTGACCGCCATTAAGCTAGCTGATGTCGGTAAAAAGGAGGCTATTAATATGTGGATTCAGATCAAAACTCCCAAGATTCCATTGCCACCACCGGTTTTCATAAATCCACCTGCAACCAATGAGGCAAATGAAGCTCTTTGGAACGAAGTACTTGGTCTAATCGAAGGTGGTTTTTTTTCACTCTATTGGCTAATCTTGACGCCGAACATAGGCTAAGAGGGCTGCTAGACAAAGTCGCCAATGCTCCGTATGATTTTGGCTAAATTCCAAGGTTCGTTGATGTTTATGAAGAATTCACAGGAAGATTAATCCCTGGTTTGGACACCTTTAGGGCTCACTTGGATCTACTAAACCATCTAACCCAAAGTGATAGAGGTTTGTTTGATCTTGCTGACTCTATGGAACGGAAGAAAGTCATCATGTCTGTGATATTCCCAAATTTTGACCAAAGTACTAAAATCGAATTCGATGGATTTTAACCACGAATTCTAATCGGACTAAGAGTATTAGACTTTAGAGGATTGAGAGACAACCATTGGACATTACTTTATCAAAATCCCAAAGTTTATTGATAAACCCTAAATTTTCGGATAAATGAAAATAAGACAAATTGAGAACCAAAGAGAGCCCACGGGTTTGGCAAGGCCCAATGGGCCTCATTTTCTTCAAAATTTGGCCACAGGGGCCTAATGGGAGAAAATTACAATGTTGCCCTCAAAAGCCATCTTTGGCTCATTTTGGAAAAGTTGCATTTTAATGGCCCAAATGAGGAGCCCAATGGATATCAAGCCCACTAAGCCCACATGAATAGTGCCAAAAGTGGAAATTACCAAAATACTCCTTCTAGAAACCCTATTATTCGAAAGAGATATTTGTGGAGTAAAAGACAAAATATGATTAGAAGATATTTATTGTATTAATGTTTAGAAGACAAAGCTATATAGATATTTTGTGCCATTAATGCAATCGTGGTGAAGAAGTAAGAAGCCAAACTTGAAGTAGAAGTCGTCCATTTTCTCTTTCTCTCTTTCCCCCCTTGTTTGGCCATCACCTCCATCGCCCCCTCTCTCTCTCTCTTTCCTCACTTCCTCTCCCTGATCACTGTCGCCGCCGTAAAACTAGTGAGTTAACTCTCTAATCTTTGGTTAGGTTGTTAATTACGTTTAGGGTTAGATTAAGTGAGGTTTAGAACTAATTGTGGTGGATTAGTTGATAAGCTATCTTGATAAGTGAAGTAGAAAAGGGTGATAGGTTATCAAGGAAAGTGATAAGTAGAAGTGATAACCTATCAAGGAAAGATTGATAAGCTATCACCAAAGGGGTGATAAGTTATCGACATATAAATGATAAGCTATCATCAAAAGGGTGATAACCTATCGGTAATTAGGTGATTAGCTATTTGAAAAATGGATGATAAACTATTGTCAAATAGGCGATAAGCTATCGAAGTTTGGTTGATAAGTTATCATTGTTAGGGTGATAAGTTATTAATTAGTGTGTTTTGTGCTTGAGATATATGGTATTTCTATACATGTTTTTGTGTTGTTTGAGGTATGGATTGCCTTGGAAAGATGATTGCCTCTTGAAAACTATTGCTTCCTAGTTTAAAGGAATGTATTTATTGGCATATAAACGATAATTCACAAGGTGTTGTACTTGGATGCCAAGTTTTACATATTGGAATAATCAAGGATGCTTGAAAAATGAAGTATGCAAAATTTGATGGGATAAGCATGTCCGAGTGATCAAGTGTGATTATTTTATTGCATTATTACGTGTAAAAATTGTAATAACTTTGACATACGAGCACGAATCGTGGCATGAGCATGAATTATAGCTACATTGGCTATATGAGAAGAAATGAAATTGGTATGCATGATTGGTGTGCTTGTGTGATCACAAAAGAGAACAAACCCCCAAAGGTTTTGGAGACGATGCTTGATTTTATCGGATGCTCGGCGGAGGTTCGAATGCCGGATCATGGTAGAGGCCGAATCGATGCTCCTTATGGAATGCCTTCTATCTCCGAGGGAGATCGAGACAGTGCCGTGCCCGATGGGGCGGGACGATGCCTGGTCATGCCGGAAGACCACCAACCTTTAGGTTGTGCCGTGGCCCAAAGTAGTCGCGACCGCTAACCTTTGGGTTGTGCCGTGGCCGATGATGGTCGTAATAATTAGAGCATGAATTGGAACACATATGGATGCATTACACATGAGAAGTAATGTTATGTGTTTTGATTATGTGCCTTGCTTGATGCATTGTTTATAGAACACTATAATTGATATTATGCAAGGTATGTGCTAAGGCAAGTTAAGAATGCATGCGGTTTGTTTGTTGATCTATAATGAGTTGAGTAGCTCGAACTTATTATAGTTAAAGTAGATCGGGAATTACTCGCTATTCAAAATGACCTAAGAGAAGTATTGAGATCATTGCACGCCCGACGGCCATAACTTGGAGTGATAAGGTGCGTTGGGTTTTAGGATAGTTAGTGTCATGCGTCGGACCATACAAGCGCGATAACATCCCGTTCAACTTTCGTTTCGATTCCATAACAACCAGGATCCTATGATAGCGGCAAAAGTGCAGAATAAAGGATGCATGCGGTAGTGCAAATAACTCCGTACATATGATAAACAAGATGACTAAAATGATTCATAACATAACCAAAGTCAGTCGAATACGAAAGCGACACTACTACCCTACGAGGTTAGCCAAAAAAAAGATGCCACAGCTGCACCTAGACGTCGGGCTCGCCATCACTAGCATCTTTTTCTTCTTCAGGGTCGAACTCGACTTTAGTAGTGACAGGCTCCACGACTTGGGCATCCACAGCGGGAACAGGTGGAGGCAGCTGGCTCGCTTGAACCTTGAAGGTAGGGTTATACACCTCACCATCCGGAGGGGCGGGGTTGCACCAACCCGGGATTACACAAAATGGCACATCAAAACCCTTTAGGGGTCCAACCTCAATCCCATTTTCATCACGATAGAGCATGCCTCGTAGATATGCAATTTCCAATAAGGGTCCCCTTCATCAACATAGACTATAGTCCCTCTTTTGATGTACGTCTTACCCTCGACCGGGGGGTATTCAGTGACTATCATCTCAAAATCCATCGGCACTCCATAATGCTTAGGCAGCATACTTATACTCTGGTCATCACGTTTTATGATGGCATAGGATGTTCACTCGGCATTCCTTATGATCAAGTCGTTAATCCAGGGTCGAGTTCTTTCGTCCACGTACTTAATTCCTCGTTAGCCTTTCCTCTTGGGTTAGTTAACTCAAGAGTGATCAATTATGAGCGAGATTTACTGAAATACATCGATTGATATTTCATTCATTCATAAGCTTCGAATGGGTTGAAATTTAGAATGTCACAGTTAGTTAGGAAAAACACCCCGTGCTTGTAATTGCTAATTTATTTTTAGGATTATTGTTCACGAATTCTAACTTTGTGTTAGAATTATACATGAAGGATTAAGTAAGATTCCTACTAAATGAGTAACCGTAATGCCATAGTGCCTAGAGGAAGGGCTACTCAAGAGGATCCCCGGCTGGATGGGATTCTTTAAGCTTTAGAAGCTACTGAAAATATCATAAGGCAACAAGCTCAGAATCAAGCTGATGTTGCTGCTGCGACCGCGGCGCCCAATGAAGTCCCGTTGGTTGGGAACAGGAATGGCGATCAACCAATGCATAGGTTGGTTGAGCATTTTTTTAAGCTTAAGCCACCAAAGTTCATCGAAACGGGTGATCCTAAGGCTGCAACCCTCTAGATCAAGGAGTTAGAAAAGGCTTTCGCCTTGCTAAGGTGCTCAGAGGAGGACAAAGTGACTCTAGCTATTTACCAAATGCAAGGTAATGTTAGCTCTTGGTGGGAAGCCACTCGACGAAGGGTTTTTCCTGAAGGTACGGTCCTAGTGTAGGATGCCTTCGTTGGAGCTTTTAACAGGAAATATTTCTCGGACTGTGCTAAGGAATAGAAGATGGCTGAATTTCAGTGACTTTATCATAACCATTTGTCAACAGACCAATATGAGGCGAAGTTCGCCGAGCTGTCTAGGTATGCACTGAGGTTAATTGAGGACCTAGTGGATAAAGCGAGGATATTCCGAGATGGTATGAAATTGGAGATTAATGACCAGTTGGAGCCTCTAAATCTCGAGGACAATGATGAGACATGTCACGCCCCGGACCACACGAGCACGATAACATCCTGATCGACTCTCGTTTCGATTCTGTAACAACTAGGATCCTACCACGGAAGCAAATAGTGCAGAATAAAGGATGCAAGTGGTAGCACAAATAACTCCGTACATATGACAAACAAGATGACCAAAAGGATTCATAACATAACCAAAGTTAGTCGAATATGAAAGCGTATAACTTAGGGAGGGTGACGACATAGTTTGATCAAAAAGGGAGATAGTCACTAATCCAAAGCTACACTTGCTACTCTACGCGGTTAGCCAAAAAGATGCCACAGATGCACCTAGACGTTGGGCTCGCAATCACTAGCAGCTTCTTCTTCATCAGGGTCGGACTCGACTTCAGTATCAACAGGCTCCACGACTTGGGCATCTACGACGAGAACAGGTGGACGCGGCTGGCTCGCTTGAACCTTGAAGGTAGGGTTATACACCTCACCATCCGTAGGGGCGGTGTCACACCAACCCGGGATTACACAAAATGGCACATCAAAACCCTTCAGGGGTCCAACTTCCATCCCATTCTCATCACGATAAAACCATGCCTCATAAGTATGCAATTTCCAATATAGGTCCCCCTCGTCAACATAGACTATAGTCCCTTTCCTGATGTATGTCTTACCCTCGACCGGGGGGTATTAAGTGACTATCGTCTCAAAATCCATCGGCACTCCATAACGCTTAGGCGGCATACTTATGGTCTGAGGTCTGAAAATGGTAAATCCCATGACGAGGTGAGAATAAATCTCAGTGAGCCAAACCTAACCCTACGTTAGAACAAAGGTACCTTCAGACTCTTACAACGTGCAAGTTCTAACCCTCACCCATACTTGTCTATTAGTAACCTAGAGTACTAACATTGGTTTAGGGATGACTCACCAAAGATCCAAGCAAGAAAAGTCCCCAAAATCCCCCTAGAGCTCACGGCATAAGTTGGTCCGGTGGGGTCCTCGGCTTCTCAGGCGAATGGCGGTGCACGGCGGTCACAAACGGAGGTGCCTCACGGTGGTGGTAGGTGTGGATGGCAAGGTGGTGGTGGTGGCCGAACAAGAGGGAAGATGGAAGAGAAATATGAGAGAGTGAGTGGAAGAGAGTGGAAATTCGAAATTATGAGGGGGGAGAGAGAATAAGGTGGTCTTGAGCTTCCTTTTGGCTTGTGTAGGAATCTTTGGTGGGGTTTATAGGGAAGGTAACTATGTGACATGAGGGGAGGTCTAGTGATGGATATGAGTGACATAAAGTAAGAGAGAGAAAGACAAGAGGTGATGGGTGGCTTAAAAGTCAAAGAAGATGGCCCACAAAAAGCTCACTCTTGTCTCTTATGCATACATGCACATTTAAGGCATTAATGCCCTAAAGTTTCGGTCACATAAGGGGGGCCAAAAATTAAATGTGCTCTCAATTTAAAAAAAATCTAAAAAATAAGCCTAAATTCAGGGGTGCAAGGAATTTTCAAATTAATTCCATTAATCACCGATTTCCAATCTACCTCGGAATGACACCCAATTCAAAAAGTCTCGACGAGACAATTCCAATGTTTTATTGTCGAAATTCTCGAATGATCGACGTCCAATTTCGAAGTCCAATTCGTGACTAAAATCCATGAATAGTAATTTTAGGGCGTCTCGAACTAACGAGTGGCTTGTAGGGTTTTACGGGTATCGACCCGTGATCACCGTCACATTTTAAAGTTATTCGAACCATGGCGACTTTGATTGTCATGTAATTGCGAGGGTCAATCATTGGTTCCAAAGGTCGCGTTCATCAGAAATCTGGTTTAGGTTAATTCACAAATTATACTCTAGTCGTACGGAATCACCCGCGGACCAATTATATAATGCTAGCAAACCCTTCTAAAACCAATCTTTGAACGACCTATGATGGCACAGGATGTTCCCTCGGCAATCCTTATGGTCAAGTCATTAATCCAAGGTCGAGTTCTTTGGTCTACGTACTTAATTCCTTGTTAGCCTTTCCCCTTGGGTTAGTTAACTCAAGAGTGATCAATTCTGAGCGAGATTTAATGAAATATATCGATTGATATTTCATTCATTCATAAGCTTCGAAATAGGTCGAAATTCAGAATGTCACAAGATATATGAAAGGGTCCAACTCATTGAAAGGAACATAGCAGAACGGGCAGCCGTATCTAGGTCACGGTTTGCACCTAATAGGGACAACCATCGATTTGGGAAGAGACCAATGACTGGAGAAAAGTATTCTATCTCTCCCAACCGAAAAAATGGCATAGGAAAGTTGGCATATAACTCAGTTGGTGTGTACTAATTCTATAATAGAAGAGATGGAACAACCCCGTGACCTACTAGGATGGGAGCCTGTTATGGATGTGGTCAGCACGGCCACCAAGTGCTAAACTGTCCACATAAACCTTTTGGAGCATAAGCACCATCGCTGCAAGAAGGACAACTATTAGGAAACACCTCGCAGAACAATCTAAACCAGCCCCCGATGCAAGGAATGGTTTATGCCATTACCAGAGAAGAAGCGAAGGATTCGCCTACTTTGATTACAGGTACGATCTTCTTGCACGATCATATTGCTTATGCTTTGTTTGATCCGGAAGCCACACACTCGTTTATTTCTGAACAATTTGTTAAGTTAGTTGAGCTAAGTTCAAAACTGTTGGAAGCGGTTTTTAGTATTTCCACCCCGTTAAAGGATAGAGTATTCTCTGCGGTAGGATGTTCAGGTTGTAAGATAATCATAGGCGGTAGGGAGGAAAGTATAGATTTGATTGCATTGGTAATGTATGACTTTGATGTCATCATCGGAATGGTCAGCAAGCAACGAGCTACGATAGACTGCTATCGTAAAGCAATCAAGTTTAACCCATTATGAAGGGTTAGTTTCAAGTTTGTTGGAAATCGAGGGTCCCCCTTGATCCCCTTGATTTCGTCGCTTACGACGACAACTTTGCTGGATAAGGGTTACTAGGGTCATTTGATAACCATGGTCAATATGTTGGTTGAAGAACTAAGGATGGTGAACATCGCCATAGTATGAGATTTCTCCGATGTCTTTCCAAAATAATTGCCTTGATTACCCCTAGAAAGGGAAATAAAATTTGTGATTGAGTTAGCCCTTGGAACGAAACCAATTTCCAAACCACAGTATTGCATGGCGTTGTCAGAGTTAAATGAATTAAAAGTGTAGATCCAAGAATTATTGGATAAAGGATTCATCCGCCCTAGTGCATCGCCTTGGGGAGTGATGGTTCTATTTGTGAGAAAGAAGGTTGGATCGTTGCGTCTTTGCATCGATTATCGACAACTTAATCAAGTGACAATTAAGAACAAGTACCCGTTGCCAAGAATAGATGATTTGTTTAACCAACTTCAAGGAGTTTCGGTATTTTCCAAGATAGATCTAAGGACGGGCTATCACCAGTTGAGAATCAAGAAGGAGGATATACCGAAGATGGTATTTCGTACACGTTATGGTCATTATGAGTTTACGGTAATGCTGTTTGGTCTAACAAATGCGCCTGCTGCTTTTATAGATCTAATGAATCAGGTGTTCAAGGAATATTTGGACCGGCATGATTGTGTTTATTGACGACATTCTCGTGTACTCAAGAAGTCATGAGGAACATGAACAACACTTGAGGACAATTCTGCAGACCCTTTGAGAGCATAAATTGTATGCTAAGTTCTGTAAGTGTGCGTTTTGGTTAGCTCGTGTAGCTTTTTTTAGACATGTAATTTCTGATGAAAGAATTTATGTAGATTCGGCTAAGATTGAAGCGGTTATGGATTGACCAAGGCTGACGACAGTAATAGAAATTCTGAGTTTCTTAGGATTGCTAGGCTATTATAAACGATTCGTAGAATGTTTTCTACGATAGCTATACCTCTGACACGATTGCTAAAGAAGGACGAGAAGTTTGAATGGACAGATAAGTGCAAGCGTAGTTTTCGAGAGCTTAAGCACAAGCTAACTACAACTTCAGTTTTGACAATACCGTCTGGTCCAGGAGGTTATGAAATCTACAGTGATGTGTCGTTTAAGGGATTGGGTTACATTCTAATGCAACATGGAAGAGTGGTTGTATAGGCTTCCCGTTAGTTAATGCCTCATGGCTTGAACTATCCGACACATGATTTGGAATTAGCAATAATCGTCTTTGCCCTCAAGATTTGGAGACATTATCTATGCGGAGAAAAGTTTCAGGTTTACACCAACCATCAAAGTCCCAAGTACCTGTTCTCTCATAAGGAGTTGAACATGAGACAACGACGTTGGATGGAGCTTCTCAAGGATTAAGATTGTGACATTCTGTACCATCTTGGTAAAGCCAACAAATTGGCTGATGTGCTTAGTCGAAAGTCAACAATTGCACAAAAGATGGTTTAAGAATGGCTTTTTCTCAAAGAAGTGCGAGATTCAGACTTTAAGTTTAAGGAAAACCACTATAAGGATTGAACTAGAAGTGCAGGCAAAAATTAAAGCTTTGTAATTGATAGATCAAGCAATCCAAAAGATTTTGCAAGAGGATTCAGTGAAGAGGAAAGTTGATTTTCAAGTAGCTGAGGATGAAATATTGAGATTCCGCGAGCGATTGTGCATGCCTAATGATATAGGGCTTAAAGAGGAAATCTTATTATAAGCCCATCGTAGTAGCTACAACATTCATCCAAGCAACACAAAGATGTATCAGAATTTGAAGAAGTATTATTGATGAAGTGGTATGAAGGCTGATATTGCTAAGCACATGGCTAAGTGCTTAACGTGCCAACAAGTGAAGGCACAGCATTGCAAGCCTAATGGACTACTACAACCTCTCGAGATCCGAAAATGAAAATGAGAACATGTCACAATGGATTTTGTGACGGGATTACCAAAGAGTCAACAAGGTGATGACTCTATTTGGGTCGTGGTTGATAGACTAACGAAATCCACACATTTTATTGCTGAATGAAAGGATTTCGCATTGGACAAATATGCTAACTTGCACTTACAAAAAATTGTTCATCTTCATGGAGTGCCAGTGACGATCACATCAGATCGAGATCCTAAGTTCACTGCCACTTTTTGGAAAAGCTTACAGACTGCCTTGGGCACAAGGATGCACTATAGTACAGCTTATCATCCACAGATTGACGGTCAGCAAGAAAGGACGATTCAAACACTCAAAGATATGTTGCGAGCATGTGTTTTGGAATTTAAGGGAAGTTGGGAGGAACAACTTCATCTTGTTGAGTTCGCCTACAACAACATTTATCAACAAACATCAAAATGGCACCATTTGAAGCGTTGTATGGTAGGGGTTGTAGAACTCTAGTTTGTTAGGATGAGGTTGGTAAACGAAAGACCACGGGCCTCAAGTTGGTACAACAATTGTTGGACGTTGTCAAAGTTATTAGAGAAAGACTTAAGATAGCCTAAAGTTGCTAGAAAAGTTATAAAGATAAGCAACATAAACCATTGGAATTCCAAGTAGGTGATCATGTATTCCTCAAGGTGTTACCGATGCAAGATACTTCGTGATTTGGCAAGAAAGAAAAGTTGAGTCCGAGGTATGTTACACCTTTTGAAATCTTGGAACGAATTGGGATTTTGACCTATTGTCAAGCGTTGCCACCAAGATTTACATGATGTCTTTCACGTATCTATGTTGATGAAGTATGAGCCTGATCTGGCTCACATCCTTAATTTTGAGGAAATAGAAGTGGACGACCGAGTGTCATATGTGGAGCGACCGGTACGGATAGAGGACAGAACATAGCAAGTGCTATGAAACAATACGATTGCCTTAATTAAAGTGATTTTGTAACATTACGGAACAGAGGGAGCAACGTGGGAAAACGAAGAGATAATGAGGCTCCAATATCCCTATCTTTTTAGGATGTCATGTAATGATTTATATATCGAGAACGAAATTTCTGTAAGGAGGGAAGAGTTGTGATATCCCTAAATTTTGACCAAGTTACTAAAATCTAATTCGATGGATTTTAACCATGAATTATAATCCGACTAAGATTATTGGACTTTAAATGATTAAGAGACAACTATGGGACATTACTTTGTCAAAAATCTAAAGTTTATCGGTAAACTCTAGATTCTCGGATAAGTGAAAATAAGATGAAAATTGAGAACTAAAGAGAGCCCATAGGTTTGGCAAGGCCCATGGGCCTCACTTTCTTCCAAATTGGGCCACAATGGCCCAATAGGAGAAAATTACAGTCTTGCCCTCAAAAGCCCATATTTGGCCCATTTTGAAAAAGTTGCATTTAGTGGCATAAATGAGGAGCCCAATGGATATCAAGCCCACTAATGTGACATTTCGAATTTCGATCCATTTCGAAGCTTATGAATGGATGAAATATCAATCGATGTGTTTTAGTAAATCTCGCTCAGAATTGATCACTCTTGAGTTAACTAACCCAAGGGGAAAGGCTAACAAGGAATTTAGTATGTGGACCAAAGAACTCGACCTTGGATTAACGACTTGACCATAAAGATTGCCGAGAGAACGTCCTATGCCATCATAGGCCATTCGAAAATTGGTTTTAGAACGATTTGCTAGCGTTATATGATTGGTCCGCGGGTGATTCCGTACAACCAGAGTATAACTTGCAAATTAACCTAAACCAGATTTCTAACGAATGCGACCTTTGGAACCAACGATTGACCCTCGCAATTACATGACAATCAAAGTCACCATGGTTCGAATAACTTTCAAACGTGACGATGATCACGGGTCGATACGCGTAAAATTCTAAAAGCCACCCGTTAGTTTGAGACGCCCTGAAATTACTATTCATGGATTTTAGTCACGAATTGGACGTCGATCATTTGAGAATTCCGACAATAAAACATTCGAATCGTCTCGTCGAGACTTTGAAATTGGGGTCATTCCGATATAGGTTGGAAATAGGTGATTAAGGGAATTAATTTGGAAATTCCTTGCACCCCCCGAATTTAGGCTCAATCCTTAGATTTTTAATTAATGGCACATTTAATTTTTGTGACCCCGCTATGTGACCAAAACTTTAGGGCATTAATGCCTTAAATGTGCATCTTTGTATAAGAGACAAGAGTGAGATTTTGGTGGGCCCTCTTTTTTGACTTTTAAGCCACCCATCACCTCTTGTCTTTCTTTCTCTTACTTTATGTCACTCAACCTATCACTCATAGCCATCACTAGCCTTCCCCTCATGTCACATTGTTGTCTTTCCCCATAAACCCACCAAAGCTTCCCAAACAAGCCAAGATGAACTCAAGACCACCTCAATCTCTCTCCCCCATCATAATTTCGAATTTCACCATCTCTTTCACTCACTCTCTCTCATTTTTCTCTTCCTCCCCCTCTTGTTCAGCCACCACCACCACCTTGCCGTCCACCACCATGACCGTGAGCCACCTAAGCCCGTGACTGCCGCGCACCGCTGTTCGCCCGAGAAGCCGAGGACCCCGCCGGACCGACTTGTGCCGTGAGCTCAATGGGTGATTTTTGGGGGCTTTTCGTGCTTAGATCCATGGTGAGTCATCCCTAACCTTATATTAGTGCTCTAGGTTACTAATGGACATGTATGGATGAGGTTTTGAAGCTTTTTGTGGGCTGTTCATAGTGAGAGTACAAGGGACCCCAATTGGCACTAGGTGGGTTTTCATGTTGGATGACTTGTAGGTTTGAGATAAAGATATGTTAGTACTCTAGGTCACTAATGGACATGTATGGATGAGGTTTTGAAGCTTTTTGTGGGCTGTTCATAGTGAGAGTGCAAGGGATCCGAATTTGCACTATATGGGATTTTCATGTTGGATGACTTGTAGGTTTAAGATAATGATATTTAGGTGATTATGAGCATGTTTGGTGTAGGTTTTATTGAGATTTAGTGGCTGTTTTGGGCGAGTGAATAATACCACCGAATTATGCCATATGGAGTGCCTTGTGCTTAATGTTTGTAAGTTTTATGGAAATGCCTTGTGTGTTGGGCTTTACATGATTGGGTGCTAGATGGTCCATAAGTGACCGAATATGTAAGTGATCTTATCTTGGGATATGCAAAAATGATTATGTGAGTGGTGATTGTAAGACATGCCTTGAGTGCAAGTTGATGTTTATGGCCCATTCTTGCATGTTGGTTATCAAATGGCTTGTGTAAGTGTTAATTGAGGGCATATGCATATTCGGCCTTGTGTGATTATGGGTGAATTGTCTATGTGGCGAGTGAATGCTAAATGCCGATATTGGATCATAATGATCCCGGCTTTATGAGAGGCTATAAGGAAAGCCATATAGTAAAAGCCACATACTACTTATTATATGGCCCGATGAGCCGACGGTCCTATGAACCGATAGTATATTATATGGCCCGATGAGCCGACGGTCCGATGAACCGATAAGTTATTATATGGCCCGATGAGCCGACGGTCCGATGAACCGATAAGTTTTTATATGGCCCGATAAGCCGACGAACCGATGAGCCAATAAGATTAATATTATGCAATGGCCCGGGCGCTAAAGCGCATAGTGAGGGTTGGATAGCGAGATTATGACTTATATGTCATAAAGGTTGGATAATGGGAATTGAGTTTTGGATGGAAAGCATTGTTTGTGAATTATGGAATTATACTATGCCTTAAGAACGGGTTACTATCAGTTGAGGATAAAAAAGGAGGATATTCCTAAGTCGGCATTTAGGACGAGATATGGGCATTATGAGTTTACGGTTATGCCATTTGGACTGACCAATGCTCTACCCGCTTTCATGGATTTGATGCACCGAGTATTCAAGGAGTATCTGGATCAATTCGTTATCGTCTTCATAGATGATATCTTGATTTACTCGAGGAGTTATGAAGAACATGAGCAACATTTGAGGATTGTCCTACGGATCTTAAGAGAACACTCGCTTTACGCTAAGTTTAGCAAGTGCGAATTCTGGCTACGTAAGGTAGCATTCCTTGGTCATGTAGTATCTAGAGATGGGATCTCAGTAGATCCTTCGAAGATTGAAGCAGTAATGAATTGGCCAAGACCGACAACAGTTACCGAAGTTCAAAGTTTTCTGGGATTAGCAGGCTATTATAGAAGGTTCGTAGAAAAGTTCTCTTTGATAGCTACTCCGTTGACAAGGTTAACTAAGAAGCAAACGCGGTTTGAATGGACAGATAAGTGCGAAAGGAGCTTTCAAGTGCTTAAGCATAGATTGACGACCGCGCCGATATTAACGATTCCTTCTGGTCCTGGAGGTTATGAGATCTATAGTGACGCGTCGCTAAAGGGATTAGGATGCGTGTTAATGCAGCATGGAAGAGTTGTTGCTTATGCATCTCGACAGTTAAGGCCTCATGAGATGAATTACCCGACGCACGACTTGGAACTTGCAACGATCATCTTTGCTTTAAAAATTTGGAGGCATTATCTGTGTGGAGAACGGTTTCATATCTACACAAATTATCAGAGTTTGAAGTACTTGTTTTCCCAAAAAGAACTGAACATGAGACAACGTCGATGGATGGAACTGCTTAAGGATTATGACTATGATATCCTGTATCACCCTGGGAAAGCAAATAAAGTAGCGGACGCCCTTAGTCGGAAATCAAGCATCGCGCACTTGATGGTTAAAGAATGGACCATGATGGAAGGAATATGGGATTCAACATTCAAGTTGGAGGTTTGCCAGTTGTCTAGTTTGATGGCTACATTGAGAGTTGAATTGGAGATTCAGGAAAAGATTAAGGCATTGCAATCTACGAACCCAGACATTCAGAAGATATTAGGAATGGATGCGGATAAGAGAAAACTCGACTTCCAAGTGTCAGAAGATGGGATCTTGAAGTTTCGTGGGCGACTGTGCGTACCCAATGACATGGAACTTAAGGAAAGGATCTTATCAGAAGCTCATAGGAGCAATTATAGCATTCATCCGGGTAGCACCAAAATGTATCAGAATCTGCGTCAACACTACTGGTGGAATGGGATGAAAGTAGACATAGCTACACACGTAGCTAAGTGCTTGATGTGCCAGCAGGTGAAAGCACAACATTGTAAGCCCGGTGGTATGTTGCAACCCTTAGAGATTCCTGAATGGAAATGGAAACATATCACAATGGATTTCGTTATAAGTTTACCGAGAAGCCATAGAGGTTACAACTCGATTTGGGTAATTGTGGATAGATTGACCAAGTCTGCACATTTCTTGGCTGTGCGAAAGGATTTCACAATGGATCGGTACGCCGAATTGTATATGCATCACATAATACGTCTTCATAGAGTACCAGTGACGATTACGTCAGATAGAGATCTGAAGTTCATTGCGACTTTCTGGAAAAGTCTTCAGGGTGCAATGGGAACCAAGTTACAGTTTAGTACGGCATGTCATCCTTAGACTGACGGACAATCTGAAAGGACGATTCAAACACTCGAGGACATGTTGAGGGCATGTGTTATAGATTTCAAAGGTGGATGGGAAGAGCAGTTGCATCTAGTTGAGTTCGCCTACAATAACAGTTATCAGTAGAATATCAGAATGGCGCCGTTCGAGGCGTTGTATGGCAGAGCATGCAGAACACCGATATGCTGGGACGAGGTTGGAGAACGAAGCATAACAAGCTCGGAATTAGTTGAGCAGTCAGTTGAGGCGGTAAAGATCATTCGAGAAAGACTTAAGACAGCTCAGAGTCACTAGAAAAGTTATGCCGATAAGCGGCGTAGGCCTTTAGAATTCCAAGTGGGACATCATGTTTTCCTCAAAGTGTCGCCGATGCGAGGACTATCTCGATTTGGAAAGAAAGGAAAGCTAAGTCCGAGGTACGTAGGTCCTTTCGAAATATTGGAAAGAATCGGAACATTGGCCTATCGTCTCGCCTTGCCGCCAAATCTGTCGCAGGTTCATAACGTATTCCATGTGTCGATGCTGAGAAAGTACAAACCAGATCCGACTCATGTGCTGGATCATCAAGTCATTGAAGTGGACAATAGGGTATCGTATGTAGAAAGGCTAGTGAGAATCGAGGATAGGAAAGAACAAGTCCTGAGGAACAAGACAATTCCGTTAGTAAAAGTGATTTGGGAACAGAAGGCACTACCTGGGAAAGCAAGGAAGCGATGAGACGCGAGCACCCCCATCTTTTTTATTAATTGGTTTTGTTGTAAATTTCGAGGACAAAATTTTTGTAAGGAGGGAAGAGTTATGACATTTCGAATTTCGACCCATTTCGAAGCTTATGAATGGATGAAATGTCCATCGATGTGTTTCAGTAAATCTCGCTCAGAATTGATCACTCTTGAGTTAACTAACCCAAGGGGAAAGGCTAACGAGGAATTTAGTAGGTGGACCAAAGAACTCGACTCTGGATTAACGACTTGACCAAAAGGATTGCCGAGGGAACGTCCTGCGCCATCATAGGCCGTTCGAAGATTGGTTTTAGAACGATTTGCCAGCGTTATATGATTGGTCCGCGGGTGATTCTGTACGACCAGAGTATAATTTGCAAATTAACCTAAACCAGATTTCTAACGAACGCGACCTTTGGAACCAACGATTGACCCTCGCAATTACATGACAATCAAAATCGCCATGGTTCGAATAACTTTAAAACGTGACGATGATCACGGGTCGATACGCGTAAAATCCTAAAAGCCACCCGTTAGTTTGAGACGCCCTGAAATTACTATTCATGAATTTTAGTCACGAATTGTACATCGAAATTGGACGTCGATCATTCGAAGAATTCCGACAATAAAAAATTGGAATCGTCTCGTTGAGACTTTGAAATTGGGGTCGTTCCGAGATAGGTTGGAAATCGGTGATTAAGGGAATAAATTTGGAAATTCCTTGCACCCCCCCGAATTTAGGCTTATTCCTTAGATTTTTAATTAATGGCACATTTAATTTTTGTGACCCTGCTATGTGACCGAAACTTTAGGGCATTAATGCTTTAAATGTGCATATTTGTATAAGAGACAAGAGTGAGATTTTGGTGGGCCCTCTTCTTTGACTTTTAAGCCACCCATCACCTCTTGTCTTTCTATCCCTTACTTTATGTCACTCAACCTATCACTCATAGCCATCACTAGCCTTCCCCTCATGTCACATTGTTGTCTTTCCCCATAAACCCACCAAAGCTTCCCAAACAAGCCAAGATGAACTCAAAACCACCTCATTCTCTCTCCCCCCTCATAATTTTGAATTTCACCATCTCTTTCACTCACTCTCTCTCATTTTTCTCTTCCTCACCCTCTTGTTCAGCCACAACCATCACCTTGCCATCCACCACCATCACCGTGAACCACCTTAGCCCGCGACCGCCGCGCACCGCTGTTCGCCCGAGAAGCCGAGGACCCGGCCGGACCGACTTGTGCCGTGAGCTCGAGGGGTGATTTTTGGGGGCTTTTCGTGCTTAGATTCGTGGTGATTCATCCCTAACCTTATATTAGTGCTCTAGGTTACTAATGGACATGTATGGATGACGTTTTGAAGCTTTTTGTGGGCTGTTCATAGTGAGAGTGCAAGGGATCCGAATTTGCACTATATGGGATTTTCATGTTGGATGACTTGTAGGTTTAAGATAATGATATTTAGGTGATTATGAGCATGTTTGGTGTAGGTTTTATTGAGATTTAGTGGCTGTTTTGGGCGAGTGAACAGTACCACCGAATTATGCCATATGGAGTGCCTTGTGCTTAATGTTTGTAAGTTTTATGGAAATGTCTTGTGTGTTGGGCTTTCTGTGATTGGGTGCTAGATGGTCCATGAGAGACCAAATATGTAAGTGATGTTATCTTGGGACATGCAAAAAATGATTATGTGAGTGGTGATTGTAAGACGTGCGAACAGTACCACCGAATTATGCCATATGGAGTGCCTTGTGCTTAATGTTTGTAAGTTTTATGGAAATGTCTTGTGTGTTGGGGTTTCTGTGATTGGGTGCTAGATAGTCCATGAGAGACCAAATATGTAAGTGATGTTATCTTGGGACATGCAAAAAATGATTATGTGAGTGGTGATTGTAAGACGTGCCTTGAGTGCAAGTTGATGTTTATGGCCCATACTTGCATGTTGGTTATCAAATGGCTTGTGGAAGTGTTAATTGAGGGCATATGCATATTCGGCCTTGTGTGATTATGGTTGAATCGTCTATGTGGCAAGTGAATGCTAACTGTCGATATTGGATCATAATGATCACGGCTTTATGAGAGGCTATAAGGAAAGCCGTATAGTAAAAGCCACATACTACTTATTATATGGCCCGATGACCGACGGTCCGATGAACCGATAAGTAATTATATGGCCCGATGAGCCGACGGTCCGATGAACCAATAAATTATTATATGGCCCAATGAGCCGACGGACCGATGAGCCGATATGATTAATATTATGCTACGGCCCGGGCGCTAAAGCACGTAGTGAGGGTTGGATAGCGAGATTATGACTTATATGTCATGAAGGTTGGATAATGGGAATTGAGTTTTGGATGGAAAGCACTGTTTGTGAATTATGGAATTATTTTATGCCTTAAGAACGAAGCCTAGCCCTAATCAAGTGCTTGTGAGTGTGTGAATTCCTAAGGAATTGAAAATGTGAATGTCTGATGTTGTGTCTCGTTTTGTTAACTTTTGGTCCTGTGAATGCCCGTGGTTAGAACTTGCACGTTGTAAGAGTCTGGAGGTACCTTTGTACTAGCATAGGATTAGGTTTGGTTCACTGAGATTTATTCTCACCCCATCGTGGGATTTACCATTTTCAGACCCTAGACCATAAGTATGCCGCTGAAGCGTTATGAAGTGCCGATGGCCCCTGATGAAAAAGAAGCTGCTAGTGATGGCGAGCTTGACGTCTAGGTGCATCTGTGGCATCTTTTTGGCTAATCGCGTAGAGTAGCAGATGTAATTTTTGGCTAGTAACTGTCTCCTTTTCATAGAACTATGTTGTCATTTCCCCTAAGTTGTATGCTTTTGTATTCGACTGATTTTGGTTATGTTATGAATCCTTTCAGTCATCTTGTTTTTCATATGTATGGAGTTATTTGCGTTACTGCATGCATTCTTTATTCCGCGCTATTGCCGCCGTCATAGGATCCTGGTTGGTACGGAAACCGATCGGGATGTTATCGAGCTAGTATGGTCCGGGGCGTGACAATTTATCTCCATCCCCTCCAAATAGCCCTACTGAAGTCAATGAGGAAGTGAACCCACAACGTATCTCTTATGAACATACTTGTATTAACACTTTGGGAGATTTAGGAAAATGAAAATGACTGGCTGATATTTTATCTTGTGGATATTCTTGCCTCGTATCTAACCCACATTTGCAAGAAGAGTCGAATACCCTTTTTACAGAACTATGCCCCCTAGTTAACATGGTTTCATGTTTGGCATTTCGACTTGCTTATAGAGATTTCTACACTCTCTTTGCCAATGTACCTAGAATATATCGCAATAATCGTGTTTGCATTGAAGCAATACAGGTGATTGAAGATAATTATTGGCTGTAAAGGGCCATGCGGATCAATGCCAAAGCTCTTATGGATGCGGGCTTCAAGCAATTGAGAATTGGTCAACGAGAACACCACAAATTACTAAGGGTTGCAGGTTCATCTCATTCTTTTAATGGTGATTTATTGCACATAATCCATTTAGCCAAAGCCTTTGTCGACCTGAATATGGATTTAGTACAACAATAGCAAGTCATCATTCATAACCTCATTCAAAAATGCGAAGAGGTTCTACCTGTTGTTGCAACCTAAATAGTGGTTAAATCAAAGTGTCTCTTTGAGAACAACTACTTTGATCTTCCTTTGGAAGTGTTTGTGCTTGCCATTAAACAACAATTTAGTTTCGTGTAATGTCACCCATATTTTTGTTGTCAGATTAGCACTTGCTTGTGATGTCGCGTTGCTGCTAATTGGCCACAACTTCATTGTAGCATATATTAGCATTGTTTGGTTGTGTATAATTATTCTGTACGTGTGATGCCGATGCTGGGCTACGTTTACTTGTAGTTATATCATCGATGTTCGGCTTTATCTATTTTCATCTTTGTCGAACATATATAACCCAAACAACTTGTTTTGAACCAATGTTGGTGGCATAACCAATTGAAACCATAACTCCCAAATTACAAACCCTCAATTGGACGTTCATCTTTATCTAGATCTGGAAACTAAAAAGGCAATCTCAGGATGTGAACCGTCATGATCACGTACGTGGTTTCATACACTGCTTAACCCACCAAAATAAATCTTATTTAAAGCTCTTATTACGGCATCATCAGATAACCGCCAAATCCATGAACTCATGTCTCCGAGATACACTCGCACGTCTTTCTAACTTCCCTGGATTTACTATAAAACTCGACCTTCATCTTTGAAGTTTTCCATCATGAGCTTTACCTTTCCTTTATTTTGAAGAAAATGGCTTCTTCCTCACCTCCCAAAGTCGTTCATATGTTCTCTTCCCCGACCATTGCGAAATGGGAGAAGCTTTACCATCTTCTCAACATGGGTTATATCCACATCTTGGGCAATCCCGATTTGGTGAGAGATGTTAAGGTCTCGTTTTCAGACATGGATGTTGCTCTGATCCAAGGCTCGAAATTGCAAGTGAGGTATGACCTTATTGCTCCAGAACTTCCAGAGAGGTTGGAAGCTTACTGAGCCAACCTTGAAAAAATTGAAGAAGCTTAAGCTTTCAAGGCGACATGTCTCCATAAAACCGATTGATGCGAGCTTGTGGCTGCTATTTTACACAGCTATAGGAAAGCTTTCAATGCAGCGAGGGATCACCATTTCTTTCTAACCCAAGATAAGAGCGACCTAAATTTTGAAATCTCAAAGCTGGATCGAATGTTGTCAAGTGACATTTTCCTAGAGGATTGCATCTATCCGTTGTTGACCAAGCGTGGATGGCTCGAAGACAAGAGAGACATTGTGGAGCATGAAATTTCAGAGAGCAACAAACTCCTCGCTAGTATGAAGGAAACCATGGATCATCATGAGGCTCGCTCTAACATATTTGAGGAAGAGAGAAATGAGCTGTTCTAAAAAGCCACAGAGCCGAGTGTTGACTCTAAAGAATGTCAAGAGGAGAACTGGAGCACCGATCTCCAACGGATGGATTTCCTTCGCCTTATTCAGGCTCAGTTTCGATTTGATCTCGCTCCTTTGGCTTAACTGTTTATGTTCCTTTCTCTCTCCTTATATACACATGTGTATATGGCCTGTTGCTGTTCGGCCATGGTGGTACTTGTACGGCTAGCTTGATCGGCCAACTATGCTTAAATATTAAGCAACAGGCCATATACACATTGTCTTGTTCTTCTTGCCTTATCATCTTTCACATTGTCGGGTAAAAAGGGTTTTAAATATTTTCCATTGATTGAACAACCCAATTCTTTACCATCTATATTCGTGAGTCAATAAGCATGACCATCAAAGACGTTGGTAACTTGGAATGGTTCTTTCCAATTTGGGGACCATTTATCGAACTTTTCATTTTTGGTGTCAATCGACAAAACGGTCCTCCATACTAAGTTGTCGATGACGAATTGCTTAATCCTAACATGTTTATTACATGCTCTCACAACTCGCTTCTTTTGGGCAATGATATGATCTAGCGCCGCAAATCGAATCTCATCAGGTTCATCTAAATTCATATACATAACCTCATGATATTCTTCGGGAAGAATATTGCTTTGAAGCTATATTTGTAGTGACTGAACCGTAATTTCAAGAGGTATAACTGCTTCTCAACCATAAGTCAATATGTATGGACTCGTCTTCGTGCTAAGTTTTTTTGAAGGTTCATTATGCCCATAATACGGTGTATAGGGTAGAACTCATTCTCTAAATCCTACCGAACAAATCCGATCCTTCGTTGATACTCTTTAAATGAGGATTTGGCGCAAATTATTGATAAGACATTTGACAGGCTCATCATTTCGAATTGGAAATCGGAGCTGTACTCTCGAGATACGAACCGACGTGATCCTTCACGTGGGTTAATGGCCTTTTCAGTTCATCAAATTAAAGTCTTTTTACTATAGCACGATCAGATAACCGCACCTCCATGTGTGCATGATGATGTGTACGTGGGCGAGTAACTTCGATCAGAAATTTCCAAGACTGCGCGTCTTCGGGAAAACAGTCGTAACTCCCTCAATACTTGTCGGATTGACCTGATTCCAAAAGCCACAGATCAAGGACTCGTAGATCTACAACTTTTGTGTTTTGATTTTTCACAAATAAGCTCTATGGTATTAGCGATTCTGGGAGGAAGTGGACGAACCACTGTTTGTACGAGGATGTTGTGTATAACTCGAGGATAAGGAAGATTCTTCAACAAAGCCTAAAGGCACAAGCCATCAGCCAAGGATAAAGGACCGAGATAAATGGCAGTTCACCACCAAGGCTTAAAGGAAAGTCCACCGGCCAAGGATAAAGAATTGTTTGGTTTACCACCAACGACGTTGGATAAAGAATCGAAATAATTCAACTCACAAAGGGGAATTTTCATTCATTCAACTAGTTTGCTTACAAAGGAGAATACGCCTCACTATATAGAGGAGCTGCTACATAGGAAATAGATTCAGAATTGAAAGCAACACTAAAGACACATGGGAAACTAGAAAAAGGACCAAGCCAGAAATAGCATTAAAGGCCTAGGAACTAAGGAATGCAATAAAAGACATGGGGACTTGGAGTCTTGACTCTTCAGCCTTTAAAATTCGACCACCAACAATGACCAGTAGATAACTACTTCAAAAGAGCATTAAATCACCAAGGAACTTATACCAAATTAGTCCCTTCGATATATCATCGATCAGCAATGAATTTTGACATTTAATCCATTGAGTTAGTAACTTATATTGGTATCATCATTCCTTAACCCATCGAAAGAAGTTGTAACCAAAGTTAGTCTCGAATTGAATAAGTATTGATAGTGTTTGTTTTTTCGAAGGAATCTGCTCGGGACTTAAGGATTGATCAGTAGTCTCGGATGCTCCCGCATCATTCTCCCCAAGTTGTTTGAGATTTATCCTCAAATCTGACAAGTCATCATCTTCCAAGTAAGGAGAAAGATCACCTATATTGAAAGTTGACGAAACTCCATATTCTCCTGGAAGCTCAATCTTATAAGCATTGTCGCCAATTCTCTCGAGAACTTCAAATGGACCGTCGGCTCTAGGCATAAGCTTATTTTTCCGCCGAGAAGGAAATCTTTCCTTCCTTAAATGTAACCACACAAGATCACCTGGTTGGAAATGAGCCTTCTTCCGATGTTGATTACCTTTCTTCTTATAAGACTCGTTAGCCTTCTCGATCTTACTTCAAATCTGCTCATGGAATTTCTTCATTGATTCAGCTCGCTCTTTGCCATCAAAATTTACTTGCGAATTTAATGGAATAGGAATTAAATTAATCGGTGTGAGAGGATTGATTCCATACACAACTTCGAAGGGTGATCGACCAGTAGTATAACTCGGTGATCGATTATAAGCGAACTCAGCATGGCAAGCTTCAAATCCTAATCTTTTAGAGATTTACTACCCATTCCTCGAAGTAACGTAGTGAGAGTGCGATTGGTTACCTCCGTTTGGCCATCGGTTTGAGGATGACAAGTGGTGCTAAATAGAAGTCTGGTTCCAAGCATTCTCCATAAGGTCTTCCAGAAATAACTTAAGAATTTAGAATCACGATTAGATACAATGGTCTTCGGTACTCCATGAAGGCAAATGATCGCCTTGAAATAAAGAACAGCCACATAAGATACATCATCTGTCTTGTGACATGGAATAAAATGAGCCATTTTAGAAAACCGATCAACGTCCACCATAGTGGCATCTTTTCCCCTCTAAGTTCTTGGAAGAGCCACAATAAAATCCATGCTTACATCTTCTCAAGGCTGCAATAGTACTAGAAGGGGAGTATACAGCCCTTGATGGAGATGACTCTTTGCTCTTTGACAAGTTGCACACCTCGAGATGATAGCATGCACGTCTCCACTCATATTTGGCCAATAAAAGTGCTCTTGAAGGATTTCAAGAGTTTTGTTCATGCCGAAGTGACCAACCAATCCTCCACCATGTGCTTCTCGGATCAACAATTCTCTAAAAGAACCCTTCGACACACATAATTGATTTCCCATGAAAAGAAAACCTTGTTGGACAGAATATGTATCTTGAATTCCATTCTTGCAACTATCGTTAATAGTATGGAACTCCGAGCCTTCAGAATATAGTTCTTTTAGGGATTGAAAACCAAGAATTCTAGAATCAAGAATAGCAAGCATAGAGTATCTTCTTGATAAAGCATCCGCAACAACATTAGTATGGCCAGGTTTATACTTCGAAACGAAAGAAAAGGATTGACGAAATTCTACCCATTTGACATGTCTTGAGTTGAGCTTGCGTTGGCCACTAATAAACATCAAAACCTCATGATCAGAATGAAGCACGAACTGTTTAGGCCTCAAATAATGACTCGAATGATCAAGAGCTCTCACAATGGCATAGAACTCCTTATCATAAGTTGAGTAATTCTTCTTTGAATCAGTTAACTTTTCATTGAAATATGCTAATGGCCTTTGTTCTTGAACAAGAACAGCTCCAATGCTCACGCCACTTGCATCACATTCAGCTTCAAATACTTTATCAAAATTAGGAAGGGTAGGAACATGGGACTCACAAAGTTTTTGTTTGGTGAGTTCAAAAGCGTCATGAGCAACTCTTGTCCATTCAAAAGATCCCTTCTTTCATGATTCGGTGATAGGGGCCATGATTGTACTAAAGTTCTTTACAAATCGACGATAGAAAGACGCAAGGCCATGAAAACTCCGTACATCGGTGATGGATTTCAGAACCGACCAGCTTTTCATTGCATCCACCTTTGACTGATCAACGAAAATTCCATTTTTCGAAACCACATAACCAAGGAATATAATGCTGGAAGAGAAGAACTCACACTTCTCCATTTTAACGTAAAGCTTATGTTCAACACCTGTTTCAAATGAGAAATATGCTCCTCCTCGTTCTCACTGTAAACAAGGATATCATCAAAGTATACAACAACAAATTGACCAATAAAGGAATGAAGAACCTCATTCATATGCCTCATAAAAGTACTCGGAGCGTTAGAAAGTCCAAATGGCATAACCAGCCACTCATATAAACCTCCCTTGGTCTTGAAAGCTATTTTCCCATCATCTCCTTCCCGTATTCAAATCTGGTGATAGTCACTCCACAAATCTCTCTTCGAAAACACTGTAGAACCATATAATTCATCAAGCATATCATCAAGTCTAGGTATAGGTACCTATACTTAATAGTGATGTTGCTAATGGCTTGGCTATCGACACACATTCTCAACGTTCCATCCTTCTTTGGTACGAGTAGAGCTGGAACAGAACATGGGCTCATGCTTTCTTGAACATATCCCTTATTGATAAGTTCATCAACATGTCTTTGCAACTCCTTTGTTTCTTCCGAGTTGCATCTATACGGTGCTTTGTTCAGTAATCTAGGTGGCAATTCTTCGGGGAACACATCTGCAAATTCTCTTAACAAGGAATGCATTTTCGGATGTATAGGCTGCTCTTTCTCACTCTTTTTCTCAACCATAAGCAAAGCAAATACATTTTTCTGTTTGCTAATGGCTCTCTCAACCCGTATTTCACTCAAGAAAAGATTTTCCTTACTAGTGTTTCCCTCCCTAGGTTGATTTCGATGTATCATGCTTGGTTTCAAAGATTCAAGAGTAATGCATTTTCATTCATTATGAAAAGAGTATGTGTTTTTATGCCCATCATGTACAGCCTTTCTATCATATTGCCAAGGTCTACCTAGCATCAAGTGACAAGCATCCATGAGAATAACATCGCACATAACTTCATCTCGATAATTCTTCCCAATGGAAAATGATATAAGGGCTCGTTTGGTTACCTTCACATCACTTCCTTTGCTAAGCCACTAAAGCTTGTAAGGTTAAGGATGTGTCGACGTCGGTAGCTTCATTTTATCAATCATGGTTGTCGATGCGACATTGGTACAGCTTCCTCCATCTATAATCATTGTACACACCTTTCCATTAATAGTGCAACGAGTGTGGAAGATGTTCTCCCTTTGCTCATTCTATTCGAGAGAGATCTCAGCATGTAATGCTCTCCGTATCACCAACAACTCGCCATTATCAGCTTTTTCAACGATCTCCTCGGATTCTTCAGATTCAGAACCATTCTAGTCATGTTCATCGCCGGTCTCTTGAAGTTCCAAATCTATCTTCTCGATTTCTTGAAGAGTCATAACTCGCCGATTTGGACAATTAGCTTGCAAATGCCCATAGCCATGGCACTTAAAACACTTCTCTTCAAACTTCTTGTTGGTTTCTTTGACGGGTTCTGCAAACTTCTCTTTGCCATTATCTTTCAATTAAACACCTTCAGATTTGCTTGAGGAAGCACCCTTAAAGTAGGATGTCCCCTTTGTGGAGGTTCTGGAAGAAAACGTCTTGCTACTCTTTAGTTATTTCTCAACCTTCATTGCTAAATTGCAAACGTCATCAAAGGACCAATAAGGTTGAAGTTCAACCAAATCAGCAATTTCCCAGTTCATTCCACAAAGGAATCGAGCGATGGTTTGCTCGGGAACTTTTGGAACTTCAAATCTCATCATGAGTTGTTCGAACTCGCGGATATATTCTTCAATACTCATCCCTTGTTGTCTTAGGAAATTCAACTTGAGGAATAGATCTTGCTTATAGTTATCGGGCAAGAACCACTTCTTCATAAGTTTCTTGAGTTTAACCCAAGACTTGAATCGGCTTTTCCCTTCTCTGGCTCGCTAATGCTTTAAGTTCTCCCACCATAGAGAAGCATATTTAGTAAGTTTCAGAACAGCAACCTCGTACCTCTTCTCATCTGAGTAGGACTTGAAGTCAAAAACTGGTTCAATGGCATGGAGCCAATCAACAAAGTCGTCGGGATTGAGACTACCCTTGAACTCAGGTGCATCTGCTTTAATCTCATGGTCGTTCTCTTGGTATCTTCCTCTTCTTCTCCGAACTTGATGCTCATAAGCAATAAAGTTACCTCCAATGGAATCAGAATCGTCATTAGAATTTTGACGAGAATCTGAATCGTCATGGCGTTGTCGAACATCAGGACGCCTTGCTGGTTGCTCTTGTCCCACCGGGTTCTCTAGGAGATTGAGAACTTGCTCCATTTGCCTTTGGAGATTCTCTATAGCACGATCTCGCCTTAGGTTGTGTGCTTACTCCAAACTCAAGCCTCGTGGAACTTGTTCGTCACCCATGATGAGTAAAAGATGGAAACAGAAAGGAATCACTCAAAATGAGTTCAACCTTGAGCTCTGATACCAACTTGATGTGTGCGTGGGCGAGTAACTTCGATCAGAAATTTCCAAGACTGCGCATCTTCAGGAAAATGGTCGTAACTCCCGCAATACAGGTCGGATTGACCTGATTCCAAAAGCCGCCGTAGGATCCTGGTTGTTATGGAATCGAAACGGAAGTTGAATGGGATGTTATCGCGCTCATATGGTCCGGGGCCTGACACTGAGGATGGCTTGCCTTGTGACACTTTGAATTTCGACACATTTCGAAGCTTATGAATGAATGAAATATCAATCGATGTATTTCAGTAAATCTCGCTCAAAATGGATCATTCTTGAGTTAAGGGGAAAGGCTAATGACAAATTAAGTATGTGGACCAATGAACTCGACCCTAGATTAACGACTTGACCATAAGGATTGCCGAGGGAACATACTGTGCCATCATAGGCCATTCAAAGATTGGTTTTAGAAAGATTTGCTAGCATTATATGATTGGTTAGCGGGTGATTCCGTACGACCATTATATGGCCTGATGAGCTGATGAAAGTACTTTTGCGATATAGCACAGACTGATGAGCCTACAAGATTAATATTATGCTATGGCCCGAGCGCTAAAGCACGTAGTAAGGATTGGATAGCGAGACTATGACTTATATGTCATGAAGGTTGAATAACGAGAATTGAGTTTTGGATAGAAAACACCGTTCGTGAATCATAGATTTATTTTATGCCTTAAATACGAAGCCTAGCCCTAATCAAGTGCTTGTGAGTTTGTAAATTGCTTTTGAATTGAAAATGTAAATGTCTAATGTCGTGTCTTCGTGTTGTTGACTCTTGGTCCTGTGAGTGCTCATGGTTAGAACTTGCAAGTTGTAAGAGTCTGGAGGTACCTTTGTCCCAGCGTAGGGGTAGGTTTGGATCACTGAGATTTATTCTCACCCCGTTGTGGGATTTACCATTTTCAAACCCCAAACCATAAGTATGCCGCCTAAGCGTTAGGGAGTACCAATGGATTTTGAGACTATAGTCACTGAATACCCCCCGATCGAGGGTAAGACGTACCTAAGGAAAGCGACTATAATCTTTGTGGACGAGGGGGGCCCTATTTGGAAAGTGCATACCTATGAGGCATCGTTCTATCGTGATGAGAATGGGATGGAAGTTGGACCCCTGAAAGGTTTTGATGTGCCATTTTGTGTAATCCCGGGTGAATGCGACACCGCCCCTCCGGATGGTGAGGTGTATAAACCTTCAAGGTTCTAGCCGCCTCTCGTTTTGATTTCGTAACAACCAGAATCCTACGACGGTGGAAAATAGTGCGGAATAAATGATGCAAGCGATAGCGCAAATAACTCCGTCTGTATGACAAATAAGATGACCAAAAGGATTCATAACATAACCAAAGTCAGTCGAATATGAAAGCGTACAACTTAGGGAGGGCGATGACATAGCTCGATAAAAAAAGGGAGACAGTCACTAGTCCAAAGCTACACTTGTTACTCTACGCGGTTGGCCAAAAAGATCCCACATATGCACCTAGACGTCGGGTTCGCCATCACTAGCAACTTCTTCGTCATCAGGGTCGGACTCGACTTCAGTATCGACAGGCTCCATGACTTGGGCATCTACGGCGGGAACAGGTGGAGGCTGTTGGCTCACTTGAACCTTGAAGGTAGGGTTATACACCTCACCATCTAGAGGGGCGATGTTGCACCAACCCAGGATTACACAAAATGGCACATCAAAACCCTTCAGGGGTCCAACTTCCATCCCATCCTCATCACGGTAGAACCATGCCTCGTAGGTATGCACTTTCGAAATAGGGTCTCCCTCGTCAACAAAGACTACAGTCACTTTCTTGATGTATCTCTTACCCTCAACTGGGCGGTATTCAGTGACTATCGTCTCAAAATCCATCGGCAATCCATAAAGCTTAGGTGGCATACTTATAGTCTGGTGTCTGAAAATGGAAAATCCCACGTCGAGGTGAGAATAAATCTCAGTGAGCCAAACCTAACCTTACGCTAGGACAAATGTACCTCCAGACTCTTACAACATGCAAGTTCTAACCACAAGCATTCACAGGACCAAGAGTCAATAAAACGAAGACACGACATTAGACATTTACATTTTCAATTCAAAAGCAATTTACAAACTCATAAGCACTTGATTAGGGCTAGGCTTTATACTTAAGGCATAAAATAAATCCATGATTCAGGAATGGTTTTTTTCATCCAAAACTCAATTCTTGTTATCCAACCTTCATGACATATAAGTCCTAGTCTCGCTATCCAACCCTCACTATGCGCTTTAGAGCCCGGGCCATAGCATAATATTAATTTTGTTGGCTCATCGGTCTGTGCAATTTTGCAAAAGTACTTTCATCGGCTCATCGGGCCATATAACAACTTATCGGTTCATCGAACCGTGGGCTAATCGGGCCATATAACGACTTATCGGTTCATCGGGCCATATAATAAGTAATATGTAGCTTTTACTATACGGCTTTCCTTACAGCCTCTCATAGAGCCAGGATCATGATGATCCAACATCAGCATTTAACATTCACTCGCCACACTTACGAATCACCCATAATCACACAAGGCCGAGTATACATAGGCCCTCAATTAACTAACATGCATGAATATGCCATATACATCAACTTGCACTCAAGGCATGTCTTACAACCATAACTCACATAATTATTTTGCATGACACAAGATAACATCACTTACGTATTCTGTCACGCCTCAGACCATACTAGCGATATAACATCCCGATCGACTTCTATTTCGATTCCTTAACAACTAGGATCCTACGACGACGGCAATGGTGCGGAATATAGGATGCATGCGGTAGTGCAAATAACTCCGTACATATGTAAAACAAGATGACTGAAAGGATTCATAACATAACCAAAGTTAGTCGAATACAAAAGCGTACACCATAGGGAAAATGACAACATAGTTTGATCAAAAGGGAGACAGTCACCAGTCTAAACTTACACTTGCTACTCTACGTGGTTAGGCAAAAAGATGCCATAGATGCACCTAGATGTTGGGCTTGCCATCACTAGCAGCTTCTTCTTCATCATGGTCCATCGGTACTTCATAACGCTTTGGCAGCATACATATGGTCTAGGGTCTGAAAATGGTAAATCCCACGACGAGGTGAAAATAAATCTCAGTAAGCCAAAGGTAACCCTATGCTAGGACAAAGGTACCTCCAAACTCGTCCGACATGCAAGTTCTAACCACGAGCATTCACAGGACCAAGAGTTAACAAAACGAAGACACGACATCAGACATTCACATTTTCAATTCAAAAGTAATTCACAAACTCACAAGCACTTGATTAGGGCTAAGCTTCGTTCTTAAGGCATAAAATAATTCCATAATTCACAAACAGTGCTTTCCATCCAAAACTCAATTCCCATTATCCAACCTTCATGACATATAAGTCATAATCTTGCTATCCAACCCTCACTATGTGCTTCAGCGCTCGGGCCATAGCATATTATTGATCTTGTCGGCTCATCGGACCGTCGACTCATCGAGCCATATAATAACTGATCCGTTCATCGGACCGTCGGCTCATCGTGCCATATAATAAGTAATATGTGGCTTTTACTATACGGCTTTCCTTATAGCCTCTCATAAAGCCGGGATCATTATGATCCAATATCGGCATTTACCATTCACTATCCACACGAACAATTCACCCATAATCACACAAGGAGGAATATGCATAGGCCCTCAATTAACACTTACACAAGCCATTTGATAACGAACATGCAGGAGTAGGCCATATATATCAACTTGCACTCAAGGCATGTCTTACAATCACAACTCACATAATCATTTTTTGCATGTCACAAGATAACATCACTTACATATTCGGTCACTCATGGACCATCTAGCACCCAATCACATAAGGCCCAACAAACAAGACGTTTCCATAAAACTTACAAACATTAAACACAAAGCACTCCATAGGCCATAATTCGGTGGTACTGTTCACTCGCCCAAAACAGCCACTAAATCTCAATAAAACCTACACCAAACATGCTCATAGTCATCTCAATATCATTATCTCAAGCTTACAAGTCATCCAACATGAAAATCCCATATAGTGCAAATTCGGGTCCCTTGCACTCTCACTATGAACAGCCCACAAAAAGCTTCAAAACCTCCTCCATACTTGTCTATTAGTAACCTAGAGTACCAACATAGGTTTAGGGATGACTCACCAAAGATTCAAGTAAGAAAAGCCCCCAAAATCACCCCTAGAGCTCACGGCACAAGTTGGTTTGGCGGGGTCCTCGGCTTCTCGGGCGAACAGCAGTCATGAGCGGAGGTGGCTCACGGTTGTGGTAGGTGTGGATGGCAAGGTGGTGCTGGTGCTGGTGGCCGAACAAGAAGGGAGAGGGATGAGAAAAATGAGAGAGAGTGAAATTCGAAATTATGAGAGAGAGAGAGAATGAGGTGGTCTTGAACTTCATCTTGGCTTGTTTGGGAAGCTTTGGTCGGGTTTATGGGGAAAGACAACAATGTGACATGAGGGTAAGTCTAGTGAGGGCTATAAGTGATGGGTTGAGTGACATAAAGTAAGAGAGAAGAAGACAAGAGGTGATGGGTGGCTTAAAAATAAAAAAAGAGGGCCCACAAAAATCTCACTCTTGTCTCTTATACAAAGATGCACATGTTAGGCATTAATGCCCTAAAGTTTCAGTCACATAGGGGGCCAAAAATTAAATGTGCCATCAATAAAAATATCTAAGGAATGAGCCTAAATTCGAGAGTGGAAGGAATTTTCGAATTAATTCCCTTAATCATCGATTTCCAACATACCTCGGAACGAGATGATTCCAATGTTTCATTGTCGAAATTCTCGAATGATCGAAGTCCAATTCGTGACTAAAATCCATGAATAGTAATTTCAGGGCGTCTCGAACTAACGGGTGGCTTTTAGGGTTTTACGCTTATTGACCCGTGATCACCGTCAGGTTTTAAAGTTATTCGAACCATGGCGACTTTCATTGTCATGTAATTGCGAGGGTCAACTGTTGGTTCCAAGGGTCGCGTTCGTTAGAAATCTTGTTGAGGTTAATTCGCAAATTATACTCTGGTTGTACAGAATCACACGCGGACCAATCATATAACGTTAGCAAATCGTTCTAAAATCAATCTTTGAACGGCCTATGATGGTACAAGATGTTCCCTCGACAATCCTTATGGTCAAGTCGTTAATCCAGGGTCGAGTTCTTTGGTCCACGTAATTAATTCCTTGTTAGCCTTTCCCCTTTAGTTACTTAACTCAAGAGTGATCGATTCTGAGCGAGATTTACTGAAATACATCGATTGATATTTCATCCATTCATACGCTTCTAAATGGATCAAAATTCGGAATGTCACATATTCGGTCACTCATGGACTGTGATCACTATCACGTTTTAAAGTTATTCGAACCATGGTGACTTTGATTGTCATGTAATTGCAAGGGTCAATCGTTAGTTCCAAAGATTGCGTTCGTTAGAAATCTGGTTTAGGTTAATTCGCAAATTATACTTTGGTCGTACGGAATCACCCGCAGACCAATCATATAATGCTAGCAAATCGTTCTAAAACCAATCTTTGAACGGCCTATGATGGCATAGGATGTTCCCTCGGCAATCCTTGTGGTCAAGTCGTTAATCCAAGGTTGAGTTCTTTGGTCCACGTACTTAATTCCTCGTTAGCGTTTCCCATTAGGTTAGTTAACTCAAGAGTGATCAATTTTGAGCGAGATTTACTGGAATATATCGATTGATATTTCATTCGTTTATAAGCTTCGAAATGGGTCGAAATTCAGAATGTCACACCTCTTCCCCTCTTACAAAAATTTCATCCTCAAAATTTACAACAAAACGAATCAATCAAAAAGATGGGGGTGCTGGCATCTCATCGCTTCCTTGCTTTCCCAAGTAGCGCCTTATGTTCCATGATGCTCCCAAATCACCTTTACTAACGAAATCGTCTTGTTCCTTAAGACTTGTTCTTTCCTATCCTCGATTCTGATTGGCCTTTCTACATACGATACCCTATCGTCCACTTCAATGACTTCATGATCCAGCACATGAGTCGGATCCGGTTTCGTACTTTCTCAGCATCGACACATGGAATACGTTATGAACCTGCGATAGATTTGGTGGCAAGGCGAGACGATATGCCAAGATTCCGATTCTTTCCAATATTTTGAAAGGACCTATGTACCTCGGACTTAGCTTTCCTTTCTTTCCAAATCGAGATAGTCTTCGCATCGCCGACACTTTGAGAAAAACAAGATCTCCCACTTTGAATTCCAAAGGCCTACCCCGCTTATCGGCATAACTTTTCTGGCGACTCTGAGCTGTCTTAAGTCTTTGTCGAATGATCTTTACCGCCTCTACTGACTGCTCAACTAATTCTGGGCCCCATATGCTTCTTTCTCCAACCTCATCCCAGCATATCAGTGTTCTGCAAGCTCTGCCATACAATGCCTCAAATGGCGCCATTCTGATACTCTGCTGATAACCGTTATTGTAGTCGAACTCAACTAGATGCAACTGCTCTTCCATCCACCTTTGAAATCTATAACATATGCTCTCAACATGTCCTCGAGTGTTTGAATCGTCCTTTCAGATTATCCGTCGGTTTGAGGATGATATGCCGTACTAAACTGCAACTTGGTCCCCATCGCACCCTGAAGACTTTTCTAGAAAGTCGCAGTGAACTTCGGATCTCTATCTGACGTAATCATCACTGGTACCCCATTTAGGAAATGTGCAGACTTGGTCAATCTATCCACAATTACCCAAATCGAGTCGTGACCTCTTTGGCTTCTCGGTAAACCCTTAACAAAATCCATTATGATATGTTCTCATTTCCATTCAAGAATCTCTAATGGTTGCAACATAACACCGGGCTTACAATGCTGCGCTTTCACCTGCTGGCACGTCAAGCACTTAGCTACATGTGTAGCTACGTCTACTTTCATCCCATTCTACTAGTAGTGTTTACGCAGATTCTGATACATTTTGGTGCTACCCTGATAGATGCTATAACTACTCCTGTGAGCTTCCTATAAGATCTTTTCCTTAAGTTCCTCGTTATTGGGTATACACAGTCGCCCACGAAACTTCAAGATCCCATCTTCTGACATTTAAAAGTCGGGTTTTCTCTTATCTGCATCCATTCCCAATATCGTCTGAATGTCAGGGTCCATAGATTGCAATGCCTTAATCCTTTCCTGAATCTCCGGTTCAACTCTCAATGTAGCCATAAGCCTAGACAACTGGCAAACCTCCAACTTGAATGCTGAATCCCGTACTCCTCCCATCAGGGTCCATTCTTTAACCATCAAATGTGCGATGCTTGATTTCCGACTAAGGGCATTCGCTACTTCATTTGCTTTCCCAGGGTGATACAGGATGTCACAATCATAATCCTTAAGCAACTCCATCCATCGACGTTGTCTCATGTTCAGCTCTTTTTGGGGAAATAGGTACTTTAAACTCTGTTGATCTGTGTAGATCTGAAACCTTTCTCCACACAGATAATGCCTCCAAATTTTTAAAGCAAAGATGATCGTTGCAAGTTCCAAGTCGTGCGTCGGGTAATTCATCTCATGAGGTCTTAACTGTCGCGATGAATAAGCAACAACTCTTCCATGCTGCACTTGTGACGTCCTAGGCACATCACCTACCGCGACTCTTCGGTTATTATTTAATTTTACACGTAAGCGGAAGTCTAAGCCTATGAAGATCAGCATTTATAACATGAATGGTTTCTCACCAATCATATATCTATAGGTAAGGGAAAAACACATGTACTAACATTACCACCATATATTTACATAACAAGAGTTCCTTACATAGCATTCACCTTTCATCGACGGAAAACACATTTTCACAAAGCACATATCTAACACACCATAACAAAAGAGTTCGACTACCACTGGGATTAGGGGCCAAGAAGTTTCACCAATCCCCACTAAGCACCATGAAAATCGTCAACCTGTGCAAAAAGAATGGTGCCACTTCCTTCCTATCTACTAACTACAACTCACGGTTCGTCACCTATCTCCTCCTCCCAGTCTGCCGCTTCACTAAGGTCTTCTTCCTCGCTCGAGTTTGGTCCGTCGAACACACTATCACCACCAGCACCGGGGGCTCCAAAATTCAGCGGTCTATAGAGTCCATCACTTCACCTCTCGAACCAAGCCACAAACCGCACCGACCTAAGCGGTGGAGTACCAATGTCCATCCAAATGATGGTTACCACACGAATGAACAGCATCGAGGTCAAGGAACTCTCCACGTCCTCAGTGCGAACCTCAATACAAGTAGGGAAACCATAACGGGCGACGGGAGGAACGTCCACCTCAATTGAATCTAAAAATGTAAGGGGTGAGCTTAAACGGCCCAGTAAGTAGGACGGCATAGATTTATAAAATTCGATCCAAAATCTCTTAAATGGAAATCTAGTCATAACAATGTAATCCACCTATTGCCAACATAATCATCTAACCGAACATACGAAATAGAAGACATGTGAACCAAGATAAAATTTCAATTCCAAGTTGCAGACACAAGCAAAGTGGACTACAAGCACATGAATTATGCTAGTGCAATGCATGAGTTTGGTTTTTTCACACTTCCACACTTTCACTTTCACAATCTCATAAGCGGTTCTCGTCGGTTCGCTATTCGACCCGCACAAACACATCCGGTTCGCTGTCCTTGGGAACTTCCCCGGGGGCATCACCGATTTGAAGTCCGATGGCCTTGCTATTATGCATATGAGCTACCATGCTATATGCAATATGTTTCAAATCAAATGCAACACCACTATAAAAATTCAAGCCCCCAACACTATTTAACAAATTCAGTCATGTAAATTCATTTAAAACTCAATATCTAAACACATAAGCACCAACTCGGTACTAACACCTCCCTTCCATGGCCATTTTCGCCCAATTTAGAGCCATAATTATTCCCATATAAGATTTCACATTCCCAATTTAGCATATTCGGCTCAGCTAACATAAGTGGGACACAAATTCAGAATTTCCAGCAAATAGCTCAGCCTCATTTCACCATGCGGCACATCAAAAATAAGTTTCACACTTTACTAGTGTCATAAAAATCCATTTTTCCACCGTACCGTCCACCATAATTCAAATCAACAAAGACCGAGATATAAAAGTTCATATTCATTTAAAAACTCGATTCAAAGTAATCATGTCCAACTCGGTGAGTCACCGTAGGTTTTGATAAAATTTTCCAGCAACTAAATGTTCACAAAAATCACCGTATAGTCCCTAAAATTCCAGAGTTTGCATTTTAGTTCATAAGGTTTGAGAAATCTTTTTTTTTTTTTTTATAACATAGGCTCACCATGAAACCATTCTTGCATGAAACCAACCGAAGCATAGAAACAAACAAGGTAGAACCGAACCACCCCTTAGTCATAAGTCTAATGGAAACCGATTCAACATGCAAGGGCACATCAAGCTTAGAAACCAAGAGAAAATTCTCTTAAACCATAAACGGGTTCTATTAAGTCAGAAGACCCTCTAAACTTCATGTTTTTCCCACATGTAAAATCAAAACACAACTAAGGCTTGCATGGCTCGACTAATAACCAAATCAAGAGTAAGATGGATCCTGTGACATTCCGAATGTCGACCCATTTCGAAGCTTATGAATGGATGACATATCAATCGATGTATTTCAGTAAATCTCGCTCAAAATTGATCACTCTTGAGTTAACTAACCCGAAGGGAAAGGCTAACGAGGAATTTAGTATATGGACCAAAGAACTCGACCCTGGATTAACGACTTGACCATAAGGATTGCCGAGGGAACGTCTTGTGCCATCATAGGCCGTTCGAAGATTGGTTTTAGAACGATTTGCTAGCGTTATATGATTGGTCCGCGAGTGATTCCGTACGACTAGAGTATAATTTGCAAATTAACCTAAACCAAATTTCTAACGAACGCGACCTTTGGAACTAACGATTGACCCTCGCAATTACATGACAATCAAAGTCGTCATGGTTCGAATAACTTTAAAACGTGACGATGATCACGGGTCGATACGCGTAAAATCCTAAAAGCCACCCGTTAGTTTGAGACGCCCTGAAATTACTATTCATGGGTTTTAATTACGAATTGGACTTCGAAATTGGACGTCGATCATTCGAGAATTTCGACAATGAAACATTGGAATCGTCTCATTGAGACTTTGAAATTGGGATCGTTCCGAGATAGGTTGAAAATCGGTGATTAAGGGAATTAATTTGGAAATTCCTTACACCCCCCGAATTTAGGCTAATTCCTTAGATTTTTAATTAAGGGCACATTTAATTTTTGTGACCCCATTATGTGATCGAAACTTTAGAGCATTAATGCCTTAAATGTGCATCTTCGTATAAGAGACAAGAGTGAGATTTTGGTGGGCCCTCTTCTTTGACTTTTAAGCCACCCATCACCTCTTGTCTTTCTCTCTCTTACTTTATGTCACTCAACCTATCACTCATAGCCATCACTAGCCTTCCCCTCATGTCACATTGTTGTCTTTCCCCATAAAGCCACCAAAGCTTCCCAAACAAGCCAAGAGGAACTCAAGACCACCTCATTCTCTCTCCCCCCTCATAATTTCGAATTTCACCATCTCTTTCGCTCACTCTCTCTCATTTTCCTCTTCCTCCCCCTCTTGTTCAGCCACCACCACCTTGTCGTCCACCACCATCACCGTGAGCCACCTCAGCCCGTGACCGCCGCGCACTGCTATTCGCCTGAGAAGCCGAGGACCCCGCCGAACCGACTTGTGCTGTGAGCTTGAAGGGTGATTTTTGGGGGCTTTTCGTGCTTAGATCCTTGGTGAGTCATCCCTAACCTTATATTAGTGCTCTAGGTTACTAATGGACATGTATGAATGAGGTTTTGAAGCTTTTTGTGGGCTGTTCATAGTGAGAGTACAAGGGACCCGAATTGGCACTAGGTGGGATTTTCACGTTGGATGACTTGTAGGCTTGAGATAATCATATGTTAGTATTCTAGGTCACTAATGGACATGTATGGATGAGGTTTTGAAGCTTTTTGTGGGCTGTTCATAGTGAGAGTGCGGGGGATCCGAATTTGCACTATATGGGATTTTCATGTTGGATGACTTGTAGGTTTAAGATAATGATATTTAGGTGATTATGAGCATGTTTGGTGTAGGTTTTATTGAGATTTAGTGGTTGTTTTGGGCGAGTGAACAGTACCACCGAATTATGCCATATGGAGTGCGTTGTGCTTAATGTTTGTAAGTTTTATGGAAATGTCTTGTGTGTTGGGCTTTATGTGATTGGGTGCTAGATGGTCCATGATTGACCAAATATGTAAGTGATGTTATCTTGGGACATGCAAAAATGATTATGTGAGTGGTGATTGTAAGACATGCCTTGAGTGCAAGTTGATGTTTATCGCCCATGCTTGCATGTTGGTTAGCAAATGGCTTGTGTAAGTGTTAATTGAGGGCATATGCATATTCGGCCTTATGTGATTATGGGTAAATTGTCTATGTGGCGAGTGAATGCTAAATGCGGATATTGGATCATAATGATCCCGGCTTTATGAGAGGCTATAAGGAAAGCCGTATAGTAAAAGCCACATATTACTTATTATATGGCCCAATGAGCTGACGGTCCGATGAACCGATGAGTTATTATATGGCCCGATAAGCCGATAAGTTATTATGTGGCCCGATGAGCCGACGGACCGATGAGCCGATATGATTAATATTATGCTATGGCCCGGGTGCTAAAGCGCGTAGTGACGGTTGGATAGCGAGATTATGACTTATATGTCATGAAGGTTGGATGATGGGAATTGAGTTTTGGATGGAAAGCACTGTTTGTGAATTATGGAATTATTTTATGCCTTAAGAATGAAGCCTAGCCCTAATCAAGTGCTTGTGAATTTGTGAATTGCTTTTGAATTGAAAATATGAATGTCTGATGTCGTGTCTTCGTTTTGTTAACTTTTAGTCCTGTGAATGCCTGTGGTGAGAACTTGCACGTTGTAAGAGTCTAGAGGTACCTTTGTACTAGCATAGGATTAGGTTTGGTTCACTGGGATTTATTCTCACCCCATCATGGGATTTACCATTTTCAAACCCTAGACCATAAGTATGCCGCCGAAGCGTTATGAAGTGCCGATGGACCCTGATCAAGAAGAAGCTGCTAATGATGGCGAGCTCGACGTCTAGGTGCATCTGTCCCATCTTTTTGGCTAACCGTGTAGAGTAGCAAAT
>BCNH02000006.1:13642092-13686249 GCA_001662345.2 Metrosideros polymorpha var. glaberrima | reverse complement strand
CTTTCACTCACTCTCTCTCATTTTTCTCTTCCTCCCCCTCTTGTTCAGCCACCACCATCACCGTGAGCCACCTCAGCCCGTGATTGCCGCGCACCGCTGTTCACCTGAGAAGCCGAGGACCCGTCGGACCGACCTTATATTAGTGCTCTAGGTTACTAATGGACATGTATGAATGAGGTTTTGAAGCTTTTTGTGGGCTGTTCATAGTGAGAGTACAAGGGACCCGAATTGGCACTAGGTGGGATTTTCATGTTGGATGACTTGTAGGCTTGAGATAATGATATGTTAGTACTCTAGGTCACTAATGGACATGTATGGATGAGGTTTTGAGGCTTTTTGTGGTCTGTTCATAGTGAGAGTGCAAGGGATCCGAATTTGCACTATATGGGATTTTCATGTTGGATGACTTGTAGGTTTAAGATATTGATATTTAGGTGGTTATGAGCATGTTGGGTTTAGGTTTTGTTGAGATTTAGTGGCTGTTTTGAATGCGTGAACAGTACCACCGAAATATTGCCCTACGGAGTGTTTTGTGCTTAATGTTGCAAGTTTTATGGAAATGTCTTTTGTGTTGGGCTTTGTGTGATTGGGTGCTAGATGGTTCATGAGTGACCGAATATGTACATGATGTTATCTTGGGACATGCAAAAATGATTATGTGAGTGGTGATTGTAAGACATGCCTTGAGTGCAAGTTGATGTTTATGGCCCATTCTTGCATGTTGGTTATCAAATGGCTTGTGTAAGTGTTAATTGAGGGCATATGCATATTCAGCCTTGTGTGTTTATGGGTGAATTGTCTATGTGGCGAGTGAATGCTAAATGCCGTTATTGGATTATAATGATCCCTGCTTTATGAGAGGCTATAAGGAAAGCCATATAGTAAAAGCCACATAGTACTAATTATATGGCCCGATGAGCCGATAAGTTATTGTATGGTCGAAGAGCCGACGGTCCGATGAACCGATAAGTTATTATATGGCCCGATGAGCCGATATGATTAATATTTTGCTATAGCTCGGGCGCTAAAGCGCGTAGTGAGGGTTGGATAGCAAGATTATGACTTATATGTCATGAAGGTTGGATGGAAAGTACTGTTTGTGAATTATGGAATTATTTTATGCCTTAAGAACGAAGCCTAGCCCTAATCAAGTGCTTGTGAATTTGTGAATTGCTTTTGAATTGAAAATGTGAATGTCTGATGTCGTGTCTTCGTTTTGTTAACTTTTGGTTCTATGAATGCCTGTGGTTAGAACTTGCACGTTGCACATAGGATTAGGTTTGGTTCGTTGAGATCTATTCTCACCCCGTCGTGGGATTTACCATTTTCAGACCCTAGATCATAAGTATGCCGCTGAGGCGTTATGAAGTGCCGATGGACCCTGATGAAGAAGAAGCTGCTAGTGTTGGCGAACCCGACATCTAGGTCCATCTGTGGCATCTTTTTGGCTAACCGCGTAGAGTAGCAAGTGTGACTTTGGACTCGTGACCGTCTCCCTTTTGATCGAATTATGTTGTCATTTTCCCTTAAGTTGTATGCTTTTGTATTCGACTGATTTTGGTTATGTTATGAATCCTTTTAGTCATCTTGTTTTTCATATGTATGGAGTTATTTGCCCTATCGTATGCATTCTTTTTTCCGCACTATTGCCGTCGTCATAGGATCCCGGTTGTTACGGAAACCGACCGGGATGTTATTGCGCTCGTATGGTCCAGGGTGTGACATTCATGGAAATGGTCAGCTTCAATCTTCATCTTTGAACCCAAATCTTTGGTGAATTTGATTTTTCCCAAGCAAATAGCTTCCTGAACTTTTCGCCTGAAATCAATACAATTAATGGTGTTATGGCTCCATGAATGATGCCACTTACAATACTTCTTGATACTGATTTCCCCTTTACTCGGCACCACTTGACCCTCAGTTAATTTGATCAAATTATATTGTAGCAAGATGTCAAATATCTCATCTAACTTGGTCACATCAAGGGAGTATCTCTATACTTCCCATGTTTTAGCCCTAACCGACTCTCTCACTCGTGCTGGTTTTAATGCGCGACAAACATACAGTTTGACAAGAGTCATCTTTGTGATAGCCATTTCAAAAGGATCTTCTAACTTATCTTCTTCACATTCAGCGTGGGTCAAGTTTTGCTTGTAATTTTTATGGGGCTTTTTATCTTTCTCTTTCCATATATTTTCATACTTCACCGCAGCAGCGGTAAGTGAAAATGGATCAATGAATTCTTTATCGTCATCTTAAATCGAACCTCAAACCACCTTTGGTTAGGTCGGTAAGTTCATTTTCAGTCAGAGATACCATACATCAATTTCTCATCTTCTTGAATCGAGCGACGTATTGGTCAATAGTCTCATTATTATACTGGGTGATATGGGCCAATTCGAACAGCGTGACTTCAAGCACTGTCCTATAAAATTGAGCATGGAATTTATTTTCAATATCTTCCCAATTCTATATTGAGTTCCCAGTTAGACTAGTATATCATGTGAAGGCCATTTTTTATAATGATAATGGGAACAGTCTCAATTTGAGACTTGCCTGATTGTTTGCATCACCACATTGAGTAGTGAATTTATTAATGTGCTCCACTGTGGATTGATCATGTTCTCCAGTAAACAAACTAAAGTCATGAATTTTATACCCCCTTGGATATGGGATATGATAATCCAATTAGGATAGGGTTTGCGATAGACGGGCCTTGGCATCATAGCACCCCCAAGGGCCATTCGTTGCATAATTATGCCAACTACTTGCTCGATGATTCGTTGGCTTGGAGCAAGATCGTGAACGGGAATGACTAGAGCTGATTGTCCCTAGGGGGTGATACAGGTCGTCTCACATTGTCAACATTCGGTGGATTTCATAATTGGCCCCATCCACCATGAATTCGGTTTAAGACATTATGAATGCTGAATGGTGGTGGCACGTGTATTGGCACTCTAATATTCTCATTGACAATCGAAGGCATACCATGCCTTGATTTCCCATATTCGGGACTGGCATGTTTTGGTTTTGGGAATTAACGCCGATAGTAGCGGCATTCTGTTGAATAGGTGGATTCAAATTCACTACACCCGTAAGACCAACCAATCCAAGAATGGTGGGATTCTGACGATCTCCTGTTTTAAGACGAGTAAGTAATCTGAATCCTATTTGACGATTACTAGGACCCACATTCCCACTGTTATTTATTTGAGTAGAAGTGGAAGGAACATACCCTCCAGTCATCTGAACTCCTTGACCAAGCACTATATGACCAGGGGATGTCGATTTCGGCATCAACTCTGCGATCATGTTAGCAATCATGAGTTTGAACACATAAGAAACATGATTAACCATATGATTGGTCAACTCATTCTAATGTTCTTCCAACATCCTCTTCATGGTTGAAACAATCACCGAATCTGGGGCCAATTCTTAGCGTTGTTCTTTGGTGAGGTCCCTAGGAGGATCATTTTCATTTTGTCTTTGAACTTCGTCCACATGACTGCTGCTCACCGAGTGACGAGGGGATTCTCTTTCCGTTGTATTACAAGGATCTTGATTTCTGGTTCTCCCCATCAGCACTTCTTCAAATCGAACCACCACGGTCCCACCAGGTGTGCTAGAAAGTGTTTGACGAAAGATCTCTCACTGAATTGCAAGTCTTTGGCTTTTATTTGTTAAGGGATAGGTTTTGTAGCAATTCGGAAAGGAAATGGACTGTTTCTAGAAAATAATGAAAGCAAAATAACGAAGTGCAGAAAGTAAAAGACAATAATTTGTAAATAAGATCATGTTCTTGAGAAGATTTTCTGTGTGTTTGTACATTGCAGCCTCTGCCCCTTTTATAGGCTTCTACGATGGTAATCGCTTCAGGTTGTTATCATTTTCTTCGGTTTCTTATCATAACCAGCTCATCTTATCTAGAAGAAGTTTTATTTTAAACTGCTGAGACTGATTACTTCTTGGTCTCCAAACTTCAATATCTTCTTTATTGGACTTTGGTGTCCTCATTGTTTCGGCATCTTCAAACATTAGGCTTTGGTGTCCTTGCTACTCGGGCATCTTCAGTGCTATATATTTTCGTACACACCAAAGTTCAGCGTGGTTAGTTTTAGGTGCTAACAGATACTATTGATCCTTGGGAAAGATTAGATTGAAGTTGAGTGCCATGACTTCATTCTAATGGAAGAACTTCGCTTTCTAAGAAAGTTTGGGTCCAATGTTTGATTTGTTGTTTTGGGATCTTCTAATTCAACTAAGTTAGTTATAATACTTTTCATTTACATAATATTGGTCCTTGGGAAAGATTAAATCAAAGTTGAGTGCCATAAGTTCATTTTAATGGAAGAACTTCCCATTTTAAGAAAGTTTGGATCTTTTTTGGGTCCAATGTTTGATTTGTACTTTTAGGAGCTTCGAATTCATCTATGTTACTTATAATAGTGTTCATTTAGATGATATTCATCCTTGGGAAGGATTAGATCGAAGTTGAGTGTGATAACTTCATTCTAATGGAAGAACTTCTCATTCTAAGAAAATTTGGGACCTTTTGGTTCCAATGTTTGATGTGTAGTTTTGGAAGCTTTCAATTCATCTAAGTTACTTATAATAGTATTCATTTAGATGATATTCCTCCTTGGAAAAGATTAGATCAAAGTTGAGTTTCAAACTTCATTCTAATGGAAGAACTTCCCATTCTAAGAAAGTTTGGGTCTTTTTTGGGTCCAATGGAAGAACTTCCCATTCTTAGTGTTAATTTTGATGATCTTCATCTGTGGTGAAGATTAGATCGAAGTGGAGTTCCATAATTTCATTCTAATTGAAGAATTTCTCATTCTAAGAATGTTGGGGTTCTTTTGGGTCCAATATTTGATTTGTAGTTTTGGGAGCTTTCAATTCATCTAAGTTACTTATAATAGTATTTATTGAGATGATATTCATCTTTGGGAAAGATTAGATCGAAGTTGAGTGCCATAACTTCATTTTAATGGAAGAACTTCCCATTCTAAGAAAGTTTGGATCCATTTTAGGTCCAATGTTTGATTTGTAGTTTTAGGAGCTTCCAATCCATCTATGTTAATTATAAGAGTGTTTATTTAGATGATAGTCATCCTTGGGAAAGATTAGAACAAAGTTGAGTGGGATAACTTCATTCTAATGTAACAATGTCCTGTTCTAAGAAAGTTTGGGTCCTTTTGGTTTCAATGTTTGATGTGTAATTTTATGAGCTTCCAATTCATCTAAGTGACTTGTAATATAGTGTTCATTTGGATGATGTTCATCGCTAGAAAAGATTAGATCGAAGTTGACTTCTATAACTTCATTCTAATGGAAGAATTTCCCATTCTAAGAAAGTCTGGGTCCTTTTTGGATCCAATGTTTGACTTGTAGTTTTGAGAGCTTGCAATTCATCTATGTTACTTGTAATAGTGTTTATTTAGATTATATTCATCCTTGAGAATGATTAGATCAAAGTTGAGTGCGGTAACTTCATTTTAATGAAAGAACTTCTCATTTTGAGAAAGCTTGGGTCTTTTTTGGGTCTAATGTTTGATTTCTAGTTTTGAGAACTTCCAGTTCATCTATGTTACTTATAATAGTGTTCATTTTTGTGATATTCGTCCTTGGGAAATGTTAGTTCGAAGTTGAGTGCTGTCATGACCTAACATGGGGCGAGTTTTTTTACAGTTGGACATCTAAATGGCAAACGCACTCCCAAACCTCACACCTCACACGGCATGTGGGACTATCCCTTTTTCATTTCAAAGCCTAAGTTTGTTAATCTAGTTGTTGCCACTAACCGTTTTATGGTGGGTACGTTAGAAACTCAATTGAGATGAGAGAGGATCAACTCAATCTTACAGAGCAATACATTCTAGACAAAGGGACTTACTTACATCAATATTTCTATTAATGCCATTTCGGTACCTAATTGGCTGGGTTGGTTTTCTAAATGATCATGCATTATTTTGATAGCATTTTCGGTCCTTTATGGCAAAACTGTTGGTAGGTGAGCACACGTCATGTTTTTGTGAGTTTTCGTATGGATCCTAGATCGAACTAACCTAATCTAGAAAAAGAAATTTAACAAACAAGATATTGAAGTGTGGTGCATAAAGTAAACACACAATTTAGTGAAAGACAAGCTATTCTAAGTGCGAGAAAAATAAAACCTGCAACTCATCAGGCATTAATAATTACAAACTCTTTACAAAAATGAGAGAGAAACCAGAATGGACATCGGTCAATTGCTATCTCCGTCGGATAGGAAGGGTCACCTCACCATGGACCGCCTTGTCGAGACATTGATTTTTGACTTAAACCGTGCAATGATAACATTTATCCGACAATCAATTTCAAACAATGATAACCAAGTAATCTCAAGATCAACCTTTGAATATGTGCATTTCGGAAGTCCCCACTCGCCCAGACAATTAGGATTAATTAATTTGTGATTAATACGTTAGACCCTCACTTGCGAAAGCGATGTAAAGGGTTAACGCTATTAATCCATAGAGTTAATGCGAATGGATCCCTAAAGGACTAATCATTGAATCAAGTATCAAACGTGAACATTCATCTAGCAAAGCACACGTGACCATTAAATTAAGCACACGACATGGCAAGTTTGGTCGGCTAATCAAACAAACAACAAAGGATAGGGCAATTAAGAACCAATCAACTATTTTCATCATAAAACGGAGTCAATGAGTTCAAAACTAATCATCCTAGCCAATGAAGCTCAATCATGACAAGCCATGCACCATTAGAAAGATTGAAAAAAAAAAAAAGAAGTTTAAAAGTTAAAAACGGAATTTCAGCCAAATTGGTCCCCAAGGATCCACAAATTCAACAATTAGACCCATCAATCAGAAAGAAAGAAAAAATACAGTTTTTCCCTGATACTTCGAGGGCTTTGAAAAAATAGTAAACGATTTTCAAAAATCATGAAAGTTCACAGAATGCAAAGGAGCCCTTCAGGTATGCGAAAATAATTGAATTTGGATTTTCAAAAATCATGAAACGATTGTTCTGAGAAACTTTAATGATTTGGGTTCTCCCAAAGGAGCCCTTCAGGTATGCGAAAATAATTGAATTTGTCACTGGAGTTGGGTTTCATCGATTTTGAAAACCGGTCCAAGCACTGTTTGTATTTTGTAAAATTGACCTACCAAAATCAGCACCCATTACCCCCAATTTTGCAGATATCAAATTAATGCCCCAATGAAAAACTTTCATGTTTTGGGCTTTTGCAAAAAGGGGCTCGAACAATGTCATTTTTGCATTTCTAAACATGACAGGTTCGGGTCTGCAAAACTGGAAGATCAGCTGCAACAAATCGTCAGTTTGGGCACAAAACTGGCCGACTGAACGATTTCTTATAGCCATGAAAATTTTACACGAGATAGATCTGGATGTTTGCTCCAACTTTGATGCAGAACACTTTTCCAGATTCTATACTGAAAAAATCTTTAAAAATCAGAAAGACGCAAAGGTCAGTCAGGAAACAGTAGAAAACAGCAAGGAAGAAAACTGTTTTGAAGTTTTTCAGATTTGTGACGCCCCAGGTACGCCACTTGCTAACGTACGACAAACGTTAAGTTTTATTATATGATTCTTTTATGATGCCAAACAGAAGCAAGTCAAAGACAAGGAGAAAACAGCACATAGAGGAAGATCACAGTTAGAGTGGTCTAGTTTTTCTATATTACACTCACTAATATACAGCTTACTATTCTTTTTGTCACATTTGCCTTATAGTGTTAATGAAAGCAATTCAAGAACAAAGAGAAGGCATCACAAATCATTCACAAGGAGATAGGTTGAAGTACTCCTTATAGCATTGCCTTAGCACCTAATTAACATCATTACAGATTAGTTCTATGCATACATCCACCTTGCATACCAAAAAGCTTCATAATACTAAACTAACGGTACCATTTCTCCATTACCATAACCGGTTCTACTTGTTTCTAGGGGAGGGACCAAAAAGAGCCACACCTACCCACCTCTACACCCCAATCGGTACATCACAGCCCAAAAGTGTGTCTATTTATACACATAGACACTAGCTACACATACACATATTTATCTACGCATCTATAGGCACGCCCTCTACTCATCAGCACCACCATCACTATTCGCCTCCTCCGGATTGCTCTCCTCGTTACCCAAGCTGCTCGGATCATCCATGAAGCGTAAAGGACACAAACGCTGACCATTTTTACATACCAAGCAATAAAACAATAGGGCACCAATGGCATATGCCCAACATTAATCCACAGCACAAACGTCCAACGTGTATAAGACAAAGAGGAACCCAAAAGTAACACATCTTCAAGCATACTCTCAAAGTAAACAGGTACCCCATAACATGCAAGTGGTGGTACATCCATCTCAAGAATTTGAAAAATCAATAGTGAGCGTTACCCAGCAAATGAAATAACAAGGTTCTACTCTATAAGGTATACTTATTTCACGACAAGAGTGTAGAAGTTAAGCTAACAAACCATACTTCATTCATAATTCAAAACAGATCACAAGTCACACAGATTAGAATCATTAAGTACTCCAAAGGATATTTTCAGTTTTAGCAAACTAATCGTCATGTAATCAACGACCAATGTATGAATAAAACTTGCATTTCCATACCATTCATGCAATACTCATGCATGGTTACACACAATTACACTTCCGCACATGCCTTACATGCCTCGTTATTATATCATGGTGGTACTGTCATAATCTCACATGCGGTATCCACCATTTACTATCGACCCGCACCATTCACTTCCAACTTCCAAGTTGGACTTCCAAGACTTGCTCACTTGGGCATCTCAATTATCAATTGAGGCATCCAAGACTTACTCACTTGGGCATCCCGACTCCCCCAAGGCATCAATCGAAACATCCCAATGGGACACCATTTATTACCAATTCTTTTCACACAATTACATACATTTAGATTCTTGAAATGCGGCACACAATACCATGATGCCAATCTTCCATACTAATGTGACATATACCAGCATGCATTTCTATCTTTCTAACAAGAAACAATATAACATCTCCTAGCATCGAACTAGCAAAGAATAGCAAGCATTGCTGAAGAATCACGCATGCAAATCACGGTTTTGAAATGTTAACATGAATAATCTAAACTCCAACTTCTACTCTTAAAGTGCAATACTAATTTAATAATTCCAGTCTATTGCATGGGCTTTTAATAAAATTCTCAATGCGAACAATGCTGAACGGCCACCTATAACACACATTTTTGCAACAGTACATTCAAAGTAGCATACACAGCACTCGGCAATAAATTTTTAACGACTTTTCATCAAACGCAGCACGCTATATTCAATTCTTATAACATGTATTACTCACATAACATCCTAGGACTCACTGTTCTGTAGTATTTAGTACCAAGCAACATCATACGGCTCAAGGCTTCCCACAACGTAAAATGGACATGCCGCAACCCATAGTAGAAAATTTCAGCAAGCTTTGTGCACAGCAAGAAAAACACAGCATGCAGAATGAGAGAAACAATTCCAAAAAAATTTTCTAACTATAAGGCACAAGTAAAAAGGGCATGAAACCATTTCTTCACTTAAAATCATCCCCAAAGATTCAAGTACAGCAACATGCAGCAGCGATTTCCTGATAAGCACACCGAGAACAACACATGCAACATCAGAATCCCTTCACTTCCATCTCTACTTCAAGAAACGAGAAGATCTCGTAAAGTAGAACAATGAAATTTCACTTGCCTAGTGAGATGACAACTCAAAAACAGTTTAAGATCGAGGAAGGATTCAGAATATCTTCTTGAGAGGAAGCAGGTGGTGCTCAGCTGAATGAGAAGGAAGGGTGAAGAGAGAGAGACCGAAGGGAAGAAAATAGATGAAGGGGTGACAGAATTTTGCTTCCTCACTTGGATTTCATCATTACTCGCATGGGAAAAGAAAATTTGCTAGAAGTCTTGTGCCATTTGTCAAAATAATTCTTTGCTTGTGAGTTTTTTTCTTTTTAAATTCAGATGGGTTAGGCAATGATGGGGGACCTGGTTCGGCTGCATAATTGGGGAAAAGAGAAGGAAATGGTCTTGCTTCTATTGGCTCATTGAGTTCCATGCGAAAATTTCTTTCATTGAAATTTTCGGTCCTTAGGAAAATAGAACATTCAATATAGTTTCAAAATTTTCATTTATAACAGATTTGGAATACTTAGGTTCAAAAATAAGAAATAAAATACAGCTCTTAATATCATGTTACTAATGCAAAGGAAACTATATTTTCTCCAAGATCACAAAAGTGACACTGTCCAATATAACCTAATGCGGTCCTATTGTAACTAATATCTCATTAAGATTCCCACTAGAACCCAGAATATCACATTAGCATATCCTCGACCAATAGATAAGCTCGACTATTCTCCTCAAATGTTATTATCTACGCTTGGTAAGGGTTGAGTAATTTCAGATTGTCACAAGATTTTGTGGTTAGACCACAAGACCCTTTTCATCTACAACACGATTCCCTCTCAAGGCATGAGACTACTCAAATCGAAGCTTAGGATGTGTGTGACAACTTTGTAGTTTAAGACTCTCTTTTTAAAAAAAAAAATGACGTTTAGAGAACCAAATGGCCAGTAGAAGCATGAAAGGTCAGAAAAACGGGATTTCACATAATATGACATATCATCAAACAAGTGGTAGGCAAGAAAAGCATGGTTCTCAAACATCAAATTGAGTCTAACACCAACTTATTATAGCAGCAACAATGGCCCAACAACAACTCCGTAGACAAATGGCCAAATCTCTTCCTCCTTAAATCATTATCAATTTATATTGAGTTTAAGAAAATCCACCTTCGATAAATGATGATTAGAGCTTGGTTGAGCTATTTGGCCTCCAAAGACTTCAATAGACAGCCGCCAATAGCTCAGCAATCTACAAATCAAAGGAAATGAACACCATTAGAACCGACGAAAACTAAATTGAGCGCTTAAATGGAAAATGTGACACCCTGATTTTCTAGCTCACCTGTTTGATGCACAAAGAATAACATTTAGAAATGTTAATCCATAGTGTCTATATTTGATGGAATTGAACCACGAATTCTAATTCAATGAAAAGTATTGGACGTTATGTTCTCAAAGTCCCAAAGTTTATTGGTAAACCTTAAATTTTCGAATAAGTGACGGTAAGCCGAAAATTGAAAACCAAAGAGACGTTACGGACTTGGCATGAACCAACGAGCCTATTTTCTATTAAATTCGGCCACAAAGAGGCCCTATAAAGGGAAATAACCATATTGTCCCCGAAGGCCCATTTTTTGCCCAAATGAAGAACCCATTGGATATCAAACCCATTAGGCCCACTAAAATTCAAGCCCAAGTCATGTGAATAGTGCAAGCCCGTATAAATAGTGCCAGGGGTGGAAATAACCATTTTGCCCTTTCTAGAAGCTTGGACTTTAAGGGATGAAATTTATGGATTAAAGACAAGAAGAATTAATGTGAGACAAGGATGTCTTCTCTTCTTTCTTCCCCCCTTGGCTGAATCCCTTGCATCTCTCTCTCTCTCTCTCTCTCTCTCTCTCTCTCTCTCTCTCTCTCTCTTTCTCTCTCTTTCTTCTTTCCTTGCATTATTGGTCTTGGATTATAAGCCAAAGTTGATAGATTTTTGGGGTTGCATTAATGAGGGACAATAATGCAATTTAGTGAGGAAGTAAAGCAAAGCAAGACCACTCTCTCTCTTTCTCTCTTTCTCACTTTCGATCTATCCCTCTCTCTCTCTCTCAAAATTCATCCATCCCCCCCCCCTTTTTCACACCCCTCACCTTGCCGTTATGCCGTCCAAGCCGTGCCATGCCCTTGCCGCTGTTGGGGCTAACAAACGACCTAGAAGAGGGGGTTGAATAGGTTGAGTGATGATTTTTCAAAACTTTTCGCGGAATAGAAAGACAATCACCACTGATGATTCTAAATGCTCGTGAACTAGTATAAGTGATGCTGCTATTCAATTGTTTCAGGATAATGCAGTATGAATGTAATAAGTAAGAATGCAGATCACACAAAAGTATATAGTGGTTCGGCTTAACTATAAGCCTACGTCCACGCTCAAACTAACAGCCGTAACAACGGCTGGATTCCACTAGTAAGTAGCACTGGTGATTACAATTGCCTCGTGACATTCCTTAGTAAGATAGATCACACTATCAGGACATGTACACTAGCCTTACACTTGTCTCACTAACACAGATGCTAATACAGTAGATCAAACAATAAGCAAACAATGAACAATGGTGCTAGCTAGTACTGGCGAGTTAAGACTTTGAGGAGTAGAACGAAGGATTTGAGTGAACGGTTCTCAGAAGCTTGATTTCTCTCGTATCTTCTCTGAAAGGATTGCTTCTCTTGATAATACTCGCACACTAGCACTCAAGCCACTCTTCTTCTTATAGAGACCTCCAGCGTGTGTTGTAGCCGTTGTGGAATCAACGGTGCCGATTTTGCCAAGGACAGAAAGGACACCAGCTCTGTAGTCCGTACACCAGGACGCTAGTACTATTGCTCGTACACAAGGACGGATCATCCCCTAGCAGGCAGGACGAGTATTCCTATCCGTTGAGGATAACATTGCCAGGACTGTCCTTTGTCCTCTGTACTATGCCAGCTGTTTTTATCGCTTCCTTGTTTGAGGAATCCAGCTGTTAACTACTGTACTCTGAACCATCAATAGTCGTGATTACCAGTACAATATCCACCATTATCACACCAACTCTGTCACTCTCTGCACAATAAACTTATGCTTACCCCGAGTAACTTGGTAGACAATTTCCAGTGAAGATATTGACCCATCGAACTGTTAAATGGTGATGTCAATCTTAATACCTTTCATTAATACCAAAGATACTTTCGAACAATATCTTCGACTAGTCCTTCCAAGCTGTCATGATATCCCCTCGTGACACTTGTTCACCTTCTTATCTTCGATTAGGTTCTTCTCTTTGCTAACGGTATAAGATCAGTGCAGATTGCACTCTCATCAATACCAATGATACTCACGAACACTATCTTGACTAGTCCTTCCAAGCTACCATGATATCCCCTTGTGGTACTTGTTCACATTCTTGTCACAGATCAGGTTTTTCTCCTTGCTAATGCATAAGATCAATGCTGATTGCATTCTCATCAGTACCAAAGATCCTCCCGAACACCATCTTGACCGGTCCTTCCAAGCTACCATGATATCCTCTCGTGGTACTTGTTCACCTTCTTGTCACAAATTAGGTTCTTCACTTGTCTGATGTAATAGGATCGCTAATAATTGTAACTTATTTCACCATCTGCACTCGTCATGGTAAACATTAGAACTCGAGATGGTTTTGTGATCATCAAAATACTTTAGGGATGTTTTCCAACAATCTCCCCATTTTTTATGATGACAAAAACTCTATCTTGCAAATGTGAAAAAGTATTGAAGATATTCTGAGCAGTGTTCGTAAGGTTAAAAACAATCTGCTTAAATAGTTGATATATTGATTTTAGGAATAGAGTGCGAATAAATTTGTCAGTTATGCGTATGAGTAACAGTCCATATAGCAAGTTTGCTCATATAAATATCAGTCCAATATCAGTCCAGATAGCACATGCAAGTGGTGTAATATATTTCTCCCCCTTTTTTTGTCATAATCAAAATGTATAAGATCATAGAGAAACACACGTAACAACGCAAGCTTCATTTCAGTTTGATAAAGATCTCCCCCTTAACAACACAAGTTTAACTACATGAGGATAAAGATGCCAGCCATCAACACAACAACCAAAAAGAAATAGAATAGCCATAAGAAACATAACACAACATGTGCATTGGTAATGGTTACGGATAGGTTTAGTGTTTCTTGGCTTTCTTTTTTGTGGGATGGCTCTCCTAAAGGGACATAGGTGATAATCGAACTGGGTTATAACATTCAAGTGAGAGGATGGTTTGTTCAATCTTCTTGAGGTATTGTCCTTGAGCTTCAACCATATGCTGAGTGTTGATCATGGCTATCATGATTTCTGCATTTATTGGTTCATCTGTTGAGGAGGACTCCCTCTAGCTTATTGCTTTCTTGCGCTTTGGTCTAAGTGCCGGTGGTAGGGATGGTGCAGATTGAGCTATTTCCGAACCTCGAAGTCTTCTTTCAATTCCCTACTTCAAGCGGAGAGTGAGAACTTCCTTTGCCTTTTCATCATCTCTGTGACCCATACGGACAATCATTATCTTGTTGTTGACCCATCCATCCTTGGTGATTTTCAGAGACATTTCATAATGGTTTCTTTGCCAATCTCCATGCTCTGAATCTTATCTGCCTTAAGATCATCATTGATCCGGATGCCTTTGGATCGCAGTATGAGGTTGATTAGTGCACCATATGGAAGATTACTAGTCTTCTTCCGTGCATTTCTAGCCATGTGAATGATGATTATGTGGGCTAGAGAGAAGTTACGCTGATTAAGGATGGCCCATAAGATTCTTGCCTCATATCTAGAAAGGTCATTGGTGATGCTTGTTTTGGGACGAAGAACCATTACGAGAATTTTGTGAAGAATGTTCATTTTCAAAGGGAGCTTACTTAATGGAACTTTGTCACTAAATTAGAACCATTGCCATCACAAATGAAAATGCCAGCCTCTAAAGGAGTAGCAGGAATTTTCACAAAATTTTTCACTCGGTGATGAATAAGATCAACTAGGTCTCCTACAGTCATGCTATAGTTGACCTTTTAAAAAGTGAAGGTGAAACTCTCAGGGTTTCACAGTGAAAATTCGAGTAAAAATTAGCAACAACATAGGAGTAGACTTCCTCCTTCAAGGTACAAAAGTAGGTCAAGGAGAGGTCCTCGAAAATTTCTTTAAGAAAGATGCCGTGATTTTCCAGAAAATAAAAATCAACTATGCGGTGATTTGAAGTTTCTCTTTCAAAAAGTTCTAGAAAACGCTTTTATGATTTAGTGAGAAGAATGCATGATTTGAAAAAGAGAGATCATGAGATAAATCAAGAATGGGTTCAAATTGGGCAAACTCACGATCATCATTATCATCCTTCTTTTTCTCGACATGAGTTTCCTCTATTTTCGTGGGAGTTTTAGAGCTGCTTCCTTCAGCGGCAGTACTCATCCCTTTTTCAGTCTCAACAGCAGCGATAGGAGCATTAGTGGTAGTTTTCTCTGTTTCAGCTTCCTCATGACGCTCTTCTTCTTCAAATTCTTCCTTATCAGAAGCCTCAATGCCCTTAATAATTTCTGTCATCTGTGGATCAACAGGATCAGGAACAGCGATTTGAGATGATTGACCCAAAATCTTTCTCACCTCCTCTGGGTTCATCGATTGAAGCAGCTGAGTAATAAGGAGTTGATGTTCTGTTGTCATGCTTGGAGATGCTGTGGTGCTAACAACTTGAGTCATTTTTTACTGAGGTGTTGTGACTACAGGAGGTACAGGTTATGGCTAAACAGCACTACTGGAGATGCTTCCTGCGGGTGTAGTCGACTCCGCTTGGCTAGCACTTAGTTGTGCTCCTATGGTCTGTTCTGACACAGATGACCCTTTGGTTGAACGAGTAGTCATACGAGGTTTGGAGGGCTTGGTAGGTTGCTTCTTTTTTGGTGCCATGGGAAGAGATAAGAAGAAATGTGGTTCACCGAGATAGAAATAGAGAGGATTTTGGAGGTTGAGAAGATCGTGGGAGAGAAGGTGGTAGCGGTTTCTAGATGGTCAAAGTAGTGCCCTATTTGTAGGTGAACGTGTGAATTTGTGAAATAATAAGTGAATAATAAAGAAAATCAACCATCACGTCATATGTCATGCCTCGGACCATACGAGCGCGATAACATCCTGATCGACTCTCGTTTCGATTCCGTAACAACCATGATCCTACGACGGCGGCAAATAGTGCGGAATAAAGGCTGCAAGCGGTAGCGTAAATAACTCTGTACATATGACAAACAAGATGACCAAAAGGATTCTTATCATAACCAAAGTCAGTCGAATATGAAAGCGTACAACTTAAGGAGGGCGATGACATAGTTCAATAAAAAAGGGAGACAATCAATTAACACTTACACAAGCCATTTGATAACCAACATGCAAGAATAAGCCATATACATCAACTTGCACTTAAGGCATGTCTTACAACCACAACTCACATAATCGTTTTGCGTGACAAAAGATAACATCACTTACATATTCGATCACTCATGGACCATCTAACACCGAATCACACAAGACATTTCCATAAAACTTACAAACATTTAAGCACGAAGCACTCCATAAGGCATAAATTCGGTGGTATTGTTCATGCATCCAAACAACCACTAGATCTCAACAAAACCTAAACCAAACATGCTCATAACCACCTAAATATCATTATCTCAAGCCTACAAGTCATCCAACATGAAAAATCCCATACAGTGCAAATTCGGATCCCTTGCATTCCCACTATAAACAGCCTATAAAAAGCCTCAAAACCTCACCCATACTTGTCTATTAGTAACATAGGTTTAGGGATGACTCACCAAAGATCCAAGGAAGAAAAGTCCCCAAAATCATCCCTAGAGCTCACAGCACAAGTTGGTCCGGCGGGGTCCTCGGCTTCTCGGGCGAATGGCGGTGCACGGTGGAGGTGGCTCATGGTGGTGGTAGGTGTGGATGGCAAGGTGGTGGTGGTGGCCGAACAAGAGGGAAGATGGAAGAGAAATATGAGATAGTGAGTAGAAGAGAGTGGAAATTCGAAATTATGAGGGAGGAGAGAGAATAAGGTGGTCATGAGCTTCCTTTTGGCTTGTTCAGCCACCACCACCACCTTGCCATCCACACTTACCACCACCATGAGCCATCTCCACTCGTGACCATCGTGCACCGCCATTTGCCCAAGAAGCTGAGGACCCCGCCAGACCAACTTGTGTCGTGAGCTCTAGGGGGATTTTTGGGACTTTTCTTGCTTGGATCTTTGATGAGTCATCCCTCAACCTATGCTAGTACTCTAGGTTACTAATAGACAAGTATGGGTGAGGTTTTTAGGCTTTTTTTGGGTTGTTCATAGTGGGAATGCAAGGGATCCGAATTTGCACTATATGAGATTTTTCATGTTGGATGACTTGTAGGCTTAAGATAATGATATTTAGGTGGTTGTAAGCATGTTTGGTTTAGGTTTTGTTGAGATCTAGTGGTTGTTTGGATGCATGAACAGCACCACCGAATTTATGCCTTATGGAGTGCTTCATGCTTAAATGTTTGTAAGTTTTATGGAAATGTCTTGAGTGTTGGGCTTGTGTGATTCGGTGCTAGATGGTCCATGAGTGACCAAATATGTAAGTGATGTTATATTGTGTCATGCAAAACGATTATGTGAGTTGTAGTTGTAAGACATGCCTTGAGTGCAAGTTGATGTATATGGCCTATTCATGCATGTTGGTTAATTGAGGGCCATGTATACTTGGCCTTGTGTGATTATGGGTGATTCGTAAGTGTGGCGAGTGAATGTTAAATGCCGATGTTGGATCATAATGATCTCGGCTCTATGAGAGGCTATAAGGAAAGCCGTATAGTAAAAGCTACATATTACTTATTATATGGCCCGATGAGCCGACGGTCCGATATACCGATAAGTTGTTATATGGCTCGATGAGCCGATGAAAGTACTTTTGCGAAATAGCGTGGAGTGATGAGCCGACAAGATTAATATTATGATATGGCCCGGGCGCTAAAGCGTGTAGTGAGGGTTGGATGGCGAGGCTATGACTTATATATCGTGATGGTTGGATAACGAGAATTGAGTTTTGGATGAAAAACACCATTCATGAATCATGGATTTATTTTCTGCCTTAAGTACGAAGCCTAGCCCTAATCAAGTGCTTGTGAGTTTGTAAATTGCTTTTGAATTGAAAATGTAAATGTCTGATGTCGTGTCTTCGTTTTATTGACTCTTGGTCCTGTGAATGCTCGTGATTAGAACTTGCACGTTGTAAGAGTCTGGAGGTACCTTTGTCCTAGTGTAGGGTTAGGTTTGGCTCACTGAGATTTATTCTCACCCCGTCGTGGGATTTACCATTTTCAGACCTCAGACCATAAGTATGCCGCCTAAATGTTATGGAGTGCCAATGGATTTTGAGATGATAGTCACTGAATACCCCCCGGTCGAGGGTAAGATGTACATCAGGAAAGGGACTGTAGTCTTTATTGACGAGGGGGACCCTATTTGGAAAGTGCATACCTACGAGGCATGGTTCTATCATGATGAGAATGGGATGGAAGTTGGACCCCTAAAGGGTTTTGATGTTCCATTTTATGTAATCCCAGGTTGGTGTGACACCACCCTTCCGGATGATGAGGTGTATAACCCTACCTTCAAGGTTCAAGCGAGCCAGCCGCCTTAACCTATTCCCGCCGTAGATGCCCAAGTTGTGGAGCCTGTCGATATTGAAGTCAAGTCCGACCCTGATGAAGAAGAAGCTGCTAGCGATGGCGAGCCCGATGTTTAGGTGCATCTGTGGCATCTTTTTGGCTAACCACGTAGAGTAGAAAGTGTAGCTTTGGACTAATGACTGTCTCCTATTTTAATCGAACTAGGTCGTCGCCCTCCCTAAGTTGTACACTTTCATATTCGACTGACTTTGGTTATGTTATGAATCTTTTTGGTCATCTTGTTTGTCATATGTACGGAGTTATTTGCGCTACCACTTGCATCCTTTATTTCGCACTATTTGCCGCTGTCGTAGGATCCTGGTTGTTACGGAATCAAAACAAGAGTCGATCGGGATGTTATCGCGCTCGTATGGTCCGAGGCGTGACAGTACTTGTTCACGTTCTTGTCACAGATTAGGTTCTTCTCTTTTCTGATGTAATAAGATCACTGGTGATTGTAACTTATTTCACCATCTGCACTCGTCATGGTAAACAATAGAACTCGAGATGGTTTTGTGATCATCAAAATACTTTAGGGATGTTTTCCACAGCTGCATCCTTGCCACCGTTCGGACTGCCGTCGCCAAGCCGAGCCGTCGTCCATACACATTTTCCATCCACGTGCCGTCGCCAAGCCATCGCCGCCGTAGTCGCCGCCGCCGTTAGACGGTTAGTTGACTCCCTAATCCTTGGTTAGGTTGTTAATTGCACTTAGGGTTAGTTTAGTTGAGTATGATTAGATTAGTTAACTACGGTTGGTTTGGATAACTATGGTTAGGTTAGTTAACCATGGTTGAGTTAATTAACTGTGGTTAGGTTAATTATTTCTATATATATTGGTATGTTTTAAGGTGGTGATTGTCTTAGAAAAGTAATGGTTTCATGATTGATGATTTTCTAGTGGAAAAGAATGTATTTTTGGGCATATAAATGGTGATCGGTGTGGTGTCGTGCTTAGATATTGAGTTTTATGCGTTGGAATAATCTAGTATGCTTGAAAAATGAAGCACGTGAAGTTTGACATGAAAAGAACGTTGATGTGATCACGTGTGGTTAATTCATTGCATTTTTACATGTGAAAATGGCAATCAGTTTGATGTATGAGCACGAATCATGATGGCATTGGCTAGAAATATAAGAAGAACTGAATTGGCATGCATGATTGAGGTGCTCGTGTGATCACAAAAGTGTATGAACCCTCAATGGTGATTGGGGATGATGCCTGGTCATACCGAAAGACCACCAACCTTTGGGTTATGCTGTGGCCCGGAGAGGTCGAGAACCGCCAACCTTCGGGTTACGCTGTGCCCGAGAGCGGGCATAATCACTAGGCATAAAATTGGATCACGCTTGGCTGCATTGCGTGTGAGAAATGGTGACATATATTATGATGTTGTGCCTTGGCTGATGTATTGTTTATAGAATGCCATAACTGATAACATGCAGGGTGTGTGCATATGCCGAGGCGAGGTAAGAATGCTTGTGATTTGTCTGTTACTTGAGTTGAGTCACTCGAACCTGTTATAGGTTGTGTAGAGCGAGAGTCGCTCGCTATTGATCTGCCATCGACGTTAAGCCGCATGTTTAGGGTATGCTCTAGGTGAATTAGCACCCTACACAAGGCTTAGGTTGTTAACTTGCTGAGATTTTATCTCACTCATTGTTGTTTATCGCTTTTCAAGACCATAGAATGGAAGGTCGACATGTGCAGTTTGGGGCAGATCAAGGTCCCCTCGTGTAGAGGAGATAGGTTAACCTGATCCTGGTATCTTTTTGTTGGTTTCAATAGGAAGTGCCCCAGAAGTAAGGGCTTATACATATAACTTCTTAGGGTTAACAAGTATGTAAATAAAATATGAGTTTTGCTATTGATGTTTGTTTAGCTGTTTTTCCTACTATCCCTACTGTTGTGTTTGTTATTCGTTTCCGCATGCATTAATTGAAAGATAAAATAAATGGTTTGACGACGCGTCCTGGGACGTCGCATCTTTAATGACCCAAGAGAAGATATATATCGGGATGGTCGCGCTAGAGTGCTGGGATGTGATAGAAAAGGTGTAGAAGAGGTGGTTCTGCAAGGTTCTCCGTGAACTCCAGGCACTAGGACGTCAAGGACATGTCAAGGAATGGTGTCGTAAGAGTCAAAACGCTAAAGGATGCCTGGAAATGGTGCCGGAAAAACATCGAAACCGGTGGGGGGAAGCATCGGCATAGGCACCAACGTTGTGCCCAAGAGGGAGAAGTCACCGTAAATGGGGTCGTCGGAAATGGAGTTCGGGCGACCGATAGTGTGACGGCGTCGAGGGAAGAGAGAGGTCGTGGTGGTGGTGGTGGTGGTAGTTTGCCAGAGGGTGGCCGGTGACCGGCGGTGAGCGGCAATGAGAGGGCGATCAAAGGTTAAGGTGAGAGAGAGAGAGAGAGAGAGAGAGAGAGAGAGAGAGAGAGAGAGTATCCTAGGTTTTTCCCAAATTGGCTCTTGAAAGAATGATCCCCTTGTTAACACCTAATTTTTAGCCGATATGTTATAAAAGATGAAAATGCGAAACTTAGGTTTTTGATTGCGACAAAACCTATTTCTTGACAAAAAGATTCGTTTTTCACTTGGTCATACTTCAGCCTAACATTTATGACACATTTAGACCATAATCCCAAAAAGTCAAAGTTTGACTTTTTGTTGACTTTTTACTCAAATAGTTGATCAAGAGTTAACCAAAAGTCAACCCCAAGGTCGAATTTTTATTTTCACAAAAATAAGTTCTAAATGATTTCATTTGAATTTTCCCGCTTTCAGTTTCAAAAATTTTGATATTTGGCTTAGAAATTAAATTTTTTTTTTGGAAAAATTAATTCTTCTTGGCCAAAATTCAGAATAATACAAACAATTCAGAAAAATTAGAGAAAAATCACATAAATTATTTTTATTTTTCATTGATTTTCTGCATATTTAATTTCATGAAAATCAATTGGGAACATACTTTTCCCCAATTTGTGAAAAAATAAACTCTAATTGGCCCAAAAACCAAATTGACCATTTAGATAGTATTTTCAAGATTTCTTGCAGCTATGACATTTGATCTAAAGGATGTTATACATTAAAGAACTCAATAAAAATCAAGTTTTTAGCACATTAAAAAATTAGCCCTAATTCGAGCCTAAATGGTCTTCATGAGTTGCGAGACAAGACCAAATTTTAAGACCTTTGATTAAACCAAACCAGATTTTGACATTGATTTTGGCTAATTCACACACCTTAGGGTTAGTTTGGCCATTTTAAGTAAGGTTTAGGTTAAAACTAAGCTTTAAATAATTCCAATTGACCTAATTCCTTTTAAACCCATTCTCATCTAGCATTCTAAGACATCCATAGGCATTCAATTTGGCCAAATAAGATGAGTTTGTGACAACATATCTAGAATGGCTAGCAATTTTTAGCAAAAAGAGAGGAATTAGGGCATTACAAGATTATGTGATTAACCTAATGTTGACACCTGATTTTTAGCCGATCAGTTATTTTAAAGTAAAAATTTGAATTTGAGTTTTGATTACGACAACCATTTTTCAAACAAAAAAGAGTCATTTAAATTCTAAAATAGCATTAATCTTGCATTTAGTGGTCTTAAGACCTTAATTTTCGAAAATTCATAAATAAATAAAAAATGTCGAAAATTAAAAAAATATAGAAAATTCACAAAATATGAAAAATTGTGAAAAAAAAAACAAAAATTAGCCTTTTTCCTAACTTTAGATTGTTAGTGTAAGTTTTTTCATGACATTTGATCCATATGACCATTTTTTGAAACAATAGCTCTTAATATGTGCTAACCCCGCCTAATTAAATTGGAAAGAGCGCTTTCGTGGCAAATACGTTTCACCCATCCCGGTTTGATTGGAAATTTTTTAGAAAGGTCAAAATGGGAAAATTTACAATAGATATCAACGTAAGATTGAACCGATTTGACCCGGATCAAATCGGGCCAAACCAGCATAATCGCCAGTCCATACGCCCAATGCCGACCCATGTGGGCTAAATTTCGGCCCATTTTGTGAACCATTGCCCAAGACAAAGCCCACATTCTTATATTTGAGCTAGAAATTACATAAATGCCATTAATGAATCTAATCTTGACCATTTATCTTGAATGGCCAAAATTAGATCATTTTGGTGACACTATATATACACACTTCCCAAAAACCCTAGAGGGAATGATATTTTGGGGGTTGCCATTTTTGGATAGAACTAGCAACCTCTCCTTTCTCTCTCTCTCACTGCGCCCCCACAAGCTGCCGCCCTACCGCCGGCGATCGTCATCGCCAATGACCCTCTTCGATGAACCACCCACACGAAAACCTCCCCCACACACTCCCACCCTCGTCGTACCACCCTCATCACTGTCTAACCACTGGCGAGACTCCTTTTCCCTCTCGGCTCCATCACCGGTGTGCACACCGGGGATCCTTGCAGCGGCTCTAGCCGCCTCTCACAACCGTTCCAGCCACCATCCAACGTCCCAAGTCTTGCGACTCCCTTATCCAACGTGTCCCCAACATCCTAGTGCCCGGAGTTCACTCGAGACCTCACTGGACCACCTCCTTCTCTCCTTTTCCGTTTAAATGCTCGGTTTGTCTAATATCAATTCTAACACTGTCAGTTTTCTCCTGATTCAGAGTTGCCGGGCTATCCTTGGTCATCCATTGGAGTCCTTTGGTGGCCAAATAGCTCGTTTGAGCTCCATTCGTTCATCGACAAAGGTGGGTCTATCTTTCTCTTAGAACTAGACTTTCGACATCTAATAACGACCCGTTGGGCTTTATGCTTGTGTTGTATTAATGAGTTATTTTGCTACTGTTCTGAGTTACTGTTAAGCCTAAAATGATGATGAATAGCCTTGGTTTGCTCGCTGGTTGTTGCTCGAATGATATGTCATGTTTCTTTGCAAACTCGTTTTCCTGACCTTTTGTGTTTCTAATGGCTGTTTGGGCCTTTGAACATCGTTTTATTAAGAAGCCATAGTTGAGTTAATCGATCTTGACGTCCCAAGGTTCGATTTGAGTACTTATAGGCCTAAGGGGACGTTGTTTGCTATGTGAATCGACTCTTCAAAGTTCGCTTTGGAACCTGGAAAAATGAAAACTGCATATTTTCTTCTATTTTCGGTTTGTTGATATTTTATATTTTTTCCACAGATTTTGGAAAAGTGTTCTGCACAAAAATTGTAGACCATCTCCATATATATTTTGTGAAAAAGTTTCAAGGCCAAAAGAAATTATCAAGTGGGTCAAATCGATGCCTACTTTACCGATTTTTTGAGTTGATTTCTAGGTTGCTGTACAAAAAGTTATTCGATTTTGTTTTATCAAATCAAATAAGTTGCTTCCATTTTCTGGAAAAACTCAAAATACAAGAAAGGTTCATTGGGATCTTATTTGGTTACTTACAAAATTTGAGGTCATGGGTATTTGATTTAGTTGGTCGATTTCACAAAATTCGGACAGTGTACAGACTGGTCCCTTAAAACAACGAATCTGACCTTCATGGTGAAATTGTCAATTTTCACCAACTTGAAGGGATCTTTTGGAAAACCCTATAACACAAAAGTTACTCAGAACATATTGATCTATGGCTCTATCAATTTTTGTAATTTTAAGATGTCTTTTACTATTTTTTCCAGGCAAATAAAGCCCTAGTGAAAATTTGCTTTTTACCTGCGGGTCTGTTTATCCATTTGTTAATCACCCGAGATCAATTTGGGCTGAAATTCCTATTTAAACTCCAATTTTCATATTCTCTAATGATGATTGTCTTACTTTGATTAGACCTCATGTATTGGGAAGATGATTTCATTGGTTTGTCGAGCATGATTCGTTTGATAGTTGATATGTTACCTTCAATTTGCATATCCCATGTCGCGTGTTATAAATTCTATTATCGTTGTTGATTGGATCCATTAATGAGCTTTCGATGCATGCTTAGCGATTAGTTCATCGAATGTCCATTAGTTTTAATCTTAGAGATCAACGTCATTATTCGTTCGCGACACACACGCAAAGTGGAGGCCTAATGAACTTGATAAAAAAAAAATAATCAGTCATAACCACCCGTTGAGGCGCGAATCTCAAAATCGCATGCTTGCAAAGGCCGATCCCGAGGCCACTTGACTGCATTTGTTTGATCTTGTTTGTTAGATGTATGATTAGGCATTTTTTTTTTATCCCGATAAGCCAATACATTGAAGACGGTGATTGGCCGATGTCCATTCCGGTCCCTCTCTCCATCTTTGTAAAGGGTTGTAATCATTAATGCCCGACGAGTTGCGGACTTTATTTTTTCACATTTAGATTAGCGTGCTTTTAAATTGCTTGGTTGTTTATTTTATGCATCGTATCTTAATTCCTTAAATGTTAATTTCCTCTTTTAGATTAAGTTAGTCTGGTCTAGGAACTTCAAATGGAAAACCACGAAAAAACATGTGCTTGCTCACTTACAAAATGGCTTTAACCTTTAGGATCGAAATGCTATCAAGATTGTATGGACACTTAGAAAATGTCAAGACCAATTAGGTACCAAAAGTACGCTAATAGAAACCATTAGCGTAAGTAAGTCCCCGAACCCTAGAATATTTGGTCTCGTAGAATCGAGTTGGGTCTCCTCTCGACTCGATTGAGTGTCTAATCTAACTACCTCGAAACGATTAGTGGCGACTCCAAATTTTAGCTTCCTTTTACCTAAGTTGCGATTAGGTAGGACTTGGGAGAGTTCGAGCTAGCTTAGTTAAGCCCAAAGCTAATTAATGTAGTAATCATTTAGTCTCGAAATTCAAAACCGGATCCATACCTGTATGTATCTATATTTCCTAGAAGGAGGGTCGCAACAGCTTGGCGACTTCGCTAGGGACTTGGTTACAACCTTAAGTGGACTTAAGCCGTAAAATTGGTTGGGTGATTTTTAACGTCACTTCTTTCTTGAAAGCGCATGTGAAAGTCATGTGGAAAACAAGGTTAGTCCACTAACTCATGTTAAATGTTTTTGTAGGTGGGAGTTATAAGGGGAGAAGTGATTGTCAACCATTTGTTTTGTAGGTGGAGTAAGGATGTATGCGTGTATGTTGGGTTATATTGAAGTGTTAAATGTCGCTTTACTTTTAAATGAATGTTTAAGAGGTTTAGCACGACACAAAAAGCACATAGAACCCGCGATCAAAACCCAACACGCATTTAGGAGGTCTTGAAAGGAGGAACCTATGCGGGGAAACAACCCATAGTTATCCACTTTTGATTCCGCTCATTCAATTTGAGGTTGAAAGTGCTGTTTGGCCATAGCCCAAGTGGTGAAAACACTCTTCCCAAAGTAGATAGGAGCCTTTGAACCTTTAGAATCCTTCCTTCTAGTGAAGCCTCGCGTCTTCCATGCGGCGTGTCTTTGTGATTGGTATTTTATCCCCCTCGCATAAGTGTATCGTTCCTCACTTCTCTCCCTTTATTTTTAATGTCAAGTCTTTTTCTTCACGCCTTAAACATGTGGTAATTGGTCAAAATGCCATAAGGTTAAGACATTATGGGAGGACACGAGCTTCGAGTCATCCCAATTCCTTTCGAAAGGTTGCGAGGCATGTGGAATACGTTAGAGTTCGAAAAGAAGGAGTAAGTGGAGAAAAAGGTTAGGTACCTCATCCAACTTCTCTACGTTGAGCCACAAACCTCATCAGTCAAAGCATTGGCATACTTTTGGAACCCGAAAACATCGACATTCATTTTCGATTGAAATGAGCTAACCCCAACTTGGGAGGAATTAGAACTCATAGATGCTCTGATTCTCACATTTGGTTTCATCAAACCCTGCCTTGGTATCGACCCTATTCCTTATGTGAACAAGTATATACAATGTGACGCCCCAGATACTTCATGCGCGACACGTGTCCCATTTAATTTAGTTATTTATTCATTATTGCCTTAAATGCATGCAGAAACACAACAAAGCATCATATAAACATTGCAAAGGATTAAGATAATACTTATGCATCATTTCTGATATTATACATTATTAGTTATTTACAACATTATCATAACATATGGGATACATATAAAGGCTCAAAAAGATAGGGGTAACCTAACTCCCATACTATCCATGTACTTTAAAAAGAGGGCTTGCACTTATTGATATCGACATCAAGGGTCGATCACTTCACCATCAAATGGACCATTGTCAACACCATCGTCAAATCCTCTCAATGGACCGATCAGTTCCCCAACGAGATTAAAGTACCATGCAACAAAATGATAAGCCATCCACTCCATTAGGCCCACATCTACCCACATAGTCGAAAAACATCTAGTATATTCTGCATCAGACTCAAGTACATAAATACTATCATACATAACTTCAAAATGCATAGGCACACTGACTTGTAGGGGCAGTAAGTCCATACCTACAAGTCTAAAAAATATGGAGTGAGCCTAAGCCCAATAAGTTAACTTTTTAGGTTTAAATTAGTAAACCATTTTAACACTTCACTTGGCACCACACACAATGTGAGTTCAATGCATTACTGATACATGATGAATGCGTGACAAAGGCTTTACCTTTGAAGTTAATGGTAGATCAATAGTGATATCACACACTATCATTTGTTCAATGCATGAGGAGGCCATAACACCTTATAATGTACTAGTATCACCTACTGTTTTATCAATACAAACATATGTATTCACATGCGCATGCATAATCACATTTTCATTCCCTCCAAAACTCTATCGGGGCATCTCAACTCTGAGGCATCTTGCAACATCTGCCCACGGGGCATCCCAGATCACATAGCAGGGGCATCTCGACTCTTAAGGCATCCCAACACTATAGGGCATCTCCATTCCGAGGCATCGTCACCATTTAGTTTAGGGGTGATAGAATTATCTTATTTGCATGCAATGATTATTCTTATACTTTTCAACACCCACATAATTATACCCATACAGTCACTCAGACTTTACATATCAAATGTAGTCACTCAGACTTTACATATCAGATGCAGTCACTCAGACTTTACATATTAGATGCAGTCATTCAAACTTTACATATCAGATGTAGTCACTCAGACTTTACATATTAGATGCAGTCACTTAGACTTTACATGCAGTCACTCAGATTTTGCGTATCAGATGTAGTCACTTAGACTTTACATATCAGATACAATCACTTAGACTTTTCATGCAGTTACTCATACTTTACACATTAGATGCATTAAACAGAGAAGACTTTTATACATCAAAAAATACTTCAGACTTCAAAAACGTTCGGGCTCGAAGATACACTCAAAACATAACTCAGATTTTGAAAACATTCGGCCTCAGATGATACTTCAGACTCAAAAACATTTGGGCTCAAATGATACTTTAGACTCAAAACATTCGGACTCAGAAGATATTTCAAACTTGGAAATATTTGGGCTCAAAAGGTATTTCAGACTCACAAATATTTATGCTCAGAAGATATTTCAGACTTGGAAACATTTAGGCTTAAAAGATAGGCTCTGGTTTTGAAAACGTCCAAGTTTAGAAGATAGGTTCGACTCATATCTTAGATTTTGAAAATATTTGGGCTCAAAAGTTACATTTCAAAAGATACCTCAGATGCAGAAAATAGACTTAGACTTAGGTGCAAATTATGTTTAGATAATGCAGAACATGCTTAGATGCAGCATACTTCCAAGTTCAAATACATCACTTTTACATGTCATATGAATACCACACCTTAATAAAATCCATCGAACACATTTAGGGCATGTAAGCACTTATCAAGGCAGTCATCACAATGTCATCACATCATTATTTCACATAATCATTTTCAGCTTTAACTTTGTCTACAACCAAGTCACACACCAAACAACCAAGTCCAAGTGCTAAATAGATTAGGCTAATTTAACGCCTAGAACTTTCACTTACCTCGGATTAGGACCCGAAATCTTAAATATGTGAGTCGCCTTCAAATAAATAAACAAAATCGAAATCAACGATTTTTTACTTCCAAGTTGACTTCTGTTACATTTTCTTAACAACTAGGATCCTACAATGGCGGTAAATAATTCGGAATAAAGGATGCATGCGGAAACGCAATTAACTCCGTACATACGATAAACAAGATGACAAAAGGGTTCATAACATAACCATAGTCAGCCGAATACAAAAGCGTACAGTTTAGGGAAACAACAACATAGTTCGACGAAAAGGAAGACAATCACTAGTCCAAGCTACACTTGCTACTCCACGCAGTTAGCCAAAACGATGCCACAGATGCATCTAAACGTCGGGCTCGCCATCACTAGCATATTCTTCCTCTTCAGGGTAGGACTCATCTTCAGAAGTGACAGGCTCCACGATTGGGGTATCCTCGACGGGAACAGGTGGAAGTGGCTGGCTCACTTGAGCCTTAGAGGTAAGGTTGTACACCTCACCATCCGGATGGGCGGGGTCGCACTAACCCGGGATTATACAAGATGGCACATCGAAACCCTTCAAGGGACCAACCTCGATCCCATTCTCGTCGCGATAAAACCATGCCTCGTAGATATGTGTTTTCCAATGAGAGTCCCCCTCGTCAACAAAGACTACAGTTCCTTTTCTTATGTACGTCTTACCCTCGATCGGGGGGTATTTAGTGACTAACGTATCAAAATCCATCGGCACCCCAAAACACTTCGGCGGCATTCTTATGATCTAGAGTCTGAAAATGTTAAATCCCACAACGGGGTGATAATAAAGTAAGAGAAAGAAAGATAAGAGGTGATGGGTGGCTTAAAAGTCAAAGAAGATGGCCCACCAAAATCTCACTCTTGTCTTTTATGCAAACACATGCACATTTAAGGCATTAATGCCCTAAAGTTTCGATCACAAAGGGGGGGTCAAAGATTAAATGTGCTCTCAATTAAAAATCTAAGGAATGAGCTTAAATTCGGGGGCGCAAGGAATTTCTAATTTAATTCCCGTAAACACCTATTTCCGACCTACCTCGGAACGACCCCAAATTCAAAATGTCTTGACGAGATGATTCTAATGTTTCCTTGTCAAAATTCTCGAATGATCGACGTCCAATTTTGAAGTCCGATTCGTGACTAAAATCCATGGATAGTAATTTCAAGGCGTCTCGAACTAACGGGTGGCTTTTAGGGTTTTACGCGTATCGACCCGTGATCATCGTCACGTTTTAAAGTTATTCGAACCATGGCGACTTTGATTGTCATGTAATTGCGAGGGTCAATCGTTGGTTCCAAAGGTCGCGTTCTTTAGAGATCTTGTTTAGGTTAATTTGCAAATTACATTCTGGTCGTACGGAATCACCCGCGAACCAATCATATAACGCTAGCAAATCATTCTAAAATCAATCTTCGAACGGCCTATTACAGGCAAGATTAATTATTTCTATTCAAATTATTTGTTCTTGTTTAATGTAATCAATGATAAAAAAAAAATACCAAAAATGCTCATCATGTGCATATCTTTTTTGCCATGTCATTAGTCTAGATTCATTAATGCCATGTCTAGCTCATTTATTATTTAATCTTAGTCATTAGGATTAATTAATTAAATTGCCTGTCATATAGTATAGTCACATGACATTTTTGCCCGTCATTCAGAAAAAGGTAAGTTTAGGGTCATAAATGCATGTCATTTAATTTTACGTCATTAGATCATTGAATGCATTTCATTCTAGAATATAGTTGCATTAGCATTGCACTCAATAAAAGAAAATCCCAAAAAACATTAATCTATATTGTCAATCAAGGAATTCTCATGAAAAATGGGTACCGAAAGGGTGTTGATAGAATTATTAGCGTAATCAAGTTCCTGAACTCATTTAATCTCTGGTTCGTAGAAATAAAGTAATTCTCTCATTACTTTATTTAGGTTTCTAATCAACCTACCAAGAAATGATTAGTGGCGATTCCAAATTGAACATCTTTAGATTGAAAATTAAATGAACCTAAGTTGCGATTAGGTAGGACTTGGGAGAGTCCGAGCTAGGTTAGTTAATTCAAGTTAATTAACTTAGTAATCATTTAGCCTAAGTTTTTTTTCACGAAATTTAGGTCGCAACAGACATGTGATGCAAACAGTTAGTACACATTTATGTAATAAATGATGCATGCTGTATTAAAGACACCTTTGAAAAGTATGCTTTGAAGAAGAACAATTTAGGGGACTCGTCCTCATATTCTCGGACCCTTGCTACATTCTTATCCCGACATTTCACGAAAATTTACAAAGCTTCGGTGGGAAAGTCCTCGTTGGAAAACGAGGTCTAATCTTTTAGGAGGATTGATCCAACGAACCCATCTAGCTATTCGTCACTAACGGTCTCTAGGACATGGACCTCGTTGAGGATTTTCAACAAGGCTCGCTTGTATTTATCTAAAGACTTGAGCAAATCCAATAAGGATATATGTGCAGACATTTCCCTTAGTTGATCAACCACTTGAAATTCACTAGTCTTAATTATCGCCAAAAACTGCTTAACATCTTCGTCAGTCATAACTTTCTTCTCTACCCCAGAGTTGGGTGGATAGTATTGCCTAGACTGAGTCACAACGTTGACACTACTTCACCCGTAATCCCACGGTATAGCCTTGGCATCGTAAAGCAAGTCTACCTCATCTTCAAGCAGTGACAGTTCTATCCGAACAGGGGTTAAAGCCTTATCCTATATCTCGACGGACTCATGGTCATCAGATAGTAGGTCAATGACAACGGGCTCAATCCTTTCGTCGCCTACTTCGTACGAATCGTTGTCCTCGGTCAACTCTATAAGCATGGTCACCATTTCATTGTCTTGTTTAGTAGGAGTAATGTCATCCATCCCACCCCATCTGTCGGGGACAATATCCTTAGGGTAGACATAGAAACTTGGGAAAGGTGTGTACTTGACATAAAGTCATACTTTCCACTCGGCTGCCCTAAAGTATCGACTACTTCACTGTCTCTATGAGCTAGCTCCATGAACTCATAATCCCAACGATTCATCTCCTTATCTGTTTTGAGGTCAAGGGTGAACTCATCATCATTTCATATGATCGGGAAATCGACATATTCCTCTTCCTCCTCTATCGTCAAAGGTTCTATTTCTTCGGTTATGACTTCTTCATTGATAACTCCCGTAGCTTCAAATCTTTCAACCAAAAGCCCAAATTCCTCCCAATCAATCTTGCAAACAAAGTTTTCGGAGGACACATCAACTACAATGAATAACATCATCACGTACGTTGTTTCTTTCTCGGCGAGTCGGACTACTCTCGTATCAATCATTTTGGAAATGCATCTCATCTTTTCCTCGACGGGTATATCACCTCTTTCCTCGCAATGTCTAACCAACAATAAAACTCCATATAGCTTAGCGACATCGATCTTAAAGGGAATCCTGTTCCCACTCACACCTTTAGAGATCATGTTCACGTTTTAGGGGTGATTAGGCAACAGGTTTTGTTGCACATTCGGCACAGCCTTCTTGAAATTTAAGATCCCCTTATCGATAAGGTTCTGAACTTTATTACTCAGTGCAAAACAGTCATCAGTGCTATGCCCCTTCTCACCCATGTGGTAAGCACAAGTCTTGATGATATCAAACCCGGTAAACTTTAGGGGACTTACGCGTGGCACCTCTTTGGTGACCATTTTCTTTTCGAGCAACATGGACAAAAGCTTAGATAACGACCTAGGTAAAGGAGTAAATTGCCTCTGTGGAAACTTTTTCTTCGGTTCGTAGCCTTTAGAAGAATTCCCTAGCGTCACAAATAGCCTTAGTGGAGGATTTAAGTAAGCCTTTGCAATGCTAGGAGCTTGAATGTACGCCACCTCGACAACTGGCTCTTTATCTTTCCTTGAAGAGGTTCTCTTCGTGCCTTCACTTGATCTTAGCTCCTTGACTTGTGTTATCTATTGGAGGTGGAATCTCTTGAAGGACTCGGAGTTGATGGGCAACTCTCAAAAGGTAGAAAGATATGGATCCGGTGTATCCTAAGAGAGAAATTGGATGGTTGAGGCGAGCTGTAGGATGCTTAACCCAAGGGGATTGCCATGAAAACTTATTATGGGTAATACCTTTCAAGAAGTCGTACCATTCTTTGAGCGACTTGGAATGAGTGACCTTTTGGAGATTTTGAAACTTAGGGAGAAGATTGGAATCCTTGTCTATGGATACGATATTCATGTAAGGGCCATACTCCTTAATATGAGAGAGGAACCATGTTTGAAGTATTCCCATTAGTGCTCTGAAGGCTACACGCTTATTTTGCTTGAAACGATCTAGGGAGAGGAGTGTCTCGGTTAGGAGTGTATTTAGGAATCCCTTAAGGTTAAGGGCGTCTATGATGATATGAATGACACGAGGATCTAAGGTCTTTGAAGTGTGTGGAAATAAAACGAACCCAAAGAAAGCTAAGAGGAAGATCCTAGTATCTTGGTTTTTGGTAAAACGACGTGCCTCATCGAACTTGGCCAGGAGATATGACATCAAAATTCCATTGGAATTGTGTTTAACGATCTCTCTAACCTTGGAAACCTAAGTTTGTACATACTCGCTCACATAAGGAATGTGGTCGATACCTAGGTAGGGTTTGATGAAACCAAATGTGGGGATATGACTGGCTATGAGTTCTAATTCCTCCCAAGTTGGGGTTAGCTCATTCCAATTGAAAATGAATGTTTTTTTTGGGTAAGGTAAGAGGTATATTATCCATCCAAAGAGTAAATTACATGTGGGCCAACCAACGAGACAAACCTCGTATTCAAGGTGACATTAGGGGATGTCACTACAGGTATGAGGGTATCGTAGGTAGAAAAGAAAAGCAGCAAGGGGAGCGAAGGGCCCCAAAGAGAAAGACAACAAGAGGAGAACCGAAGCCAAACAGACGGCTAAACAAAGGAAGAAACGGCAGAATCGAGGATTACTCGAAGATCGATGGAGAGATGCCCTAACTACCTTGGATTCTACAGTTTCTTGGAGTGTCAAGGACATGGTTAAAGGTTAAGGCCTTGTCCCTGACCACCTTCTTGAGATGTTTTTTAAGAGTCAGCACATAAAGGGCCTGATCCCAAAAGAGGATATGGTTCCTCTTAGTCCATATGATGTGGCATAGGGCGACAAAGGAGAATATAGCAATAGTCTTATGGAATTGTTGGCCCCAAAGATGATGCATGGCCCACTTCAAATTCTCGTGCCAACCTCTATTTTGCCCAGCCAAGTTGCATCTTGCGGCCCAAAACATGGCGTAGGCACCAGTGATATTGCAACCGAAGAAAAGGTGGTTGGTAGAGTCAGGGCGACATCTACAGAATGCGTAAGAGCCTTCCTGAATGCTCTGACAATTCAATAAAAATACCTGGGTTGGGAGCCTTCCAAGGGTGGTCAACCACAAATGGAAAGAATATTGAGGAGCTAAGCAACGGTCCCAGATAAAAGAGTGCCAGGGCATGACCGCCCTTTTGCCATGAATCAACTCCCATGCCGTAGCAATAGAAAATACACCAGAGGGGTGTGTTGTCCACCACCAGAGGCGATCATTTTGTGCCTAGTCTAGGGTCGGGAGGGGAGACAGCAAGGTAGTAGTATCAGCGAAAGCTTGAGAGGCGCACATTGAATTAGTCAGCACATCAAATACCATGGCCTTACGGGTAATACCAGAGTAGTATATTTGCCTGTCGGAGAAAATCTTACAAAGCGGTACCTTAGGGTGCTAGGAATCAAACCAGAAAGAGGTAGAATGACCGTTTCCAATCCGCCATTAGAAAAGGTGTTGAAACTCCGAACGGAGGTCTAAGATCTTCTTCCAAGCCCACGAGCAAAAAATTGGTTTTAACGCACACCAAAAATTCCTATTTTTCAAGAAAGTAGAATGGATCCACTTGCACCACAGTGATTCCTTATTAGTAAAAAGCAGCCATATATGTTTGAGCATGGATGTACGGTTGCAATTAGTTAGTCTACGAAGACCCAAGCTGCCCTCTTCTTTAGGGAGGCAAACGTCATCCCACAAGACTTTGGCTCCACCTACTCCAAGATTCGGTCCTTTCCAAAGAAATTGTCTAAGGATTGTTCTATGCGGTAGAGCACATACTTGGGGAGCATAAAGACATTTGCCCAAAAAACTTGGATAGCATGAAGAACTGACTTGGATAGCCATATTGAAAATGAATGTTGATGTCTTCAAGTTCCAATATGCACCAATGCTTTGATTAAGGAGGTTTGTGGCTCGACGTAAAGAAGTTGGATGAGGTGACTAACCTTCTTCTCTACTTGCTCCTTCTTTTCTGGCTCTAACACATTCCACATGCCTCGTAACCTCTCAAAAGCAATCGGAATGACACGAAGCTCGGGTCATCCCATAATGTCTAATCATAAGGGCATTTTAACCAAATATCACATCTTTAAGACGTAAAAGAAATTACTTGACATTAAAAGTCAGGACGATACACTTACGCGGTGGGGGTAAAATGTCAATCACAAAGACATGTCATATACAAGACGTGAGGCTTCTGTCAAGCCTCGGCCCTTAGGAGGCGCGCGATGATCTCGATACTTCTCTTGGGTTATTTTGAATGCGTCGTCGACCCGTTCATCTTTTCTTTTGATTAACGCAAGCGGAAACAATTAATAATCACCTGAACAATCACAACAATAGGGATAATTGGAAAAATAGAACTACAATCGTTAGCAAAGTACACTTTATTGATATACTTGTTAACCCTATGAAGTTTATTTATACAAGCCATCACTACGAGTCACTTCCTATCGGACCACAAAAAGATATACCGGGGGTCGGGGTTGACCCATCACCTCTAAGTCGGGGCTACTCAAAAGGTTTGTACTCCAAGCCCGATCTAGATGATGTAATAGTTGGGAGGAGGCTCAAGATCGCTCTCCTCATCTGGGTCAAATTCCGAATCTTCCACAGCACCGTCAAGAGCCTCTATGTCCATCGGATCCCATACTTCCTCATCTAGAGCTCCACTTTCGCTAGGCCCATCGAAACCCCTCAGAAGACAAAAAATGGCCTCTCCATGGCGGACAAACCACGCCTTGAATTGGTGGGGTACCAAGTACGTCAACCCATCATCTACCTAAACCGTCGTAACATGGAGTTCAAAATTGTGGTTCGAACTAAGGACCGGGTGCAGTGTTATAACGAGGTTCTCGTCCATGGGAACCCTGAACCACATAGGTCGTATATCTGTACTATGGATATGAAAAGCGGTTAACAATAATGAGTAAAATAAATCTCAGTAAGTTAACAACTTAAGCCTCATGTAGAATGCCGATTCACTTAGAGCACAGTCTAAACATGCATCTTATTTGTCAATAGTAGATCAATAGCGAGTAATTCTCACTCTACTTCAACTATAACAGGTTCGAGCGACTCAACTCATTATAGATCAACAAACAAACCGTAGGTTTTCTTACCTTGCATTGGCACATATCCTGCATAATATCAGTTATAGCATTCTATAAACAATGCATCAGGTACGGCACATAATCGGAATACATAAAATCATTTCTCATGCACAATGCATCCAAACGTGTTTCAATTATTACGACCGCTCTCGGCCATGGCACAACCCGAAGGTTAGCGGTCTCAACCACTCTTGGCCACGGCACAACCAGAAGGTTGGTGGTCTTCCGGCATGACCGGGCAATGTCCCACCCCATCGAGCACGGCAACGTCTCAATCTCCCTTGGAAATAGACAACATTCCATAAGGAGCGTCTGTCCGACCTCTGTCGTGATCCGGCATTCGAACCCCCGTTGGGCATTCGATAAAATCTAGCATCGTCCCCAAAACCTTTAGGAGTCCGTTCCCTTAGCATACCAATCATGTGTGCCAATTTCATTTCTCCTCATTTAGTCAATGCAAACATGATTCGTGCTCATCATCAAACTTATCACAATTTTTCACACGTAAAAAATGCAATAAATAAAATCTCACGTGATCACACGGATATGCTTATCTCATCAAACTTTATGTACTTCATTTTTCAAGCATCCTTAATTATTCCAACATGTAAAACTTGGTATCCAAGCACGACACCTTGTGAATTACCATTTATATGCCAATAAATACATTCCTTTCAACTAGGAAACAATAGTTTTCAAGAGGAATTCATCTTTCCAAGGCAATCCAAACTTCAAACAACACAAAAACATGTATAGAAATACCACTTATCTCAAGCACAAAACACACTAATTAATAACTTATCCCCTTAATAATGATAACTTATCAACCAAACTTTGATAGCTTATCGACCATTTCTCAATAGCTTATCGCCTATTTGACGATAGCTTATCATCCATTTTCCGAAAACTTATCACCCATTTGGTGATAGCCTATCAATCTTTTCTTGATAGGTTATCACTTCCACTTATCACTTTCCTTGATAACCTATCACCATCACTTATCACTTTTATGATAACTTATCCCATTTTTCTACTTCACTTATCAAGATAGCTTATCAACTAATCCACCACAATTAGTTCTAAACCTCACTTAATTTAACCCTAAACATAATTAACAATCTCACCAAAGATTAGGGAGTTAACTCACTAGTTTAACGGCGGCGACGAACGGTGACGGCGACAAATGGCTTGGCAATATGGACGGTAGTGATGGGTGGCTTGGCTCGGCACGACGATGGACGGCGGACGAACGGCAGTCTGAATGATGACGGCAAGGTGAGGGGGCGTGAAACAAGAAGAAAAAACGAAGAAAATGAAGGAGAGGGAGGGAGGCCGAATTTTGAGAAAGAGAGAGAGAGAGAGAGAGAGAGAGAGAGAGAATGTGTGTGTGTGTGTGTAATGGCAAAGAAGCTTTCCTTCTTCATCAAGTCTTCACTTTGCATTAATGACACAAAATATCTCTTCCAAAGCCTTAATTAAAATCGTTTCTTGTTCATAAATGTTTCCTCTAAAGTCAAAGTTTCTAGAAGGGGCATTTAGGCAATTTCCACTCTTGGCATTATTCATGTGGGCTTGAACTTGAATTTAATGGCTTAGTGGGCTTGATATCCATTGGGATCCTCATTTAGGCCATTAAAATGCAACTTTTTCAAATTAGGCCAAAGATGGCCTTTTGAGGGCAAAACTATAATTTTCTCCTATTGGACCCTTGTGGCCAAATTTTGAAAAAAGTAAGGCCCATTAGGCGTTGTCAAACCTGTGGGTTCTCTTTGGTTCTCAATTTTCGACTTACCGTTACTTATCAGAAAATTTATGGTTTACCAATAAACTTTAGGATTTGATAAAGTAATGTCCAATGGTTGTTTCTCAATCCTCTGAAGTCCAATACTCTTAATCGGATTAGAATTCATGGTCAAAATCCATCAAATTCGATTTTAGTACCTTAGCCAAAATTTAGGGATATCACAACTCTTTCCTCCTTATAGAAATTTCGTCCTCGAAATTTAAATAATTACATGACATTCTAAAAAAGATTGGGATATTGGCGCCACATTATCTCTTCGCTTTCCCACGTTGCTCCCTCTATTCCATGATGTTGTCAAATCACTTTAACAAAGGGAATCGTCTTGTTCTGTAGCACTTGCTTTTTTGTATCATCTATCCGTACTAGTCGCTCCACATACGACACTTGGTCGTCCACTTCTATATCTTGAAAATTAAGCACGTGAGCTGAATCAGGCTCATACTTCCTCAACATAGATAAGTAAAAGACATCATGTACTTAAGCAAATCTCGGTAGAAAATCGAGATGATAGGACAAAATCCCAATTCGTTCCAAGATTTCAAAAGGTCCAACATACCTCGGACTCAACTTTCCTTCTTACCGAATCACGAAGTACCTTGCATCGGTGACACCTTAAGGAATGCATGATCACCTACTTGGAATTCCAATGGTCTACGCTGCTTATCTGCATAACTTTTCTAGCGACTTTGGGCTATTTTAAGTCTTTCTCTAATAACTTTAACAGCGTCCAATGATTGTTGTACCAACTTGGGGCCTGTGATCTTTCGTTCACCAATCTCATCCCAACAAATTGGAGTCCTACAGGCCTTACTATGCAACGTGTGACACTCTGAATTTCGACCCATTTCGAAGCTTATGAATGAATGAAATATCAATCGATGTATTTCAGTAAATCTCGCTTAGAATTGCTCACTCTTGAGTTAACTAACCTAAGGGGAAAGACTGACAAGGAATTAAGTACATGGACCAAAGAACTCGACCCTGGATTAACGACTTGACCATAAGGATTGCCGAGGGAACATCCTGTGCCATCATAGGCCGTTCAAAGATTGGTTTTAGAACGATTTGCTAGCATTATATGATTGGTCCGTGGGTGATTCCGTATGACTAGAGTATAATTTGCGAATTAACCTAAACCAAATTTCTAACGAACGCGACCTTTGGAACCAACGATTGACCCTCACAATTACATGACAATCAAAGTCGCCATGGTTTGAATAACTGTAAAACGTGACGGTGATCACGGGTTGATATGAGTAAAACCCTAAAAGCCACCCGTTAGTTCGAGACGCCCTAAAATTACTATTCGTGGATTTTAGTCACGAAATGGACTTCGAAATTGGACGTCGATCATTTGAGAATTTCGACAATGAAACATTGGAATCATCTCGTCGAGACTTTTTGAATTTGGGGTTGTTCCGAGGTAGATTGGAAATCGGTGATTAAGGGAATTAATTTGAAAATTCCTTGCACCCTCAAATTTAGCTCATTCCTTAGATTTTTAATTGAGAGCACATTTAATTTTTGGCCCCCCTATGTGACCGAAACTTTAGGACATTAATGCCTTAAATGTGCATTTTTGCATAAGAGACAAGAGTGAGAATTTTGTGGGCCCTCTTCTTTGAATTTTAAGCCACCCATCACCTCTTGTCTTTCTCTCTCTTAGTTTATGTCACTCAACCCATCACTCATAGCCATCACTAGACTTCCCCTCATGTCACATAGTTACCTTCCCCATAAACCCAACGAAAGCTTCCCAAACAAGCCAAAAGGAAGCTCAAGACTACCTTATTCTCTCTCCCCCCTCATAATTTCGAATTTCCACTCTCTTCCACTCACTCTCTCATATTTCTCTTCTATCTTCCCTCTTGTTCGGCCACCACCACCACCTTGCCATCCACACCTATCACCACCGTGAGCCACCTCCACTCGTGAACGCCGTGCACCGCCATTCGCTCTAGAAGCTGAGGACCCCACCGGACCTACTTGTGCCGCGAGCTCTAGGGGTGATTTTGGGGACGTTTCTTGCTTGGATCTTTGGTGAGTCATCCCTACACCTATCTTAGTACTCTAGGTTACTAATAGACAAGTATGTGTGAGGTTTTGAGGCTTTTTGTGGGCTGTTCATAGTGGGAATGCAAGGAATTTGAATTTGCACTATATGGGATTTTTCATGTTGGATGACTTGTAGGCTTGAGATAATGATATTTAGGTGGTTATGAGCATATTTGGTTTAGGTTTTGTTGAGATCTAGTAGTTGTTTGGATGCATGAACTACCACTTAATTTATGCCTTATGGAGTGCTTCGTGCTTAAATGTTTGTAAGTTTTATGGAAATGTCTTGTGTGTTGGGTTTGTGTGATTCGGTGCTAAATGGTCCATGAGTGACTGAATATGTAAGTGATGTTATCTTGTGTCATGCAAAATGATTATGTAGTTGTGGCTGTAAGACATGCCTTGAGTGCAAGTTGATGTATATGGCCTATTCTTGCATGTTGGTTATCAAATGGCTTGTATAAGTGTTAATTGAGGGCCTATGTATACTTGGCCTTGTGTGATTATGGGTGATTTGTCAGTGTGGCGAGTGAATGCTAAATGCCGATATTGGATCATAATGATCCCGGCTTTATGAGAGGCTCTAAGGAAAGCCGTATAGTAAAAGCCATATATTACTGATTATATGACCCGATGAGCAGATGGTCCGATGAACCGATAAGTTATTATGTGGCTCGATGAGCCGACGGTCCGATGAACCGATAAGTTATTATGTGGCTCGATGAGCCGACGGTCCGATGAACCGATAAGTTATTATGTGGCCCAATGAGCCAACGGTCCAATGAACCGATAAGTTATTATATGGCTCGATGACCCGACGGTCCGATAAATCGATAAGTTATTATATGGCCCGATGAGCTGACGGCCCGATGAGCCAATGAAAGTACTTTTGCGATATAGTGCGAACCGATGAGCCGACAAGATTAATATTACGCTATGGCCCAGGCGCTAGAGCACGTAGTGAATGTTGGATAACGAGAATTGAGTTTTGGAACGAAAGCACTGTTTGTGAATCATGGAATTATTTTATGCCTTAAGAACGAAGCTTAGCCCCAATCAAGTGCTTGTGAGTTTGTAAATTGCTTTTGAATTGAAAATGTAAATGTCTGATGTCATGTCTTCGTTTTATTAACTCTTGGTCCTATGAATGCTCATGGTTAGAAGTTGCATGTTGTAAGAGTCTGGAGGTACCTTTGTCCTAGCGTAGGGTTAGGTTTGGCTCACTGAGATTTATTCTCACCCCGTCGTGGGATTTACCATTTTCAGAACCTAGACTATAAGTATGCTGCCTAAGCGTCATGGAGTGCTGATGGATTTTGAGATGATAGTCATTGAATACCCCCCGGTCGAGGGTAAGACGTACATCAGGAAAGGGACTATAGTCTATGTTGACGAGAGGGACCTGTATTGGAAATTGCATACTTACGAGGCATGGTTCTATCGTAATGACAATGGGATGGAAGTAGGACCCCTGAAGGGTTTTAATGTGCCATTTTGTGTGATCCCGGGTTGGTGCGACACCGCCCCTCCGGATGGTGAGATGTATAACCCTACCTTCAAGGTTTAAGCGAGCCAATCACCTCCACCTGTTCCCGCCGTGGATGCCCAAGTCGTGGAGCCTGTCGATACTGAAGTCGAGTCCGACCTTGATGAAGAAGAACCTGCTAGTGATGGCGAACCCGACGTCTAGGTGCATTTGTGGCATCTTTTTAGCTAACCGCATAGAGTAGCAAGTGTGGCTTTGGACTAGTGACTGTCTCCTTTTTTGATCGAACTATGTCGTCGCCCTCCCTAAGTTGTACGCTTTCATATTCGACTGACTTTGGTTATGTTATGAATCCTTTTGGTCATCTTGTTTGTCATATGTACATAGTTATTTGTGCTACCGCTTGCATCCTTTATTCCGCACTATTTGCAGCCGTCGTAGGATCCTGGTTGTTACGAAATTGAAACGAGAGTCAATTAGGATGTTATCATGCTCATATGGTCCGAGGCGTGACATAACGCTTCAAATTATGCCATTTTGATGATCTGTTGATAACTATTGTTGTAGGTGAACTCGACAAGATGAAGTTGTTCCTCCCAACTTCCCTTAAAATCTAAAACACATGCTCACAACATATCTTCGAGTGTTTGAATCGTTCTTTCTGACTGATTGTGAGTCTGCGAATGATAGGTTGTACTATATTGCATCCTTATTCCCAAGGTAGTCTGTAAGCTTTTTCAAAAAGTGGTAGTGAACTTGGGATCTCGATCTGATATGATCGTCATTAGCACTCCATGAAGACAAACAATTTGTTGTATGTACAAGTCAGCGTATCTATCTGATGCGAAATTCTTTCGTACTACAATAAAATGAGCGAACTTCGTTAATCTATCAACCACGACCCAAATAAAGTCATTACCTCGTTGACTCTTTGGTAATCCTATCACAAAATCCATTGTGATATACTCCCAATTCTATTTTGGGATATCGAGAGATTGTACCAGTCCACCAGGCTTGTAATGTTATACCTTCACTTGTTGGCACGTTAAGCACTTAGCCATGTGATTAGCAATATTAGCCTTCAAATTCTGATAAATCTTTGTGCTGCCCAGATGAATGCCGTAGCTACTATAATGGGCTTCTGATAAGATTTCCTCCTTAAGTCTTGTATCATTGGACACGCATAATCGCCCACGGAATCTCAATATTCTGTCCTCAACTACTTGAAAATCAGCTTTTGTCTTCGCTGAATCCTCTTGTAGAATCTTTTGGATTGCTTGATCTATCGATTTCAAGGCTTTAATATTTGCCTACACTTATGGTTCAATCCTTAGAGTAGCCATGAGATTCGATAAGTGACTTTCCTCAAACTTAAAGTCTGAATCTGGCACTTCTTTGAGAAGAAGCCATTCCTGGACCATCATTTCTACAATCGTTGACTTTTGACTAAGCGCATCAGCCACCTTGTTGGCTTTATTAGGATGGTACAAAATGTCACAATCGTAATCCTTAAGAAACTTTATTCAACGTTGTAGTCTCATGTTCAACTTCTTCTAAGAGAACAAGTACTTGAGAATTTGATGGTCAGTGTAAGCCTGAAACTTTTCTCCACATAAATAATGTCTCAAATCTTGAGGGCAAAGACAATTGCTGCTAATTCCAAATTATGCTTCGAATAGTTCAACTCATGAGGCCTTAACTGACGGAACGCGTATGCAACTACTCTTCCATGTTGCATTAGAACGTAGCTCGATCCCTTAAACAACGCTTTGCTTTAGATCTCATAATCTCATGCACCATATGGTATTGTCAAAACTGGAGCTGTAGTTAGCTTGTGCTTAAGCTCTTGAAAACTATGTTTACAGTTATCTGTCCATTCAAACTTCTCGTCCTTCTTTAGCAATCGTGTCAGAGGCATAGCTATTGCTGAAAACATTTCTACAAATCGTCTATAATAACTTGCTAATCCTAAGAAACTCTGAATCTCCGTTACAGTCGTTGGCTTTGGCCAATTCATAACTGTTTCAATCTTAGTCGGATCTACAGAAATTCCTTGGCTAGAAATTACATGTCTAAGAAAGCTATATGAGCTAACCAAAACTCGCACTTACTGAACTTAGCATATAGTTTATGCTCTCAAAGGGTGTGACAATACGAATTTCGACCCATTTCGAAGCTTATGAATGGATGAAATATCAATCGATGTGTTTCAGTAAATCTCGCTCAGAATTGATCACTCTTGAGTTAACTAACCCAAGGGGAAAGGCTAACGAGGAATTTAGTACGTGGACCAAAGAACTCGACCTTGGATTAACGACTTGACCATAAGGATTACCGAGGGAACGTCCTGTGCCATCATAGGCCGTTCGAAGATTGGTTTTAGAACGATTTGCTAGCATTATATGATTGGTCCGCGGGTGATTCCGTATGACCAGAGTATAATTTGCGAATTAACCTAAACCAGATTTCTAATGAACGCCACCTTTGGAACCAACGATTGACCCTCGCAATTACATGACAATCAAAGTCGCCATGGTTCGAATAACTTTAAAACGTGACGATGATCACGGGTCGATACGCTTAAAATCCTAAAAGCCGCCCGTTAGTTTGAGACGCCCTGAAATTACTATTCATGGATTTTAGTCACGAATTGGACTTCGAAATTGGACGTCGATCATTCGAGAATTCCGACAATGAAACATTGGAATCGTCTCGTCGAGACTTTGAAATTGGAGTCGTTCCGAGATAGGTTAGAAATCGGTGATTAAGGGAATTAATTTAGAAATTCGTTGCGCCCCCGAATTTAAGCTTATTCCTTAGATTTTTAATTGAGAGCACATTTAATATTTGACCCCTCTATGTGACTGAAACTTTAGGACATTAATGCCTTAAATGTGCATGTGTTTGCATAAAAGACAAGAGTGA
>BCNH02000006.1:13617846-13642044 GCA_001662345.2 Metrosideros polymorpha var. glaberrima | reverse complement strand
AGGTTAGAAATCGGTGATTAAGGGAATTAATTTAGAAATTCGTTGCGCCCCCGAATTTACGCTTATTCCTTAGATTTTTAATTGAGAGCACATTTAATCTTTGACCCCTCTATGTGACTGAAACTTTAGGGCATTAATGCCTTAAATGTGCATGTGTTTGCATAAAAGACAAGAGTGAGATTTTGGTGGGCCATCTTCTTTGACTTTTAAGCCACCCATCACCTCTTATCTTTCTCTCTCTTACTTTATGTCACTCAACCCATCACTCATAGCCATCACTAGCCTTCCCCTCATGTCACATTGTTGTCTTTCCCCATAAACCCACCAAATCTTCCCAAAAAAGTCAAGATGAACTAAAGACCACATTTCTCTCTCTCCCCTCTCATAATTTCGAAATTTCCTCTCTCTCACTCACACTCTCTCTCATTTTTCTCCTCCCCCTCCCTCCTTGTTCGGCCACCACCAGCCACCGCGTACACCACCAGCCACCGCGCACGCCGACCACCACCGTGAGCCACCTCAAGCCGAGACTAACTTTGGTTACAGCTTGCTTCGATGGGTTAAGGAATAATGATACTAGTATAAGTTACTAACTCGATGGATTAAATGTCAATTCGTTGCTGATCGATGATATATCGAAGGGAGTTATTCGGTACAAGTTCCTTGGTGATTTAATGCTCTTTTGAAGTAGTTATCTACTGGTCATTGTTGGTGGACGAATTTTGAAGGCTGAAGGGTCAAGACTCCAAGTCCCCATGTCTTTTATTGCATTACTTAGTTCCTAGGCCATTAATGCTATTTCTGGTTTGGTCCTTTTTCTAGTTTCCCATGTGTCCTTAATGTTGCTTTCCCATGTGCCTTTAGGCTTTGGTGAAGAACCTTCCTTATCCTCGGGTTATACACAACATCCCCGTACAAACAGTGGTTCGTCCACTTCCTCCCAGAATCGCTAATACCACAGAGCTTATTTGTGAAAACTCAAAACACGAAAGTTGTAGATCTACGAGTCCTTGATCTGTGGCTTTTGGAATCAGGTCAATCCAACCTGTATTGAGGCAGTTACGGCCATTTTCCTGAAGACGCGCAGTCTTGGAAATTTCTGATCGAAGTTACTCGCCCACACACGCATCACCAAACATTCTTTGATTGGGTAGTTCTTCCATTAGAATGAAGTTGTGGCACTCAACTTCGATCTACTCTTTCCCAAGGATGAACATCAACCAAGGTAACACTATTATAAGTAACTTAGTTGAATTGGAAGCTCCTAAAACTACAACTCAAACGTTGGACCCAAAAGAATCCAAACAATGTTTGATTGGGAAGTTCTTCATTTAGAATGAAGTTATGGCACTCACCTTCGATCTCGTATTTGTCAAGGATGAATGTCACCTAAACAAACACCATTGTAAGTAACTTAGCGGAATTGGAAGCTCCAAAAACTTCATCTCAAACATTGGACCCAAAAGAACCCCAACATTCTTTGATTAGAAAAGTTCTTCCATTAGAATGGAGTTATGGCACTCAACTTCGATATGCTCTTTCCCAAGCACAAATATCACCTAAATGAACACTATTATGAGTAACTTAGTTGAATTGGAAGCTCTCAAACTTACAACTCAATCATTGGACCCAAAATAACCGAAACGTTTTTTGATTGGGAAGTTCTTACATTAGAATGAAGCTATGGCACTCAACTTCAATCTAATCTTTGCCTGGGATGAATATCACCAAAATTAACATTTTTATGAGTAAGTTAGTTGATTTGGAAGCTCCCCAAACTATAACTCAAACATTGAAGACAAAACAACCAAAACCTTCTTTGATTGGGAAGTACTTCCATTAAAATGAAGTTTTGGCACTCAACTTCAATCAAATCTTTCGAAAGGACGAGTATCTTCTAAATTAACACTATTATAAGCAACTTAATTGAATAATAAGCTCCCAAAGCTATAAGTCAAACATTGGACCCTAAAGAACCTGAACTTTCTTAGAATGGGAAGTTCTACCATTAAAATGTAGTGATGGCACTCAAAATTGAATGAATCTTTCCCGAGAATGAATGTCATCCAAATGAACACTTTTATAAAAAAAAACTTAGATTAATTGAAGCTCCCAAAATAACGAATCAAACATTGGACGCAAAAGTATCCCAACTTTGTTAGAATGAGAAGTTCTACCATTGGAATGTAGTGATAGCACTCAAGATCGATCTAATTTGTCCCCAGGATGAATATCATCTAAATGAACACTTTTTATTCGTAACTTAGTTGAATTGGAAGCTCTCTAAACTACCACTCAAACATTGCAACCAAAATAACCGAAACATTCTTTGATACGGAAGTTCTTCCATCAGAGGGAAGTTACTCGACTTTTATATAATCTTTTCCAATGACGAAGATCAGCTAAATTAACACCAATAGGAGCACTATTATAAGTAACTTAGTTGAATTGGAAGCTCCCAAAACTTCAACTCAAACATTGAAATGTTTCAACTTGAATAATATTCTTTTGTTCATTTGACTTGATTTTTGGACGACCAGGAACGAAAGGTTTTTTCGGTGGTTCTCCACGGCCTAGGGGTATGTGCAAACTACTAGTGTGGAGTCATCCATCCAAACAAATTTGTCAAAAACTGTGTTTAGGCATATCTTAGTTGACTCAAATAATGGTTTGGCTTTCCCTATTTCCACATTAGTAACCCAAAGCTGAAGCTTACTACTGCTATTATTGCCCTCATCAAATCGAATGCAGAAGGAAAAATGTCTACCATCATTTGATCAGGTGACAAAGTTAATCTTTGCACCATCAGGAAACCCATGTACTTTTTCTAGCCCTAATTTACCATCAGACAATTACTGATGGATCCCCACACTAGTTCAAATTGATGTCCGACTCCTGGTGCTGCACTTCCCATCGATACGGATGCTAGCCAGCTTCTCTTCCGGTCTTGCAAGCTTAGCTAAAGGTGGCAAAGCTCACCGCTTTAAAAACAGAATTTTATCCCTTTGTGGGGAGAATGACAATGCGAGAAGTGGTAGAGCATCGACTATATCTCTAATTTATGGTGGACGAAGACAATATGCACCACCCAGTGTCGAATCTTCATCCTCGTAATAGTCGAGACCGAAATAGCTCGCGGACGGCTCACGGCAGCATCAGAATGCGGAGCCATTACCCTCGCCGTTCTTTGTCGCCATCGCAGAGCCGATGAGGACTAAGCTGCGAAGCCACAAGGAGATCATGATCGTCTCTGACGACACGGCTGTCTAAGCTCTCAGGTGGCTAGGTAACCAGTGGAACACTATTGGAAGCTCCAAAAACAACAACTCAAACATTGGACCCAAAAGAACCCCAACATTCTTTGATTGGGAAGTTCTTTCATTGGAATGAAGTTATGGCACTCAACTTCAATCTACTCTTTCCTAGAGATGAATATCACCTAAATGAACACTATTATAGGTAACTCCATTGAATTGGAAGCTCCCAAAGTTACAACTCAAACATTGGACCCAAAAGAACCGAAACGTTCTTTGATTGGGAAGTTCTTCCATTAGAATGAACTTATGGCACTCAACTTCGATCTACTCTTTCCCAAGGACGAATATCACCTAAATGAACACTATTATAAGTAACTTAGTTGAATTGAAAGCTCCCAAAGTTGCAACTCAAACATTGGACACAAAAGAGCTGAAACGTTCTTTGATTGGGAAGTTCTTCCACAAGAATGAAGTTATGGCATTGAACTTTGATCTAATCTTTTTCAAGGACGAATATCAGCTAAATTAACAGTTTTATAAGAAAGTTAGTTGAATTGGAAGCTCCCCAAACTACAACTCAAACATTGAAGATAAAAGAACCTAAACATTCTTTGATTCGGAAGTTTTTCGATTAGAATGAAGTGATGGCACTCAACTTTGATCTCGTATTTGCCAAGGATGAATATCACCTAAACGAACACTATTATAAGTAACTTAGTGGAACACTATTGGAAGCTCCAAAAAGTACAACTCAAACATTGAACCCAAGAGAACCCGAACATTATTTAATTGGGAAGTTCTTCTATTAGAATGAAGTTATGACACTCAACTTCGATATACTCTTTCCCAGGGACGAATATCACCTAAATGAACACTATTCTAAGTCACTCAATTGAATTGGAAGCTCCCAAAGTTACAACTCGAACATTGGACCTAAAAGAATTGAAACGTTCTTTGATTGGGAAGTTCTTCCATTAGAATGAAGTTATGGCACTCAACTTCAATCTAATCTTTCCCAAGGATGAATATCACCTAAATTAACATTTTTATAAGTAAGTTAGTTGAATTGGAATGATGCGAGAGCATCCAAGACTACTGATCAGTCCTTAAGTCCCGAGCTGATTCCTTCGACAAAACAAACACTATCGATACTTATTCAAGCCAAAACTAACTTCAGTTACAACTTGCTTCGATGGGTTAAGGAATGATGATATCAATATAAGTTATTAATTCGATAGATTAGATGTCAAAATTCATTACTGATCGATGCTATATGTCATGCCCCAACCCTCGAGCGTGCGACAATCCCGTTACTTCTCTTGAGTCAATAAAAATGCGACGTCCTAAGACGCGTCGTCGACCCGTTCATTTTATCTTTTGGTTAACGATGTAGAAACGATTAATAAACACTCAAACAGTCATGACAACAGGGCTAGTAGGAAAAATAACAAAACTACACTCATTACCAAAATACACACTTTATTTATATACTTGTTAACCCTAGGAAGTTTATATGTACAAGCCATCGCTTTCGGGCTTCTTCCTACAAAGACCATAAAAAAGATACTGGGGTCAGGGTTAATTTATCTCCGCTTCTACGAGTTTACACCAAAAAGTCGGTCCTCTAAGTTTGAACTAGAGGTGGTACTCGGGAGGAGGCTTGAGATTGCTCTCTATATCCGGGTCGGACTCCGGATCTTCAACAGTGCTGTCAAGAACCTTTACGTCCATAGGATCCTAAACTTCTTCACCCGAGCCTCCACCTCTGTGACATTCCGAATTTCAACCCATTTCGAAGCTTATGAATGGATGACATATCAATCGATGTATTTCAGTAAATCTCGCTCAGAATTGATTACTCTTGAGCTAACTAACCCGAAGGGAAAGGCTAACGAGAAATTAAGTACGTTAACCAAAGAACTCGACCCTGGATTAATGACTTAACCATAAGGATTGCCGAGGGAATATCCTGTGCCATCATAGGCCGTTCAAAGATTTGGTTTTAGAACGATTTGCTAGCGTTATATGATTGGTCCGCGGGTGATTCCGTACGACCAGAGTATAATTTGCGAATTAACCTAAACCAGATTTCTAACAAACGCAACCTTTGGAACCAACGATTGACCCTCGTAATTACATTACAATCAAAGTCGTCATGGTTCGAATAACTTTAAAACGTGACGATGATCACGGGTCGATACGCGTAAAAACCCTAAAAGCCACCCGTTAGTTCGAGACGCTTTGAAATTACTATCCATGGATTTTAGTCACGAATCGGACTTCGAAATTGGACGTCGATCATTCGAGAATTTCGACAACGAAACATTAGAATCATCTCATCAAGACTTTTTGAATTTGGGGTCGTTCCGAGGTAGGTCGGAAATAGGTGTTTACGGGAATTAAATTAGAAATTCCTTGTGCCCCCGAATTTAAGCTCATTCCTTAGATTTTTAATTGATAGCACATTTAATCTTTGACCCCCCCTTTGTGATCGAAACTTTAGGGCATTAATGCCTTAAATGTGCATGTGTTTGCATAAAAGACAAGAGTGAGATGTTGGTGGGCCATCTTCTTTGACTTTTAAGCCACCCATCACTCTTATCTTTCTTTCTCTTACTTTATGTCACTCAACCCATCACTCATAGCCATCACTAGGCTTCCCATCAAGTCACAAAGTTGTCTTTCTCCATAAACCCACCAAAGCTTCTCAAACAAGCCAAAAGGAAGCTAAAGACCACATTTCTCTCTCTCCCCTCTCATAATTTCGAAATTTCCTCTCTCTCTCATTTTTCTCCTCCCCCTCCCTCCTTGTTCGGCCACCACCAGCCACCGCACACGCCGACCACCACCGTGAGCCACCTCAAGCTGTGACCGCCGTTCGCCGTGAGCTCTAGGGGTGATTTTAGGGACTTTGCTTGCTTGAATCCTTGGTGAGTCATCCCTAACCTTATATTAGTACTCTAGGTTACTAATGGACATGTATAGATGAGATTTGGAAGCTTTTTGTGGGCTGTTCATAGTGGGATTGCTAAGGATCCGAAAATTGCATTATGTGAGATTTGCATGTTGGGTGACTTGTAGACTTGAAACAAGGTTATGTAGATGGTTATGAGCATGTCTTGTTTAGCTTTAGTTGAAATTTAGTGGATATTTGGTTGTACGTGAACAGTAACCCGAAATGGTGCCCTATGGGGTGCTTTGTGTGTATTGTTTGTAAACTTTATGGAAATGTCTTGTGTGTTAGGCCTTGTGTGGTTTGGTGCTAGATGGTCCAAGGATGGCCAAATATGTAAGTAATGCTATCTTGTGCCATGCAAAATGATGATGTGAGTTGTGATTGTAAAATGTGCCTTTGGTGCAAGTTGAGGTATATGGCATATTCTTGCATGTTGGTTAGCAATTGACTTGTGTAAGTGTTAATTGATGGCCTATGTATACTCGGCCTTATGTGATTATGGGTGACTTGTCGATGTGGCGAGTGAATGCTAAGTGCTGAGATTGGATCATAATGATGCCGGCCTTATGAGAAGCTATAAAGTAAGCTGTATAGTAAAAGTCACATATTATTTATTATATGGCCCGATGAGCCGACGGCTTGATGAGCCGATTATTTATTATATGGCCCGATGAGCCGAGAAGATTAATATTATGCTATGGCCCGGGCGCTGAAGCGCGTAGTGAGGGTTGGATAGCGAAAGGATGGCTTATATGTCATGAGGGATTGGGTAGTGAGATGATGACGTATATGTCATGAAAGTTGGATAATGAGGAATTGAATTTTGGGTGGAAAGAATTGTTCGTGGTTTATGAAATTTTATGCCTTAAGTACGAAATCTAGCCCTAATCAATTGACTGTGAGTTTGTGAATTGCTTTTGATTTAAGAATTCAAATGTTCGATGTCGTGTCTACATTTGGTTGGCTTTTGGTCCTATGAATCCTCGTGGTTAGAAATTGCAAGTTTTAAGAGTCTAGAGGTACCTTTGTACTAGCATAGGATTAGGTTTGGTTCACTGAGATTTATTCTCACCCCATCGTGGGATTTAACATTTTCAGACTCTAGATCATAAGAATGCCGCCGAAGCATTTTGGGGTGCCAATGGATTTTGATACGTTAGTCACTGAATACCCCCCGGTCGAGGGTAAGACGTACATAAGAAAAGGAACTGTAGTCTTTGTTGACGAGGGGGACCCTCATTGGAAAACACATATCTACGAGGCATGGTTTTATCGCGACGAGAATGGGATCGAGGTTGGTCCCTTGAAGGGTTTCGATGTGCCATCTATTATAATCCCGGGTTGTTACGACCCCGCCCATCCGGATGGTGAGGTGTACAACCCTACCTCTAAGGCTCAAGTGAGCCAGCCACCTCCACCTATTCCGGTCGAGGATACCCCAGTCGTGGAGCCTGTCACTTTTGAAGATGAGTCCGACCCTGCAGAGGAAGAATATGCTAGTGATGGCGAGCCCGACGTTTAGATGCATCTATGGCATCGTTTTGGCTAACTGCGTGGAGTAGCAAGTGTAGCTTGGACTAGTGATTGTCTTCCTTTTCGTCGAACTATGTTGTTGTTTCCCTAAACTGTACGCTTTTGTATTCAGCTGATTATGGTTATATTATGAACCCTTTTGTCATCTTGTTTATCGTATGTACGGAGTTAATTGCGTTTCCGCATGCATCCTTTATTCCGCATTATTTACCGCCGTTGTAGGATCCTAGTTGTTAAGAAAAGGTAACAAAAGTCAACTGGGATGTTATCGCGCTCGTATGGTCCGGGGCGTGACAACCTCCGCTCGGTCCATCAAAACCCCTCAAAGGACCAAAGAGGGCATCATTGTGGCGAATGAACCACAATTTGAAATGGTGAAGTATCAGGTCCATCAACCCCTCGTCAATCTAGATCGTCGTAACGTGTATCTCATAACTATAGTCTGCACCAGGGACAGGGTGCGGCGTTATCACAAGGCTCTGGTCCGTAGGGACCTCGAATTGCACTGGATGAACATCCATACTACAGGTCTGAAAAGCGGTTAACAATAACGAGTGAAATAAAATCTCAGTAAGTCAATAACCTAAGCCTCGTGTAGGGTGCTAATTCGCCTAGAGCATACCCTAAACATGCGACTTATCATTGATGACAAATCAATAGCGAGTAATTCTCACTCTACTTCATCTATAACAAGTTCGAGCAACTCTACTCATTCAACAAACAAACTGCAGGCATTCTTACCTCACCTTGACACATACCCTACATGATATCAGTTATAGCATTCTATGAATAATGCAATCAGACAAGGCACACTATTAGAACATATATCACCATTTCTCATGTGTAATGCATCAAGCGTGTTCCAATTTTATGCCTAGTAATTACGTCCGCTCTCAGGTACGGCACAACCCGAAGGTTAGCGGTCTTTCGACTTGACCGGGCATCGACCCGCCCCATCGGGCACGACAACATCTCCTCTTGGAAGATTAGGGCGTAGCCCCACCTCGACCTCCCCCATAGGTAGATGGCATTCCATTAGGAGAATCGATGCAGCCTTGTCGCGACCCTCATCGAAGGTAAACGTGCGGGTATGGATCCGGTTTCATCTTTCGAGGCTAGAAGATTACTAGATTAATTAGCTTTGGGCTTGACTAACCTAGCTTGGACTCTCTCAAGTCCTTCCTAATCGTAACTTGGGTAAAAGGAAGCTAAAATTTGGAGTTGCCACTAATCATTCCGAGGTAGGTAGATTAGACACCCAATCAAGTCGAGGGGAGAACCGACTAATCATTCCGAGGTGGGTAGATTAGACACCCAATCGAGTCGGGCGGAGAACCGACTTGATTCTACGGGACCAAAGATTCTAGGGTTCGGGGAGTTGCTTACGCTAATGATTTCTATTAGTGCCCTTTCGGTACCAATTGGTTGAGATGTTTTCTAAATGTCCATACGATCTTGATAGCATTTTAATCCTAAAGGACAAAGCCATTTTCGTAGGTGAGCATGCAAAATGTTTTTGTGATTTTCCTTTTTAAGGGTCTAAACTAATTCTATCCTAAGAAAGAGAAATTAACAATCAATGTATTGAAGTGCGGTGCATGAAGTAAACAACCAAACAATTTAAAGCAAGCTAATCTAAGTGTGAAAAAATAAAGCCCGCAACTCGTCTGGCATTAATGATTACAACCCTTTACAAAGATGGGGGAGAGGGACCGGAATGGACATCGGTCGATCGTTGTCTTCATTATGTTCGCTCATCGGGGCATAAGAAATGACTAATCACTCATCTAACAACCAAGATCAAGCGAACGTAATTAAATGGCCTCAGGATCAGCCTTTGCAAGCATGCGATTTTGAGATTCGCACCTAAACGGGTGATTATGATTGATTATCAACGATCGAGCCCATTGAACCTCCACTTTGCACAAGTGCCATGAGAGATTAATAGCGTCGGTCCTAAAGTTTAACTAATGTCATGCGAACTCTAATGCCGAGCAAGCATCGAAGGGTCGAGCGGAACATTAAAAAAAAATGGCAAGTCATAAAAAGCACGAATAAAAAAATGATGTCCCAATTTTTGTGCAAATCTCGCCCAACGACCATGAAACACAAAATGTAATCATTAGGAAATTTCAAGAATAAGATTTGAGGGTGCAAATATCAATTTCGACCACATGAGTCTTAAATATTTGAAAACATTGTAAATTAGACCCACAAGTCAAAAACGAACTGATTTTCCCTGGAACTTTTTGAGCCTAGTAAAAATAGCAAACGATTTTCAAAAGTCACGAAATTTGGCAGAGATATAGATCAACATATTCTGAACAAATTTCATGTTTTTTTTCCCAAAAAAGCCTTTCAAGTTGGTGTAAATTGACAATTTCACTATGAAAGTCAGATTCGTTTGTTCAAAGGACCAGTTTGTGCACTGTCCGAATTTTATGAAATTGACCAACCGCGTCAAATACCCACGACATGAAATTTTGCAAACCATTAGATAAGACCGTAATGAACAACTTTCATGTTTTGAGGTTTTGCAAATAACGACTGTAACCTCGTCGTTTTGGCGAAATCAGATAGCACAACTTTCCGCATCAAAATCTGGAAAAACATCCCGAAATGATTGATGATGTAGAGGTCAATATGACCAAGTTAGAAATTTCGTATGGCATTGAAAATTTTTCACAGAATAGTCATGGATGTGGTTCACAACTTTCATGTAGAACAGTCTTCCAAATTATGTATAAAAAAATATAAAAAAACACGAGACCACGAAGGTCGGTCAGGAAACGAAGGAAACAGTATTGAACAGAGACTGTCTTCCGTGTTTTTGAAATCTGCCTTCAGATTGCGAAGGGATGTTCACATAGTGAACGAGCTTCGTTTTAACACCATAACCACTCAAATCAAAGCTTGAAATGTCTTCTTCAAATGTTTAGTTGATGACTTTTTGAAGAAAAAAAATGCGTTTAGGGAGCGAAATAGCCATTAGAAGCATGAAAGGTCAGAAAAACGAGTTTCACATAAACATGGCATACCATCTAAGCAACAACCAGCAAGCAAGACATGATCATGTACCATCCTTTGGAGCTTAGAAACAAAATATCACACCAGCAAGATAAGTAGGCATAACCACACGAAGGTGAGGCCACCAAAGGATCCCGATGGGCTACCAAGAATAGCCCAGCAACTCTGAATTGAGGGAAAATAAACGGTGTTAGCAACGGTAATAGGCAAACTGACCACTAAAATGGAAAAGAAGGAAGAGGGGCGTTCCGGTGGCCAAATGGGGAAGCTTCGGACACGAGGACGTCAAAGGCTCGCCGGGAAATGACGTTGCAAGATTTGGGATGCCAGAGGGTGGCCGGAGTGGCCTTGGAGTGCCGGCAAGATCGGCAACTCAATCACCAGCATGTACGTCGGTGATGTGGTCGAGAGGAAGAAGTGGTGTGCCCTGGAATGACGGTGGTCGGACGGTGATAAGGGTGGTGCGACAGGATGGAGAGAGAGAGGATGTTGGTAGTGGTGGTGGCACGTCAGAGGGGGTCAACCGGCAGCGGCGCACGGCGGCTAGAGGTGGTGCGATCGTGGGTGAGAGAGAGAGAGAGAGTGTGTGTGTGTGTGTGTGTGATATATAGGGCCACTTAAGTGATCTAATATTGGCACTTCATCAAGCAATGGTTGAGATTTAACTTGTTCTCCAAATTTGTGACATTTTTGTAATTATGGCTTAAGAATGTGAAATGGACTTGGTCTTGGGAAATGGGCTAAAATGGCTTCAAAATGGTCAGAAGTGGCCAAAATCGGGCCATTTTTGCCGGATCTCCGACAGGTTGGTCAAACCGAGTTAATCTGATCAGACCTAGGTTCACCAATTCTTGACCGGGCCAATTTAAGGGCCAAACAAACTCCAATTTTAATGCAATTTTCGCCAAAATTTTCCTTTTTCCCTCTATTTTCTAAATGTGAATTTTTCCAAATTTTTATGGACCAAGATTTATTTATTTTTTAATTTCTTGATTTGACTATATTAATTCCTCTTTTTTTGCTAAAACTGCTAGGCATTCTAGATATGTTGGCGTAAGCTTGATTTCCTTGGCTAAATTGAATGTCTAAGGATGTACTAGGATGTCTAATTGGAATGGGTTAAAAAAAATTAGGTCACTTGGAATCATTTAAACTCGGTTTTAAACCTAAACCACTCTTAATATGGCCAAACCAATCTCAAGATGAGTGAATTGGCCAAAATGGATAGTAGATTCTGGTTTGGTTTAATCAAATGACTCAAATTTTGGTCTCGTCTCACGACTCATAAAGTAATGGTTTGAGACGACCGTTTAGGCTCGAATCATGGCTAATTCACCAATATGTTCAAACTTAACATTGATTGAGGTCTTTGATGTGAAACATCCTCTAGATCAAATATCTCAATTACAAGAAATTCTAAAAAAAGCTATCTAAATGGTCAATTTTGATTTTTGGGCCAATTAGGGCTTACTTTTCCTTGAATTGGGAAAAAGTATGTCCCCAATTGATTTTTATGAAATTGAAAGTGTAGAAACTCAATTAGAAAATATAAGGGATTTTTTGCAACTTTTCTCTAATTTTTTTGTATTTATTTTCTGAATTTAGGCCAAAAAAATTCATTTTTCGAAAGGAAAATCAATTTCTATGGTTAAATTCGTGAATTTTAGAAAATCAAAAGCGGGAAAATTCAAATGACACCATTTAGAACATATTCATGTGGAAATATAAAATCCGACCCTGGGGTTGACTTCGGCCCGATTCTGGTCAAAGGTTTGACCAAAAAGTCAACTTGAAAGTCTAATTTTGAATTTTTGAGGTTAAGGTCCAAATGCATCCTAAATGCTAGGCCAAACATGGCCAAGTGGAAAATGACTCTTTTTGGGTCGGAAAATAAGTTTTGTAGTGATCAAAACCTAAGTTTCACGTTTTTACCGTTATGACTTACTAACTAAAAATTAGGTGTCAATAGCTGCCCCTCTTTGAGAATGAGTTCGGAGAATTTCCTCTCAAAGGCAAAATGATGCCTAATTTTTAGTCAATCAACTCGAGAAAAGCAATTAAAGGAAAAATAAGAAGAATAACAGAAAATGACATTTGATGTCGAGAACGTACCTTTGAAGCTTTCTTGTTGCCATTAGGACGTTTATCACTCATCTCATTCTACTTCTCTCTCTCTCTTAAGGAGCCCCCCCTTTTTTGCGATAAATAACTAGGGATATGGTTACTTACCTTATTGGGAATGAGAGGCGAATAACCAAGCATCGGGCTACTTGACCTCTTGAAAAAAAAGGTGAAGGGTATAATCAGGCATTGGGTTACTTGTCCTCTTGAGCAAGCCACCCGTGTACTCTCGTAGGGGTTAGCTTGATTGGGTAATCTCCTGAGGCTATGGGCCACGATCACAAGGAAGGATTCCAAGGCTGTGACCCACTTTCACTACAAGAAGACTATAAAAGGGATTTTTTATGACCACACTTTGTTAATCGTCAAAAAAATGTTTTAATGACAACACTTAGCTAATCATTTCAAAAGGGCTTCCATGACCACGTTTCACTAATCAGAGGGAAATTTGTGAGGACTCCACTAGGGAAACATCCATTGGGGGTTGATTTTTTGAAAAGATTTTCGAGGCTACGCATTGTAAGCCTAATGGAATTAAAAAAAAAAAGGCACCTTGTTCAGGTGAGAGATTTTACAAAGACTCCGAGATCGCCCTTGGGCAAATCAACGGATATTTTAATTTTAAAATGCATGAGGATTTTTTAATGTCATCCAATGCAATCAATATTCAAAGGTTGACAAATGCCATTAATCATCAAAACTTCCTTTCAAAGGAGAGTTTGTGAGCAAAATGATCTTGATAAATTCAAAAGATTATGCTGAAACATACCAAATTGGCGTACCTTGATCGGAAGGGTCTTCTCACCATGGCTCTCAAGAAAGGCTTTTCGTCCCATCCATTGATGTGGGGAACTACTCTGCATGGGGAAAATGATCCTCTCGTAACCTATGTCAAAGGTTATCGGGAGTGTTCGCAATGAATATAATTTGACCAATCCGAAATGTCTTGCAAGGGATTGTGAGATTGGCTTGATCAAGGGTGTTCAATGGGGACTCTTGAGTCAAGGCTTTTGAAAAGAAATCTTCACCAATTGCTTCGGATTTTCAAGTTAAGAACCTTGCAAAATGAGAAGAAATAATATTGCATGTATTTCTTCATGTGAAGCTTAAGACATATAAACTCTACGTTAATCTGGGTGTGCTAGTCGGAATAGACTTCAATGGGTGGCAACGTAAGCTCGGATTAGGGACTAAGGAATGAAAAGGCTCATTTTGGTTCAGAAAATATATATGGAAGGCTGAGGTTGGTGATCATCACTATCTTGTCACCGGTCTTCAGTCTTCAAGATTATTGTTGGGGAGTATTAAGTCTTCATCCACATGTCGGATTTAGACTCCGTTGGGGATTAAATCGAGTTCGTTTGGGGAGAAGTCGTTGAAGAAATTGCAAATTGGTTTCAATCAAGGATTTTGTGTTGCAAACTCGTTCCACTAGGGATGTGATTATAGAATTGACAAAGGGATGGGTTTCTCTCGGGCCATTTTTGCTCATTGGCTCAAATTCTAAGATTTTCCCTTCTTTTTTGTTCCTTTTTTTCTTTTTTGCTATTTTTTCTTTTCTTTTCATTTTTGTTCTTTTTCTTTTCTTTTCCTTTTCATTTTGTTGTTGTTGGGAAAATTTGAAACAACGTAGGGCTACCAAAAAAGGCCAACTCATATTTTGCCGCTAGGATTCGGCGAACTCTAGTATGCTCAGAATTTTGGGACTTTCACGATCCCAGATGTCCTCGACGTCTTGATCTGTTCCTAATGTCATCGAAAAGTGACGCAGGTTCACTTGCTCCGGTGTATAGTCTATGATCACCAACAAGGGTTCGAGAAATGAAATAACAAGCCCGAGGAGTTAAACAAAGGATGAAGTGTATAGGATTGAGAACGAATTGCTCTTCATCTTCCCAAAGCACTTAGATTCCCGATTTGAGTTTTATGCAAAGCGTCCCATGAAGATTAATGCAAGTGTAGGCAAGAAAATTCCTAATCATTTTTCTCACCTGTGCCGTCTAACTCACCTTTATCGACCCCGATGTGGGGTAGTTCTTGACAGGGGTAATTTGAACAAGGAAATCTCCCTATTTAGGTTCAAAGTGGCTGCCAAGGGATTCGTGCAAGTGTTTAGGAAGATGTAGAAAGTGTCTTTCATCAGCTCGACCACGTATTCAAAGCGAGTAAACCCTACGTCCTGAGACATGGTGTTCTCTTATCACTCAACTCTCAAAGGTGTGTAAGGACGTGTTTGGAAATGGCTTGCCTTTCGTCATCTCAAAGGTACCCACTTGGCATGCTCAACACTTCTCTTTTATTTTCTAAAAATAATCATTTGTTTCAAAACAGCCTCCGTGGGATTTTTGACAAAAAAAATTGCATGAATCAAAGTATGAATGATCAAATGCACTATTCTATTCAAAAGTCATAGGAAATCATGCTCTAAATTGATTTTTTTTTAATGCTTATTTGGATTTTCAAAAAGGTTTTTGAAATGATTTTAAACGTCCCTGTCTGAAGGTGATCTTTTGAAGATACTTGACATTCAAAGGAAAATTGTACTTACCTGGTTCGTGTGGACTGGTAAGTCGGTTTGTCAAGATTTCCTATCAGCATACAAAAGGAATTATATTAACTTGTATCCTTTGAAAATGACAATTTGGAACGATACACCTTCATCTTTGTGAAAGGTTCCTCATTAGTCACTTCCCTTTGGCCTACTTGACTTTGGACCTGCAAAATGAATGAATATGCAAATGATATGCATGGTCTTTATGCTATGCGAATGTCCTAGAGTGACTTAGGTTTTTTACAAAAAGGGGGGTGCACTGCCTCCCAAATTTCATTCATGGATTATACTTCTTGACAACATCGGTATTCACAGGGTTTGGCAGCTCTTGTCCATCCATTTCTACAAGGATTAAGGCTCCTCCAAGCAGGACATTCTTGACAACGTAAGGGCCCTCATAATTTGGCATGAATTGCAGTTGAGATCTTCCTCAAAACAAGATTGTCAACCTCGAAGCTCCTTAGTCAAACTTTACGGTTAAACGACTTGGCCACTTGCTTTTGGTAACTTTGTTCATGGCACAAGGGTTTCAACATCTTTTCTTCAATCATGTTTAGTTGCTCATATCTTTGCTGAACCCATTCAGTTTCGGAAAGCTTAACTTGTAAGAGAATCCTTAATGAAGGAATTTCTACTTTCACTGGCAATACTGCTTCCATTCGGTAAACTAGAGAAAAGGGCGTTGCCCCAATTGACGTTCAATATGCCATCAATGCGTACGGCAATCATTCATGCTAATCTTTATAGTTTTTTTTTGGTAAGGTAAGAGTGTTATATCCAATCAAAGAAAAAAGAATACACAACGCCTGAGAAGCAAGCCTAGCCCCGACGGAGACAGCAAGAGAGTGTCTCCATTGGTGCTAGGCGGTTCGGCAGGCGAAAGACAGAAAGGAGGCCAAACAGGCGGCCACAGACAACGCGCAAAAGAGGTCTAACTAATCAAAAACAGAGGAGGGGATGTTCCAGCCTCGCTGCATCCTCCTATTCCGAGGAGTGTCCTGGATATGCTTCAGAGAGAGGGCCTTGTCCCAAACCATTTTAAGAAGATGATTCTTAATTGCCGGGATTGGGCGGGGACTACTACGGAAAAGGATATTGTTCCTTTCCGTCCAGATGATGTGACAGAGAGCCCCAAAGGAGAAGCGGGCTATCAAGCTATGGAAATGATTCCCGCTAATATGGTCCATAGCCCAGCGGATGTTGTCTTGCCAACCTCTGTCTTGCCATGCCAAGTTACAACGGGCCGCCCAAAAGAGTATCAAGGCCCTGGTGAAGTGACAACCGAAAAATAGATGGTCGATCGAGTCCGGTCGACTGTTGCAAAAGGCGCATCGACCCTCGGATATTCTGCGACAATTGAGAAGATAGACTTGAGTAGGAAGCCTACCTAGAGTGGAGAGCCACAATAAAAAGGAATGCCTCGGAGTGATATGCTTGTCCCAGACAAAGGAGGTCCATTCCGCCGCAACTCCCCGGGCCCGAATGAGATTCCATGCCGATGCAATGGAAAAGGACCCTAAATGGTGAGGCCGCCACCGGAAACAGTCCGGACATGAAGACGAAATGGGGGGCAGTGGATGAAGCCGAGAGGCGATCATCGCTGCTGTTTGCGAGGCCCTCGACAAGAGAGAAAAAGCCTCCGCTACCTTGGCATTCCGAGGAATGGTCGAGCAATAGATCTGTCTATCCGAGAAGATCTTGTGTAGAGGGCCCAGGGGGTGCCAAGAATCGAACCAAAAGGAGGTTGTTTGGCCGTTACCGATTTGCCAATAAAAGTGATGCTGGAATGAAGCTCGGAGGTCCAATAGCTTTTTCCAAGCCCACGAACAGAAGACGGGTTTCTTGGCATGCCAAAAGTTCCGTCTCTTCAGAAAGTTGGAGTGAATCCATTTGCACCACATAGACTCCTTGTCAGAAAAGAGAATCCATATGTGTTTGAGCATGGAGGCATGGTTGCAGTCCAAGAGGCGCCGAATGCCTAAGCCACCCTCCTCCTTGGGGAGGCATACATCAATCCAGGCTACCTTAGCACCCCCCACACCTAGATTTGGCCCCTTCCAAAGAAATTGACGAAGAACCTGCTCAATTTGGGATATGACCGACTTCGGGAGGATGAATAGGGACGCCCAATAAACTTGAATGGAGTGCAGTACAGATTTTATAAGCTGAAGGCGCCCCGCAAAGGATAGGAATCGTTGAGACCACGATTTAGCCCTAGCCGTAATAGAATTTACTAAGACAAGACAGTCTACCTTGTTGAGCCTGGTAGAGATGATCGGAACACCCAAGTACCGGACCGGCAGCGTCCCTTCCGGGAATCCAAAGATGTTGAGAATTGAAGACCGAAGGTCCCCTTGCGCCCCGGCTAAGAAAAGCTCACTTTTGTTCTGATTCGGGAGGAGTCCCGACCAACGAGAGAACAGGTCCAGGCCTTCTTTAAAAAGGGCCGCTGATAGGGTATTTGCCTCGGTGAATAAGAGCACATCATCAGCGAAGAAAAGATGTGATAGCCGGGTTGCCTTGCAACGCCAGAAAAACTTAAACCCCGGTTGAGAAGCTTGTCTTTCCAGAATCCGCGAGAAGACTTCCATCACGAGAGTGAAGAGGAAAGGAGAGATAGGATCACCTTGGCGGATGCCGCAGCCGCTGGCGAAGAAGCCGTGTAGCTCACCATTGATGGAGATGGAGAACCTAGCCGTCCGGACACACGCCATGATGAGTGCCACAAACGAGTCCGGGAATCCAAAAAGCTCGTAGGACTGTTTCCAGGAAATTCCAGTCAACGGTGTCATATGCCTTCCTGAAGTCCACCTTGACTGCACATTTCGGAAGGTAAGGATCATGATGAAATCCACAAAATAACTCCTGAGCCAGGAGTATATTGTCGCTGATGCGCCGCCCTTGAACAAAGGCATTCTGCGGAGCACTGACAATAGACGGAAGAATACCGGCCAATCTACTTGCCATGATCTTCGTTATGCATTTGTAGATTGTATTACAGCAAGCAATGGGGCGAAAGTCATGGATAGATGAGGCATTGGGCACCTTAGGAATGAGGCAAATGATCGTCGCGTTTGTTTCCTTTAGAAGACTTCCAGAGCGGAAGAAGTCCTTAATGGCCTCAACCACCGATGGGCCTACAATATCCCACGAAGCTTTAAAAAATTCAGCATTGAAGCCATCCGGCCCCGGGGCTTTTCCGGCCGGTAGACCAAACAGAGTCGCTTTGATCTCCTCTTCAGAAACTGGCGAGATCAGGGAGCCGACCTGCTGATCATTGATCGGGCTACGGATCATCTCACGGATTTCTTGAATGGACGGCCGAGAGGGTAAAGGGCGGAAAGCCAGCAGGTCCTCAAAGTGGGATACCACAAAGTTGCTAACTTCATTCTGATCGGATAAGGTGTTGCCCGAGTCATCCGTTAACGAAAGAATCCGGTTAGAGTTGTGTCTCTTATTCACATAATGGTGAAAATATTGGGTGTTTGAGTCACCCTCCTTGAGCCACCGAATCCTCGATTTCTGTTTGAAAAAAGATTCCTCCTTCGACCTCAAATCCGCAAACTCGCGAAGTTGGGATTTCTCCTGTTCAGCCAATCCAAGATTCGATGGATCTATTAAGAGGGCATTTTGGGTCGAAGAGAGGACTAACCTGGCATGAGCAGTCCTTGTTGAGATATCTGAAAAGGATTCCCGATTGAGCACCTTAAGGCGTGCCTTGAGCAGCTTGAGCCTTTGACAAAGGGAAAACATCGGAGTCCCCCGGACATTGGTGTCCCATATTTGGCTAAGGATCGATCGAAACTCAGGATGCCCCAACCAAAAATTGAAGAACTTAAAGGGCTTCCTTGTGTTTGATGGGTTCAAGACCCGAATTACCATAGGAGTATGATCAGAAACTCCGGGGGCTAAGAATGCCGCCGATGAGAAAGAAAAGGCGCTGTGCCATTGAGCATTTACCAGAACTCGGTCAATTTTCCTTTGCTTACGGTTCTCACCCGATGATGTGAACCAGGTGAACCGAAATCCTGTGTATCTCAGGTCCTCCAGCCCGGCTTGGTCAAGGCATTGACGGAATTCATTAAATGAAGGCGGCCAGAGGTCCGAGCTCCCAGTCCTGTCGGATGGGTCTCGGATAGCGTTGAAGTCCCCTGCCAAGAGCCACGGTGAGTGTTCCCGGGAGGGGGCCAAGGTGGTGAGGTCCGCCCAAAGGGCTCTTCTGGAAGCGAAGGTGTGCTCCGCATACACCACAGACAGGAACCAATCCTTCTGGGACACCAAGTCCCAAAGATGAGCATGAATGACTTGAGAAGAAGAAGAGGAGACCGAAAGCAAGACCGCTTGAGGATTCCACCCTATCCAGATTCTTCCCCGAACAGCATGCTCATAATTATTGGTCCACATCCATCCCGGAAGGAGGATGGAGGAGACATTCGAAAACAGCGAGGCAGGGATTTTCGTCTCCAAAATGCCAATGCAATTCAAGTGGTTCGCGTGAACCAGGTTCCTAACTTCAGCTTGCTTCAAAGGGTGAGCTAGACCCCTTATGTTCCAAACACCTATATACATAATCAGGGGATAGGGGGGTTACGACCTTTTAGATCCCGGCAGCTTCTTCTTTTTAGGAATCGGCTTCGGGTTTCTGAGCGGGTTTGGATCCGTTGGGGATGCCTTAGAGATCCCTGCCTGCTGAAGGGGAGGATCGGCTACCTGCTTGCCGCGGGTGGGTCTGGAGGACAGCGACTCCGCCAGCATTTTCCGGGTTGTTGGAGGGGCCAATGGGGTAGGTTCCACATCCGCATCGCTCCCTGAGGCCGGCTCAGCCGGAGAGTCATCCGAGGAGGCCGACGAAATTTCTCCGCTCTGGTCCAACCCCGCTGTATCCGCTGGTTCCTGGGCACCACCAGTCTTCTGTACTGGAATGTGCGGATCTATGTTCGCATGAGGGACCGAGATACCAGTCTGGGCAGAGAGAGTTGCATCTTGCTGCAAAGAGGGCGTTACATCTTGCTGCGACGGGACTAGAGGCAAGGGAGACCCTGGACGGTTCTCCTTGTTGCTCGGCCTAGCAGGGTGACGACGGGTCACCGTTGTCCATTCTTCCTGTGTATTTCCAGGGGAACCAGAAGAAGGATGTTGCTCTGGAGGAACTTGGGTCTCCTTGGGTGGGCACTTATGGCCAAAGGTGCCGCATGAGGCGCAGGCGATTGGTTTCCATTCATATTCAATCGCAATGGACCTTAAAGAATCCCCTAGCATCACGTCCACTGAACTGCGAGGGACATGTGAAGCCTCCAGCTCAACACACACTCGCACATAGGAAATCATCCGCATTGATTCCGTTTGGCGATCAACATAGAGGGGCTTGCCGATAGCACTCGCTATGGTGCTTATGCCCGTGGCCGACCAAAGAGCGTGAGGTACATTCCGTAGCTTTAGCCAAATCGGAAGAACATGGTGCTGCCCCTTCTTGAGGTCGATAAGCGGATGCCATTGCTGGAGAATAAGAGGGACTCTAGCGATGGTGAGCGGCCCATTGTCCAAGATTGAGCGCCGGTATCCCTCATCCGGGATATTAAAGAAGAAAAAGCCCTCCTCATCAGCCAACATATCAGATAAGTGGTTACCCCAGATGTGCTTCGCAGCCGATTCAACAAGTTTAAATGGGAGTTTCCTCCCCACGAAGTACCCTACTAGGCATTGAGACCATTTAGGGTCTGTGGCCTCCAACACATCCTCTGAAATCTTAATGGCCTGTTCGGCACCCACTAGCACCGGCGGTATAAACGAAAGGTTAAAGCCTTTCTCCGCTGAACGGGTCACAGCAGCCCAAGACGGGCCTTGCAAGGGTCGGTTCTGAGAGGGCATATTCCTCTGAGGGGGTCTAGAGGATTGCCTACCCCGGCTCCGGCTTCGGCCGGAAGGGCGCGTCGAGGGTGCCACGCATCCAGGGTGTGTCTCTGAGGAAAACAGCACCTGAGCTGACTTACCAGGTCGGGCCACACTGTTATCTGTACCAAGATTTGCAGGGGGGCAACCTTCCATCGAGCTAATAGCCACAGAGGCCGGTGCCAAGGAAGATTCCCCGGTTTGGGGCGCTGTTGGTTTCGAAGGCAGCATAATCGCAAGAACTACCAGCAAGCACTCAACCCAGAAAATCCATTTGAAGAATAAGGCACCAACCTTAAATTCCTTCAGGGGTTCCGTAGACAGAGGGATGGAGGTGCTGCACGCTCAAATCCCAGAGCTGGGACCGCTCAGAAACTCCTTGGGGGCACACCACACCAGAGCACGAATTTGCAGAAGATGAAATCCCAGATCTGTTGAAGCTCACCAACGGAGAAGCCTGGGCGAGATTCCTTCGGTGGAGATGACAAGCAGTGGTAGGCGACCTACCACCTTGAATTTGAGCCGGAACCGCCGCCGGGAGCAGCCGGAATCGCAGCAGGCCAGGCGAAGCTACAGTGGCGCGCGGGAAACATTTGAGAGCATCTGTGAACAGTACCCGCGAGGCTTGCACAATGAGAGGATTATGCTTTCGCTGCTAATCTTTATAGTTCTCAGCTGTTTTGGACAAAATTTTCTTAATGTTTTTGTTTGCCGCTTCCACAACATCATTCATTTGTGGGCGATACGGAGACGAATTCAAGTGACAAACCCGAAATTCATTTAAGAGTTCATCCACCACCTGGTTGTTCAGATTTGATCAATTGTCAGTGATGATCGCTTCGGGCACTCTCCATAACAAGCGATCATATCGCGGTGGATAAACTTAGCCATGTTCTTCGTAGTGACATTGGCATATGAGTTGGCCTCGATCCATTTCGTAAAATAATCGATGGCCACTAAGATAAACTGATGCCCATTTGACGCCTTTGGATTGATTAGTCCAATAACGTCGATCCCCCACTATTGACACCGTATTTTTGGTCAATTTTTTATTTTCATAAAAATCATGAAAATCAAAGTTAGAAACCTTAGCCACGTCCTAGGAACTAACTTTGGCAAAAAATAAAATTTTCTTAATTTTTCAGATTTTTTCGAATTTTCCTTGCACATTAAATTGAGTTGAAATTTGAAAAAATACCAAACGAGATCGGAAAAATGTGAAAAAGCAGTCATTCATCTTATTTTGCTCCTACTAGTACTTTTGCATTGTCAATTTTACAAAATTCCATTTGGAGTATACTTTTCCCCAATTTTTGGGTAACTACTATACCCTAATGGAACAAAAATCTAATCGGACCATTTCTAGCCCTTTTTAAGTTTGGAGTCCTTCATGACATTTGACCAAGAGGCAGTGAATTACATGTTGAAATGGCCAATTTTATAATTCAACAATGAAATTCGGTTTTCCCCAATTTGGGTACATTCTAGAACATTTTAAGCCCAAATTGGGTATTTTGATCAAAGAAACGAAATTGACTCAAATTGAACATTACTCTAAGCATAATCAGCTATAAGGAATACATTGGTGGTGTCAATTTTGCAAAAATGAACTTGACCCGGTTCGGGAAATTTGGGGATTTTACATTTAGACACAATACTAAATCCAAATTTCTTTATGATTAGATCCTAAAAATGCTTTAGAATTACGGGGAATCGTCAATTTTGTGGAAAAACGCTTGATTTGGGCTTAATTTCGGTTTACGGATCAAACCGAGTCTGCCAGGTCAAGCCGACCCGACCCGGCAAACCTAGTTACTGTTCATCATCTTCTTTAGTTCAGCGCACGTGGAGGAAGGGAAAATGCAGAAAAAAAATTCGATTGAAAAAAAAGAAGAATGAAAAAGCCAGCTAGAAGTCTAGAAGGAATCTAAAAAAATCTGTTAGAGGGGAATGTATAACGGATTCGGCTCGCATGTGAATGAAAAAATTCGGTTATGAAAATCGCAGAGGAAGTTGCGGACAGAGAGGGGAGAGGGGGGCGAGACCACCATCTTCATCAAGGATCCTCTCTCACTAAGCGACGGTCGAAGCTCCTCCATTTCTCGGATTCCACCACTGTCATCCACCTATCTCCAACCTCTTGATTCCATCCTTTCACCGGCATTATGAGGGCACGCAGAGAGAGAGATAGAAAAGAAAGAAAAGAGAGAGTTAAAAGGGGAAATTGCAGAAGAAAGGAGAGGAAGATGGAGTGAGTGGATCTCGTTCGTTGAGATCCTCCAATGTCCCTGGCTCTGTCGCCGTCGTCGCTGACCTTCGGTGAATGTTTTTAATCGTGGAACCAGTCGTGCGTTTGAGCCCGAGGTTCTTTCCTTCACTGCCGATGCTGTCGGTCCTTCTCCGTCGCTGTTAGCTCTCTATATCACTTGCCCTATCATGTGTGTATATTTCGGTGTTAACTGTTGAAGGATAGAGAATGATTTTCGGTAGATAAATGTCATCATCGGTGTGAATTTTGGTGGCTGGAATCTTAGCCTCCGGTCTGGTTTCGATCGCCGGTGTTGGTCCGGCGGTGATCGAGATAGTAGGTGAAGAACGTAGGCTTGGTAGCGATTGTTGACCTTGGTGAAAGGTGTCGACGGCTGGAGTTAAAGAACTCCGGTGTAACTCGAAGAAGTTCTGGGGAAGGAGCTCTCGCAGATGACTCGCACGAGGAAAAAGACCAGAAGAAGCTAAAAAATAGAAAAATGAAATATAAAAAAAAGTAATAAAAAAATAGAAATAGAAAAAGAAATAAAAATAATAATAATAGAAAAAAGGATAGACTGAGCGGGAAGTTCTAGGGGGAAAAGTAAGATCTGAAT
>BCNH02000006.1:13450841-13588732 GCA_001662345.2 Metrosideros polymorpha var. glaberrima | reverse complement strand
TGTCACAAGACAGATGACGCATCTCATGTGGCTGATTTTTATTTCAAGGAGATCATTTGCCTTCATGGAGTATCGAAGACCATTATATCTGATCGTGATTCTAAGTTCTTAAGTTATTTTTGGAAGACCTTTTGGAGAATGCTTGGAACCATACTTCTATTCAGCACCACTTGTCATCCTCAAACCGATGGCCAAACGGAGGTAACCAATCTCACTCTCACTACGTTACTTCGAGGAATGGATAGTAAATCTCTAAAAGATAGGGATTTGAAGCTTGCACATTCTGAGTTCGCTTATAATCGATCACCAAGTTATACTACTGGTCAATCACCCTTTGAAGTTGTGTATGGAATCAATCCTCTCACACTGATTGATTTAATTCCTATTCCATCAAATTTACAAGTAAATTATGATGGCAAAGAGCGAGCTGAATCAATGAAGAAGCTCCATCAACAGATTCGAAGCAAGATCGAGAAGGCTAACGAGTCTTATAGGAAGAAAGTTAATCAACATTAGAAGAAGGGTCATTTCCAACCAGGTGATCTTGTGTGGTTACACTTAAGGAAGGAAAGATTTCCTTCTCGGTGGAAGAATAAACTTATGCCTAAAGCCGACGGTCCATTTGAAGTTCTCGAGAAAATTGGTGACAATCCTTATAAGATTGAGCTTCCTGGAGAATATGAAGTTTCGACAACTTTTAATGTAGGTGATCTTTCTCCTTACTTGGAGGATGATGACCTGTCAAATTTGATGACAAGTCTCAAACAACCCGGGGAGAATTGTGACATTTTGAATTTCGATCCATTTCCAAGCTTATGAATGAATGAAATATCAATCGATGTATTTTAGTAAATCTCACTCAGCATTTATTACTCTTGAGTTAACTGACCCAAGGGGAAAGGCTAACGAGGAATTAAGTACGTAGACCAAAGAACTCGACCCTGGATTAATGACTTGACCATAAGGATTGTCGAGGGAACATCCTATGCCATCATAGGCCGTTCAAAGATTGGTTTTAGAACGATTTGCTAGCGTTATATGATTGGTCCGCGGGTGGTTCCGTACAATCAGAGTATAATTTGTGAATTAACCTAAACCAGATTTCTAACGAACGCGACCTTTGGAACCAATGATTGACCCCTCGCAATTACATGACAATCAAAGTCGCCATGGTTCGAATAACTTTAAAACGTGACGATGATCACGGGTCAATATGCGTAAAACCGTAAAAGCCACACATTAGTTCGAGACGCCATGAAATTACTATTCATGAATTTTAGTCACGAATTGGACGTCGATCATTCGAGAATTCGACAATGATACATTGGAATCGTCTCGTCGAGACTTTTTGAATTAGGGGTCGTTCCGAGGTAGGTTGGAAATCATTGGTTAAGGAAATTAATTTGGAAATTCCTTGCACCGTCAAATTTAGGCTTATTCCTTAGATTTTTAATTGAGAGCACATTTAATTTTTGGCTTCTCCCCCTATGTGACTGAAACTTTACGGCATTAATGCCTTAAATGTGCATTTTTGCATAAGAGACAAGAGTAAGATATTGTGGGCCATTTTCTTTGACTTTTAAGCCACCTATCACCTCTTGTAATTCTCTCTCCCACTTTATGTCACTCAACCCATCACTCATAGCCATCACTAGACTTCCCCTCATGTCACATAGTTATCTTTCCCCATAAACCCCACCAAAGCTTTCCAAACAAGCTAAAATGAAGCTCAAGACCACCTCATTCTCTCTCCCCTCTCATAATTTCGAATTTCACTCTCTCCCACTCACTCTCTCTCACATTTCTCTTCCCTCTCCCCTCGTGTTCGGTCACCACCACCACCACCAGCCACCGTGCACGTCACCATCATGCCCCACACCTACCACCATCGTGAGCCACCTCAGCCCGTGCACCGCCGTTCGCCCAAGAAGCCAAGGACCCCACCGGACCAACTTGTGCTGTGAGCTCTAGAGGTGACTTTAGGGACTTTTCTTGCTTAGATCTTTGGTGAGTCATCCATAAACCTATGTTAGTACTCTAGGTTACTAATAGACAAGTATAGATGAAGTTTTGAGGCTTTTTGTGGGCTGTTCATAGTGGGAGTGCAAGGGACCCGAATTTGCACTATATGATATTTTCATGTTGGATGACTTGTAGGCTTGAGATAATGATATTTAGGTGGTGATGAGCATGTTTGGTTTAGGTTTTGTTGAAATCTAGTGGCTGTTTGCGTGCGTGAACAGTACCACAGAATTTATGCTATATGGAGTGCTTTGTGCTTGATGTTTGTAAGTTTTATGGAAACGTCTTGTGTGTTAGGCCTTGTGTGACTCTGTGCTAGATGGTCCATGAGTGATTGAATATGTAAGTGATGTTATCTAGTGTCATGCAAAACGATTATGTGAGTTGTGATAGTAAGACATGCCTTGAGTGCAAGTTGATGTATATGGCCTATTCTTGTATGTTGGTTATCAAATGGCTTGTGTAAGTGTCAATTGAGGGCCTATGTATACTCGGCCTTGTGTGATTATGGGTGATTTGTCAATGTGGCAAGTGAATGCTAAATGCCGATATTGGATGATAATGATCTCGGCTTTATGAGAGGCTATAAGAAAAGCCGTATAGTAAAAGCCACATATTACTTATTATATGGCCCGATAAGCTGACAGTCCGATGAACCGATAAGTTATTATATGGCCCGATGAGCCGACGGTCTAATAAACCGATAAGTTATTATATGGTCCGATGAACCAATGAAAGTACTTTTACGATATAGCGTTGACTGATGAGCTGAAAAGATTAATATTATGCTATGGCCCAGGCGCTAGAGCGTATAGTGGGGGTTGGATAGAGAGATTATGACTTATATGTCATGAAGGTTGGATAGCGAGAATTGAGTTTTGGATGGAAAGCACTGTTTGTGAATCATGGAATTATTTTATGTCTTAAGAACGAAGCCTAGCCCTAATCAAGTGCTTGTGAGCTTGTAAACTGCTTTTGAATTGAAAATTTAAATGTTTGATGTCGTGTCTTCGTTTTATTGGCTCTTGGTCCTGTGAATGCTCAGGGTTAGAACTTGCACATTGTAAGAGTCTGGAGGTAGCTTTGTCCTAGCGTAGGGTTAGGTTTGGCTCACTGAGATTTATTCTCACCCCGTCGTGGGATTTACCATTTTCAGACTCTAGACCATAAGTATGCCGCCTAAGCATTATGGAGTGCCGTGGATGCCCAAGGCGTGGAGCCTGTCGCTACTGAAGTCAAGTCCGACCCTGAAGAAGAAGAAGAAGAAGAAGAAGAAGATGCTAGTGATGGCGACCCTGACGTCTAAGTGCATCTGTAGCATCTTTTGGGCTAACCTCGTTGGGTGGCCTTCTTTTCTACTCTAGCATTGGGTTGATAGCATCGCTTGGACCGTGTCACGGCGTCAACGCTACTCGATCCATATTTCAGTGGTACGGCCTTAGTATCAAAGAGTATCTTCGATTCGTCCTCAAGAGGGGATAGTTCAATTACAATGGGAGTTACGACATCATCTAGAATTTCAATGGACTCGAAGTCCTCCGCTAATAGATCAATGACAACTGGCGTTACCCCCTCTTCCTTGAATTTATATGAATCTTCGTCATTGGTCAAATCTATTATGACGGGCGTCAACATAGACACAAACTCATCATCTTGCCTGGTAGAAGTAATATCAGCCATACCATCCCATCCCATCCGTCGGGGACAATATCTTTAGGATCATCGTAGAAACTTGGAGGAGGCGTGTACTTGACATAGAATTCGTATTTCCTGCTCGATTGCCCCAAGATATTGACTACTTCACCGTTTTTATGGGCTAACTCTATGAATTCATAGTCCTAATGATTCATTTTCTCGTCCGATTCAAAATCAATGATAACTCCCTCCTCATACCACATGCTTGGTGGTTCTACATCTTCCGCCACAAGCGGAGGTTCCACTTCTTCGGCTTCAAGATCATTGTTGTAAGCTCCCATGGCTTCAAACTCCGAAATGATCTCACACACAAAGTCTTTGAAAGATAGGTCGATTTTGTCAGACAACATCATCACATCAGTTTCTTCCTCTCCAACAAGTCGGATTACTCCCATATTGATCATCCTAGAAATGCATTTCATCTTGTCATCCATGGTTATGTCACCTCTTTCTTGGCAATGTCCGGCTAGCGATAAAATTCCATGTAACTTGGCGACATCAACCATGAAAGCGTATTTATTGCCATTCACATCATTGGAGATCATATTCACACCTTCGGGGTGATTAGGCAACATATTTTGTTGCATATTTGGCATGACATCCTTGAAGGATAGTGTGACATCCTGATTTACTGCTTACCTTTAAATGCACAGAGAATAACATTTGACATTAGCCGACGAGTTTATTCACTTTAGGGATAGTTTTGGACGCCTAAGCCCTATGGTTTTGGAATGGATAGAATACTTTGGATTTCTGCCTTAGCACTCAATTCGACCACTTGATATAAATTAATTGGACTTATAATAATTCAAAGTTTTGGATGATTTGTGATAAGTGAGTCCACTTATTATTCTTTGTGTCGATAAGTCAACATACTTATCTTATCATATATGTGATAAGCCGCACATTTTTTTTAGATAAGAAAGTTTGGTTATCGTGCCAATCATTACTCATAGCCCCCGATCGCCGCATGGTACATTCTTTCCTTTCCCCACCAAAATTTTCGCAAGCTAAATGATAACAAGATCTTCTACTTGTCCCTTTTCTTTTACCATACCCATCGACTTTTTGTTCCCCTTCAGTCTGGCGACATTCCTTTCTCCTTCATATTTGTTTATGATTTGCATGGAGACCATCACTGCATGCCACCCACCTGAACCAATGATATCTCGTGCAAATCTCTCTCTCTCTTTTGTTTGGCTTTGGAACCAAACACATGCGAGATTGAACTTTTAGAGTTAATTATTGGACTTTTGAAGTAATCATCACTCTTGGGCAGATCAAGGCTTGTAGATTACTCCTTTAGACTGCATGGGCAACACTTGGCACCTCTATTCTTTCCTCCTCATCATTTGGTTTCATGCAAGAAGGAAGCTAAACCTCTCTCTCTCTCTCTCCTTTAGTCCCTTCGGCCGAGACTCCTCAAAACTCTCTCTCATCTTTTCCTTTTATTTGCTTACCTCTTCTCCATCTCGCCACTCTCTCACTTGCTCTCTCCCTTGTCCGAAGCTCCTGTTCTGCAACCAAAGAAGGAGGAACAAGACTCTCCCCCTTTTCCTCCTCATTCTGTTTGTGGCTCGGATTAGGAAGGGTAGTGAAATTTTTTGAGTTGTTTATTGGATCAATAGGTAGTGCTGAGAGGGGATTATGTTTGCATATGGAGATTTCGATTTGCATGTGATGGTTTAAACTTGTATGTACTAAAATAAGTTAAAATGGTGAATATCTTATGCGAGAGCATCTGAGACTACTGATCAGTCCTTAAGTCCCGAGCTGATTCCTTCAACAAAACAAACACTATCGGTACTTATTCAAGCCAAGACTAACTTCGGTTACAACTTGCTTCGATGGGTTAAAGAATGATGATATTAATATAAGTTACTGACTCAATGGATTAGATGTCGAAATTCGTTGCTGATCAATGATTTATCAAAGGGAGTTATTTGGTACATGTTCCTTGATGATTTAATGCTCTTTTGAAGTAGTTATCTGCTGGTCATTGTTGGTGGACGAATTTTGGAGGCTGACGAGTCAAGACTCCTATTCCCCATGTCTTTTATTGCATTCCTTAGTTCTGAGGCTTTAATGTTATTTCTTGTTAGGTCCTTTTTTAGTTTCCCATGTGTCTTTAATGTTGCTTTCAATTCTGAATCTATTTCCTATGTAGTAGCTCCTCTATATAGTGAGACGTATTCTCCTTTGTAAGCAGACTAGTTGAATGAATGAAAATTCCTCTTTATGAGTTGAATTATTTTGATTCTTTATCCAACGTCGTTGGTGGTGAATCAAACAGTTCTTTACCCTTGGCTGGTGGAATTTCCTTTACGCCTTGGGGGTGAACTGCCATTTATCTCGGTCCTTTATTCTTGGTTGGTGGCTTGTGCCTTTAGTCTTTGGTGAAGAACCTTCCATATCCTCAAGTTATACACAATATCCCCGTACAAACAGTGTTTTGTCCACTTCCTCCCAGTATTGCTAATACCACAGAGCTTCTTTGTGAAAACTCAACACGAAATTTGTAGAGCTACGAGTCCTTGATCTGTGGATTTTGGAATTAGGTCAATCTGACCTGTATTAAGGGAGTTACGACCAATTTCTTGAAGACGCGCAGTCTTGGAAATTTCTGATCGAAGTCACTCGCCCACGCACGCATCAAGTTGGTATTAGAGCTCAAGGTTGAACTCATTTTTTGAGTAATTCCTTTTTGTTTCCATCTTCTACTCATCATGGGTGACGAACAAGTTCCACGAGGCTTAAGTTTGGAGCAAGCACACAACCTAAGGCGAGATCGTGCTATAGAGAATCTCCAAAGGGAAATGGAGTGAGTTCTCAATCTCCTAGAGAACCCGGTGAGACAAGAGCAACCAGCAAGGCATCCCAATGTTCGACAACACCATGACGATTCAGATTCTCGTCAAAATTCTAATGACGATTCTGATTCCACTGGAGGTAACTCTATTGCTTTGAGGCACCGAGTGCGGAGAAGAAGAGGAAGATACCATGAGAACGATTGTGAGATTAAAGCAGATGCACCTGAGTTCGAGGGTAGTCTCAATCCCGAGGACTTTGTTGATTGGCTCTATGCCATTGAACAAGTTTTTAACTTCAAGTTCTACTCCGATGAGAAGAGGTGCAAGGCCGTTGTTTCGAAACTTACCAAATACGCTTCTCTATGGTGGGAGAACTTAAAGCATCAGTGAGCTAGAGAAGGAAAAGGCCAAATCAAGTCTTCGGTTAAACTCAAGAAACTTATGAAGAAGAGGTTCTTGCCCGATAACTATAAGCAATATTTGTTCCACAAGTTGAATTCCCTATGACAACAAGGGATGAGTATTGAAGAATATATCCGTGAGATCGAACAACTCATGATGAGATGTGAAGTTCCAGAAGTTCCCGAGCAAACCATCGCTCGATTCCTTAGTGGAATGAACCGGGAAATTGCTGATTTGGTTATACTTCAACCTTATTGGTCCTTCGATGATGTTTGCAAGCTAGCAATGAAGGTTGAGAAACAACTAAAGAGTAGCAAGAGGTTTTCTTCTAGAACCTCCACAAAGGGGACATCCTACTTTAAGGGTGCTTTCTCAAGCACCATTGGTGAGAATGTTATATGGTGAGGACCATTGGCCTATGTCTCGATGATGCCTCGTGGGAATTTGAGAAGCTTGAGGCCGGAGACCCTTAGAGTCGTGCAAGATAAGACGTGATAGCTACCGTGCATAGTAAGTCACGATGACTTCAAAGTAAGAGTGAGATGCCCGTGGCCGATGATCCACGGAAGTCCGGATAGTAACCGAAAATGATACCAATGAGGGTGAACATGCGAGAAGACATAAACATCTCATATGCATTTCATAATGTGCAAATTTTATTCGTGTGATAGTATTAGTATTGCATAGGTTCCTAATGTAGGTCATAATTGGATTGAGTGGTTTGGATTGACGTTTTCACTTGCTAAGTTTATACTTACTCTCGTTGATATTCCTCTTTTCAAATAAGTAGTTATGTCTGCCGTCCCTGCTATTCTCGTGGCTACCAATGATGTTCCTGTTGAGCTCGAGATGTCGTGGTTCGAGCACACCGACCCTGAGATCCCTGATTTTACCTTTATTAAGTTAGAATCTGTTCTATGGGTTAATTGTTGTCTGGAGTCAGGGTTGGTCCCTTTCCATTATGTGGCTGTGTATGTTAAGGTGGATGGGCAACTTCAAGATCTCATTCCTTTCCCTTATGGTGGCGACGGAGGAGCAGAAGCGATGGTGACGAGGGTGATACGTGATCGATGGTGATAGTAGAATAGAGTCACTTTTTGGGGGCGAAGGTATGAGGCCATGGTGGTAATGGATGATTTTCTAGAGTTATGGAGGATCTTTTGTTGATAACTGAAAGGGGTGTGCAACTAATCCATGCCATAAGTGTGTCCGCCGAGTTTGAGTAAGGGAATAGGTATAACCTTTTGGCTTCCTAAATAGCACCGTTTTGTAATGTCCACAAAACTTGGCATATTATCAAGTCCTCCTTGTAAATTAATGTAAATAAATGAAAGTCATCCTTTATTATATATATATAGGTCTTAGATCGTTATGTTATTTTATATTACTTTCGCTTGCATTATAAGATACATATAACTTAATGAAGCCGAATTAGTTGGTGACACCCTAGGATGCCACGGGCTCGGGATGTTACAGATAGGATCCCTTTGTCAATAGGATTATGAACTTTGTTCCTCAAGGCGAAACAATTGTTGATGCTATGCCCTTTCTCTCCTATGTGGTAAGCGCAAGTTTTAGTCACATCAAACCTAGTAAACTTTAGGGGATCATCACGCAGCACTTCTTTGGTGACTGTCCTCCTCTCAAGTAGCATAGGCAAGAGTTTAGACAACGGTCTTGGTAACGGAGAGAATTGCCTTTGTGGGCCTTTCTTCCTCGATTCATAGCTTTGCAATGAACTCCTAGAAATCACAAGCGGCTTCATCGAAGGATATGAGTAAGTCTTCGAAACATTCGCAGCTTGAACAAATGCCACCTCTGCGACGGGCTCTTTATCCTTCTTGACGGGGAATCTCTTCGTATTTTCTTCGGTTACCCTCCCATTCCACGGTCTCCCCAACCCCTATTAGGTGCGAGAATGATAAGCAACCGGTCATGTAAAACTTCTAGAAGTATTACATTGATAGCGCCTTGAGGAAAATCTTCATGCTTTCTTTTCTACTAATAGGAGGTTTTACTAGAGAATCGTTCTCTAGCTTCTCACATAAGCCCTAAAGGACTCGTTCTCATTTTTCTCAATGTGCTCTAATTCCTCATGAGTCAGGGCAATCTCGGAATTGAACTTATAGTGGTGGAGAAACTCATTGGCCAAATCATCCCATTCCTTTATCTTTCGGAGGTCAAGGTCAAGAAAGCCACACTCTCCAAATTGTCTGGGAAGGTGTTGATAAGAAGAGGAGTATTGTCGGAGTACCAGACCATCTTCCTCAAATAATATCTCAAATGCGTTTGGGATGACCAGAGCCGTCATACTTTCTTATGAACTATGGTTTCTTAAAGAACTCTAGGACGTTCATCTTTGAATAAGGTGCCAGTTTATCAAACTCCTTCAATTCATACCCCCTAAGTATAGAGAAGTGCTCCTCGACCTTAGTCAATCGCTTTATGCCATCATCATCGAGATGCTTGCTAGGTTCTTTGGCTTCGAGATCTATTACCATCGGGATGACGAGAGGGACCATTGTGTCGGCTTCTCCCTCGGGGGCATCAACTACTGGGGTCAATATAGGCGCCACGGGGACAGCGTTCTCAACATGAGCTAGGGCAAGAGCCTCATTCATTTTCCTAAGCATTTCCATCATCATGGCGTTAATATTCGTTAATTGTGTCTCCACATTTGTCAAGCGAGTGTTCGCATCTTGATTTTCCATTCTTGTTTGCGAACGGGTCCTTGCACGGGATCTCGTTTCCGCCATTTTTAGCACCTTTGTAACGAAATCTAGCAAAATTAGTATACGAAAAATGAAAAGATAAGAAAATATAAAAAGCCTTCAATTTTATATTTTATTATGATGAAATAGAGGTAAGAAATCTTTATGTAAGCAAATCCTACATAAATTATATCTTATCAAAATTTCTTTCACGAGAAATTATACAATTGAAAGGATAACAAGTGATATTTGATCAAAATGCCCCCTCTAATTTCCATTTGAACCCAAAAGAATTACAAAAAAAAATTGATCGAGAATCCTACTATCATGCCCCGGCCCTCGAGTGCGTGACGATCCCCGTCACTTCTCTTGGGTCATTTGAATGCGACATCCCAAGACGCGTCGTCAACCCGTTCATTTTATCTTTTGATTAACGCAAGCGGAAACGATTAACAAATACCTAAACAATCACAACAACAGAGATAGCAGGAAAAACAAAAATACAATCACTACCAAAGCCCACTTTGTTTATAAACTTGTTAACCCTAAGAAGTTTAAACATACAAGCCCTCACTATGGGGCGCTACCTATCGAGACCACCAAAAAGGTACCGGGGTCGAGTTAACTTAAACTTCTCTACGCGATGGCATCTTGAACTGCATCTGTCGACCCTCCATTCTACGGTCGTCAAAAGCGGTTAACAATGAGTGTGATAAAATCTCAGTAAGTCAACAACCTAAGCCTTATGTAAAGTGCTGATTCGCTTAGAGCATACCCTAAAATGCAACTAATTATTGATAACAGATCAATAGCGAGCAATTCTCGCTATCAACGAGCGCGATAACATCCCAATCGACTCTCGTTTCGATTCCGTAACAACCGGGATCCTACGACAGTGGCAAATAGTGCGGAATAAAGAATGCAAGCGGTAGCGCAAATAAATCCATACATATGACAAACAAGATGACCAAAAGGATCCATAACATAACCAAAGTCAGTCGAATATGAAAGCGTACAACTTATGGAGGGCGACGACATAGTTCGATAAAAAAGGGAGACAGTCACTAGTCCAAAGCTACACTTGCTACTCTACGCGGTTAGCCAAAAAGATGCCACAGATGCACCTAGACGTTGGGCTCGCCATCACTAGCAGTTTCTTCTTCATCAGGGTTGGACTCGACTTTAGTATCAACAATCCTTATGGTCAAGTCGTTAATCCAAGGTCGAGTTCTTTGGTCCACATACTTAATTCCTCATTAGCCTTTCCCCTTGGGTTAGTTAACTCAAGAGTGATCAATTTTGAGCAAGATTTACTGAAATACATCAATTGATATTTCATTCATTCATAAGCTTCGGAATGGGTCGAAATTCAGAATGTCACAAGTGTGGTGCATAAAGTAAACACATAATATAGTGAAAGATAAGCTATTCTAAGTGCGAGAAAAATAAAACTTGCAACTCGTCGGACATTAATAATTACAAACTTTTTACAAAAGTGAGAGAGGGACCGAATGGACATCAGTCAATCACCATCTCTGTCAAATAGGAATGGTCACCTCACCATGGACCGCCTTGTCAGGACATTGATTTGTAACTTAAAGCATGCAATGATAACATTCATCCGATAATTAATTTCAAACAATGATCACCAAGTAGCCTCAAGACCGGCCTTTGAATATATGCATTTTGGAAGTCCCCACCTACCTAGACAACTAGGATTAATTGATTTGTGATTAATACGTTAGACCCCCACTCGACGTGAAGGGTTAACGCTATTAATCCCTAGAGTTAGTATCAAATGTGAACATTCATCTAGCAAGGAACATGCGAGCATTAAATTAAACACACGACATGGCAAGTTTGGTCGGCTAATCACACAAACAACAAAAGATAGGGCAATCAAGAGTCAATCAACCATTTTCACCATTAGACAAGTCACAAAATGGAGTCAATGAGTTCAAAACTAATTAGCCTAGCTAATGAAGCTCAATCATGACAAGCCATGCACCATTAGAAAGCTCGAAAAAAAGAGGTTTTGTCACGTCCTGGTCCTATTTCCCCAAGGCACGGGCGTGCAACTTCCTTGCATTAGTCATTTAATTGTGATGTCGCAGGAGGCGTCGCCGACCCATTTTTTTATCTTTCAATTAACACATGCGGAAGTGAATTCTACATCACACATCCAATAACAATAACAGGATAGCATGGAAAACACATACACAAAAGCACATCTTATTGATATGCATCATCGACCCACATCAAAAGTTAGTTTAATTACACGACCATTACTCGAGCCTTTTTTCAATTTCACCAAAAAGAGAGGAGTCCAGGTTAACTTAGCTCCTTCTATTTACAAGGGCTAACTCCAAAAAGTGGCTTCCTCCAGTTTTTGGTCCATGGGAACACCAAAATGGACTAAACGAACGTCCATCACTAAAGACTTGAAAATAGTTAAACATCAACAAACGAGTAAACTCAATAAGTAAGACCTCTAAACCTCGTGTAGGAGGATACCTCGCCTCGGGAACGCACCAAACATATGACTTAACAAGTCGATGGTAGATCAATAGTAAACCCTTTGCTTTGCCTTATCTATATACATGAAAGGAAATCTTATCCTCTCAACAAGCCAATAACACGACCAAACAATCACCTTGTGGATCTCAAGGCAGACAAGCAAATTGAAATCGAGACTTGACCTGCATACACGATAATACGAATGCAAAGGACTCGTGTTCCATATTACTTTAGTTTAGCATGATCTCTTCTTAGCCAAGACACATGGATTACGCCAGTTATTCACCAATTCGCGCAAGGCATTTATCTTTGCCAAGACACACAAATTACGCCAATTATTCACCAATTCGGGCAAGACATTCGATCTTCCGGCATAACCGGGTGTCGTCCCACCCCATCAGGCACGGTAACGTCTCGACCTCCCTAAAAAACAGACAGCATTCAATTAAAAGCATCATTCCGAAATCTATTCACGAACAGCATCCATGTCACAAATCATCCAGCCATCTGGATCATAAATCATCTAGGCATCCAACATCCCCCATAGTCGTATGGGTGGACAATCCATTTATGTGATAACACAAACACTCAAGCCAATTCTTATCTTTCACTTTAGTTAATGCAAGAGTGTTTAGTGCTCACACATTTGAACTTCTTTAATCCCGGACACATAAAAATGCATGAAAATAATCACACATGAACAATCGTTGTGATATCCCTAAATTTTGACCAAAGTACAAAGATCAAATTTGATAAATTTTAACCACGAATTCTAATCCGACAAAGAGTATTGGACTTTAAATGATTGAGAGACAACCACTGGATATTACTTTATCAAAATCCTAAAGTTTATCGATAAATCCTAAATTTTCGAATAAATGAAAATTAGACGGAAATTGAGAACCAAAGAGAGCCCACGGGTTTGGCAAGGCCCAATGGGTCTCACTTCTTCAAAATTCGGCCACCAAGGGCCCAATAAGAGAAAATTACAGTTTTGCCCTTTAAAACTCATCTTTGGCCCATTTTGGAAAAGTTGCATTTTAATGGCCCAAATGAGAAGCCCAATGGATATCAAGCCCACTACGCCCATTAAATTCAAGTCCAAGCCCACGTGAATAGTGCCAAGAGCGGAAATTACCAAAATACCTGTTCTAGAAACTTTGACTTTAGGGAGGCACATTTATAGACAAGAGACAAATTTAATTAAGGCTTTGGAAGAGATATTTTGTGTCATTTAATGCAAAGTGAAGACCTGATGAAGAACCAAGAAGCCAATCTTGAAGTAGAAGTCTTCCACTCTCTCTCTCTCTCTCTCTCTCTCTCTCTCTCTCTCTCTCTCTCTCAAAATTTGGCCACCCTTCCTCTCCTTCATCTTCTCCCTTTTTCCTTCTTGTTTCACGCCCCCTCACCTTGTCACTGTCGTTCAAACCGCCGTCCAAGCTATCCTCTTGTCGCCGTCAAGCTGTGTCCATGCCACCATTCCTTATCGCCGAGCCAAAGCTGAACCCATGCCGTATCGCCGTCCATCGCGACGTGTTACCATTCGCCGCCGTTTGTCGTCGCCATAAAACCGGTGAGTTAACTCATTAATCCTCGATTAGGTTGTTAATTACGTTTATGGTTAGATTAAGTGGGGTTTAGAACTAATTGTTGGTGGATTAGTTGATAAGCTATCTTGATAAGTGAAGTAGAAAAGGGTGATAAGTTATCATAAAAGTAATAAGTGATGGTGATAGGTTATCAAGGAAAGTGATAAGTGGAAGTGATAACATATTGAGGAAAGATTGATAAGTTATCGGCATTTGAATGATAAGTTATCAGAAATTGGATGATAAGCTATCATCAAATGGGTGATAAGCTATTGAAAATTGGATGATAAGCTATAGTCAAATAGACGATAAGCTATCGAGGAATTGTAGATAGGCTATCAAAGTTTGTTTGATAAGTTATCATGGTTAGGTTGATAAGTTATTATTTAGTGTGTTTTGTGCTTGAGATATGTGGTGCTCTATACATGTTTTGTGTTGTTTGAAGTATGAATTGCCTTGGAAATATGATTACCTCTTGAACTATTATTTTCTAGTTGAAAAGCGTGTATTTATTGGCATATAAATGGTAATTCACAAAGTGTCGTGCTTGGATATCAAGTTTTACATGTTGGAATAATCAATGATGCTTGAAAAATGAAGTACATAAAGTTTGACGGGATAAGCATGTCCGTGTGGTCACGTGTGATTTTATTATTACATTTTTACGTGTGAAAGATTGTAATAAGTTTGACGTATAAGCACGCATTGTGGCATGAGTATGAATCATGGCTGCATTGGCTAAATATGAAGAAATGAAATTGGCAATCATGATTGGTGTGCTTGTGTTGTGACAATACCCACACGAGTCGTGACGGCCCAGGGCGTCACATAACTAAACAGCTTAAAATATTTATTTCGTTACAAAACGCAAGCGAAAGGCCATAAATTTTTTTTAAAACAACTACCACTTTGAAAAAACAACCTACAAGTCTTATTTATTACATTTAAATGAGAGGAAATGAAAACTGGGAAGTAAGGATAACATCAACTCTACTCGCCAGCTAACACCAAAATACCGTCTCCCAAGCCCACATACAAGTTGTCAGCTAATGGTCTAAAAAAACATGTCAAACAACAATAGCGAGATAAACTCAACAAGTCAAACAAGCCATGACCTTTCTATTCAAATAATCATATCATAGAAAAAGACCTACCACCTATTGCTACCACAAGCAGGATACAAATAAAGATATCGTATATGTACAATTGTAATATAAAAGTGATGATCGTCAGCCCATACTAACGATACGTAGAATGATGATCGTCAGCCCATACTAATCATATGCATGTAATGAATTCCCCCACGTGTACCACTCTCATCCGTAACCATTTGTTTCCAACCGATCTTTTGCAATCAGAGCAAGCATCCGAAATCACATCAGGCATTCGAAGTCACATCAGACATCTCGCTCCTACTCCGAGGTTATGCAACTTACTTGCGCATCTGCCACCGCGCAATCACAACTAACAACCGAAGGGCACATGAATCCCTTGCTTCTCGATTTCCCACACTGGCTCCCATGGGGCATAGTCGATACAATCACAGTTCGACCGTCCTCACTATTACCACGCTCAATGAATGCACGTGAATGCAAATGTAGTAATGTGCCATACTAAATTCAGCAATCAACCATCACGATGTGATAAAAGTACGGCACTAATCCGACCGAACACGATTGAACCACCAATCATCATATCAGTCCCATTAATTCACATCACATCCAGCTCTCAACAATATCACACGATACAAATCAATATCTGCCACCATTTATACTCCATTCCAAAAAAATCACGCAATTTGGCTATTCACGTGCCAAAGTCATTTTACTATTCATTCACCCTATTACTATTCATCACTTTACTATTCACATGCAGTATTCACGTGCAGAAATTCATTTTTTTCCACATGCCACAATTCATTTCACAACTTCATTACCATCGCGCCAGAACAACGTAATTCAATATTTTTACATCTCAAAACCAGCACGGCCCGAACTTTATCCCATTCGATCTCCAACCACAATATCATTTCGATATAACAATACAAATCCTCCAACATATAACCGACGAACGATCCCATCATTGTAACTACTCCATTTCCGAACAAATATCATCAATCTCAAATAATATATAACTACTATCCATTTTCAAGCTCAATGTGCATATTCAAGCTACGCCTTTAACCATAACATAATTGATTGAAAAGAATTGAAATGGCGAGATAACTCGCCTTAATGGAACAACTAAAGCCACGAATGTGCGCCTCTGTGATCCGCCAACGAATCAAGCTTCAACGAAGACGTCGAGGCGAGCTAAGCTTGAGGAAAATGAACTTGGGAAAGAAAAATTTTGGGGAGTTTTCTGTGGAGAGGTGTTCGGCCAAAATAGGGGAGGAGAGAGAGAGAGAGAGAGAGAGAGAGAGAGAGGAAAGACAAAGGATTAAAGTTACCAAAGTCAAACTCATCATGTCTAACCATAAATGCAACCCAAAAATCTAATCCAAACCAACTTATCACCAAGACTTGATGAGGAAGCCAAATAATGAAAAGGAAAGGGGAGATGGTCAATGAAGGTAGAACAAGGGAGAGAGAGAGAGAGAGAGAAGAAAGACAAAGAGGAAAGAAAGACGACAATGCATATAAACCAAAGTTGCATAAATGGCTGATAGAACAATTTGGGGAAGCAAAAGTCAAGACTAGAGAGATGGTTCCTTTTTCCTAAAAAAATGCCATTACGGTACTCGAAAATTACAAAAAATGCCCATGCGGAAAAAAAAAGGTTTTCGAAAATTCTCACCGAAAGCCAAAACGCTAGGCATTGCTTCCTCTATCCACTTTAAAAATGTCTCACCAAAACCGAAGATAACTAGGCTCATACAATTCAATATTGTGATTATCGCAAAAATCGATAATTTAAAACATGGCATTGTTAATTAATCGTACAGAAACTATTTTCCGATAGTCTAACAAAATAACATTTCCAAACGTTACTCTCTACACATATAAACAGGTGAGCCAAAATTCGGGATGTCACACGTGTGATCACAAAAGGGAACGGACCCCCAAAGGTTTTAAGACGATGCCCGATTTTATTGGATGGCAGATCGCAGTAGAAGCCAGACCGATGCTCCTTATGGAATGCCGTCTATCTTCGAGGGAGCTCAAAATGTTGCCGTGCCCGATAGGGTGGGACAATGCCCGATCATGCTGGAAGACTGCCAACCTTTGAGTTATGCCATGGCTGAAAGCGGTCGTAATCACTAGGCAATAAAATGGAACACGCTTGGATGCATTGCGTATGAGAAATGGTGTTGTGTGTCCTAATCATGTGCCTTGTCTGATGAATTATTTATAGAATGCTATAACTCATGTTATTTAGGGTATGTGCCATGGCGAGGTAACAATGCCTGCGATTGTTTGTTGATCTATAATGAGTTGAGTCGCTAGAACTTGTTATAGTTAAAGTAAAGCGAGGGTTGCTCACTATTATTCTGTCATTGATAATAAGTTGCATGTTTAGGCTATGCTCTAGGTGAATCAGCATCCTACATGAGTCTTAGGTTGTTAACTTTTTAAGATTTATCTCACCCGTTGTTGTTAATCGCTTTTCAAACCCGTAGTATGGATATGTTACCGGTGCGGTACGGGGTTCCCTCAGACCAGAGCCTCGTTATAACACCACACTCTGTTCTAAGTTCGGACCACAGTTTTGCACTCCATGTTACGACAGTTTGGGTAGATTACGGGTTGATGCGCCTAGTACCCCGCTGATTCAAGGCGTGGTTTGTTCGTCACGATGAAGCCCTTTTCGATCTTCTAAGAGGTTTCGATGGGTCTGGTGAAGGTGGAGCTCCAAGTGAGGAAGTATGGGATTCGATGGATATAGAGACTATCGACGGTGCTATGGAAGATCAGAAATCTAGCTCGGATGAGGAGAGCGACTTTGAGCCTCATCCCAACTACTACATCATCTAGTTCAGGCTTGGTGCTCTGACTTTTGAATTAATCCTGACTCAGAGGAGATAGGTTAACCCAACCCCCAATATATCTTTTTGTGGTCTGATAGGAAGCGGCCTGTAATGAGGGCTTGTATATATAAACTTCATAGGGTTAACAAGTATATAAATAAAGTGTGCTTTGGTAACGATTGTAGTTCTGTTTTTCCTACTATCCCTATTATTGTTATTGTTCGGGTGGTTATGAATCGTTTCCACTTGCGTTAATCAAAAGATAAAAAGAATGGGTCAACAACACGTCTTGGGATGTCGCATTCAAAATGGCCCAAGAGAAGTATTGGGATCGTCACGTGCCCGAGGGCCGGGGCATGACATCCCCATTTTATTGGTATCAGAGTTTGGTCATAACCTAAAGTGATAAGGTGTGCTAGGTTTTGGGATAGTTAGTTAAGAAAAACACCATGTGCTTGTGATTGCTTATTGATTTTTAGGATTGTTGTTCACGAATTCTAACTTCGTGTTAGAATTATACAAGCAGGATTTCGTAAGATTCCTGCTAGATGAGCAGTCGCAATGCCAGAGTACCCAGAGGAAAGGCAACTCAAGAGGATCCCCGGCTGGATAGGGTTCTCCAAGCTTTGGAAACTATCGGGAATATCATGGGGCAACAAGCTCAGAATCAAGTTGATATCTGCTGCAGCCACCGTACCCAATGAAGTCCCATTGGCTGGGAACGAGAATGGCGATCAACCGATGCATAGGTTGGTTCAGCAGTTTCTGAAGCTTAAGCCGTTAAAGTTTACCGAAGCAGGTAATTCCTGAGGTACAACCTTCTAGATCAAGGAGTTAGAAAAGGCTTTCGCCTTGTTGAGGTGCTCGGAGGAAGACAAAGTGACGCTGGTTGTTTACCAACTGCAAGGTAATGCTAGCTCTTGGTGAGAAGCCATTTGATGAAGGGTTTTTCCTGAAGGTATGGTCCCAATGTGGGATGCCTTCGTTAAAGCTTTTAACGGGAAGTATTTCTTGTATTATGCGAAGGAACAGAAGATGGCTGAATTTTAGCAACTTCGTTAGAACCATCTATTAGTAGACCAACATAAGGCGAAGTTCATCGAGCTGTCTAGGTATGCACTGAGGTTCATTGAGGACCTAGTGGATATAGCGAGGAGATTCCAGGATAGTCTAAAATCGGGGATTAAGGACTAATTGGTACCATTGAACCTCAAGGACTATGATGAGCTGTATGAAAAGGGCCAACTCATTGAAAGGAACATGGCAGAACGGACAGCCGCATCTGAGTTATTGTGACATTCTGAATTTCGACCCATTTCGAAGCTTATGAATGAATGAAATATCAATCGATGTATTTCAGTAAATCTCGCTAAGAATTGATCACTCTTGAGTTAACTAACCCAAGGGGAAAGGCTAACGAGGAATTAAGTACGTGGACCAAAGAACTCCACCCTGGATTAACGACTTGACCATAAGAATTGCCGAGGGAACATCCTGTGCCATCATAGGCCGTTCAATGATTGGTTTTAGAACGATTTGCTAGCATTTTATAATTGGTCCGCGGGTGATTCCGTACGACCGGAGTATAATTTGCGAATTAACCTAAACCAGATTTCTAACGAACGCGACCTTTGGAACCAACGATTGACCCTCGCAATTCCATGACAATCAAAGTCGCCATGGTTCGAATAACTTTAAAACGTGACGGTGATCACGGGTCGATACGCGTAAAACCCTAAAAGCCAACCGTTAGTTCGAGATGCCCTAAAATTACTATTCATAGATTTTAGTCAGGAATTGGACTTTGAAATTGGACGTCGATCATTCCAGAATTTTGACAATGAAACATTGGAATCGTCTCGTTGAGATTTTTTGAATTTGGGGTCATTCCGAGGTAGATTGGAAATCGGTGATTAAGGAAATTAATTTGGAAATTCCTTACAACCCCGAATTTAGGCTCATTCCTTAGATTTTTAATTGAGAGCACATTTAATTTTTGGCCCCCCGATGTGACCGAAACTTTAGGGCATTAATGTCTTAAATGTGCATTTTTGCATAAGAGACAAGAGTGAGATTTTTGTGGGCCCTCTTCTTTGACTTTTAATCCACCCATCACCTCTTGTCTTTTTCTCTCTTACTTTATGTCACTCAACCCATCACTCATAGCCATCACTAGACTTCCCCTCATGTCACATAGTTACCTTCCCCATAAACCCCACCAAAGCTTCCCAAACAAGCCAAAATGAAGCTCAAGACCACCTTATTCTCTCTCCCCCCTCATAATTTCGAATTATCCACTCTCTTCGAGTCACTCCCTCATATTCCTCTTCCATCTTCCCTCTTGTTTGGCCACCACCACCACCTTGCCATCCACACCTACCACCACCGTGAGCCACCTCCACTCGTGACCGCCATGCACCACCATTCGCCCGAGAAGTCGAGGACGCCGCCGAACCAACTTGTGTCGTGAGCTCTAGGGGGGATTTTGGGGACTTTTCTTGCTTGGATCTTTGATGAGTCATCCTAAACCTATGTTAGTACTCTAGGTTAGTAATAGACAAGTATGGGTGAGGTTTTGAGGCTTTTAGTGGGCTGTTCATAGTGGGAATGCAAGGGATCCGAATTTGCAATATATGGGATTTTTCATGTTGGATGACTTGTAGGCTTGAGATAATGATATTTAGGTGGTTATGAGCATGTTTGGTTTAGGTTTTGTTGAGATCTAGTGGTTGTTTGGATGCATGAATAGTACCACCGAATTTATGCGTTATGGAGTGCTTCGTGCTTAAATGTTTGTAAGTTTTATGGAAATGTCTTGTGTGTTGGGCTTGTGTGATTCGATGCTAGATGGTCCATGAGTGACCGAATATGTAAGTGATGTTATCTTGTGTCATGCAAAAGGATAATGTGAGTTGTGGTTGTAAGACACGCCTTGAGTGCAAGTTGATGTATATGGCATATTCATGCATGTTGGTTAATTGAGGGCCTATGTATACTCAGCCTTATGTGATTATGAGCGATTCGTAAGTGTGGCGAGTGAATGTTAAATGCCGATGTTGAATCATAATGATCTCGGCTCTATGAGAGGCTAATAAGGAAAGTCGTCTAGTAAAAGCTACATATTACTTATTATATGGCCTGATAAGCCGATGGTCCGATAAACCAATAAGTTGTTATATGGCCCGATGAGCCGACGGTTCGATGAACCGATAAGTTTTTACATGGCCCGATGAGCCGACAACCCGATGAGCCAATGAAAGTACTTTTGCGAAATAGCGCGGATTGATGAGTCGACAAGATTAATATTATGCTGTGACCCGAGCGTTAAAGCGCGTGGTGAGGGTTAGATAGCGAGACTATGACTTATATGTCATGAAGGTTGGATAACGAGAATTGAGTTTTGGATCGAAAACACCATTCGTGAATCAGGGATTTATTTTATGCCTTAAGTACGAAGCCTAGCCTTAATCGAGTGCTTGTGAGTTTGTAAGTTGCTTTTGAATTGAAAATGTAAATGTCTGATGTCGTGTCTTCATTTTATTGACTCTTGATCCTATGAATGCTCGTGGTTAGAACATGCACGTTGTAAGAGTCTGGAGGTACCTTTGTCCTAGCATAGGGTTAGGTTTGGCTCACTGAGATTTATTCTCACCCCATCGTGGGATTTACCATTTTCAGACCCCAGACCCTAAGTATGCCGCCGAAGCGTTATGGAGTGCCGATGGATTTTGAGACGATAGTCACTGAATACCCCCCGGTCAAGGATAAGATATACATCAGGAAAGGGACTATAGTATATGTTGACGAGGGAGACCCGTATTGGAAATTGCATACCTACGAGGCATAGGTTCTATCGTGATAAGAATGGGATGGAAGTTGGACCCCTGAAGGGTTTTGATGTGCCATTTTGTGTAATCCCAGGTTGGTGCGACACCGCCCCTAAGAATAATGAGGTGTATAACCCTGCCTTCAAGGTTCAAGCAAGCCGGCCGCCTCCACCTGTTCCCGCTGTAGATGCCCAAGTCGTGGAGCCTGTCGATATTGAAGTCGAGTCCAACGTCTAGGTGCATCTATGGCATCTTTTTGGCTAACCGCGTAGAGTAGCAAGTGGAGCTTTGGACTAGTGACTGTCTCCCTTTTTGATCGAACTATGTCGTCGCCCTCCCTAAGTTGTACACTTTCATATTCGACTGACTTTGGTTATGTTACAAATCCTTTTGGTCATCTTGTTTGTCATATGTACAGAGTTATTTGCGCTACCGCTTGCATCCTTTATTCCGCACTATTTGCTGTCGTCGTAGGATCCGGGTTGTTACTCTCACGCCCCAGACCATACGAGCGCGATAACATCCCAGTTGGTTTCCGTAACAACCAGGATCCTATAACGGCGACAATAGTGTGGAATAAAGAATGCATGCGGTAGCGCAAATAACTCTATACATATGAAAAACAAGATGACTAAAAGGATTCATAACATAACCAAAATCAGTCAAATACAAAAGCATACAACTTAGGGGAAAATGACAACATACTTCGATCAAAAGGGAAATGGTCACGAGTCCAAAGTTACACTTGCTACTCTACACAGTTAGCCAAAAAGATGCCACAGATGCACCTAGACGTCGGGTTCGCCAACACTAGCTGCTTCTTCTTCATCAGGGTCCATCGGCACTTCATAACGCCTCGGCAGCATACTTGTGGTCTAGGGTCCGAAAATGGTAAATCCCACGACGGGGTGAGAATAAATCTCAGTGAACGAAACCTAATCCTATGCTAGTACAAAGGTACCGTCAGACTCTTACAACGTGCAAGTTCTAATCACAGGCATCTATAGGACCAAAAGTTAACAAAACGAAGACACGACATCAGACATTCACATTTTCAATTCAAAAGCAATTCACAAATTCACAAGCACTTGATTAGGGCTAGGCTTCGTTCTTAAGGCATAAAATAATTCCATAATTCACAAACAGTGCTTTCCATCCAAAACTCAATTCCCATCATCCAACCTTCATGACATATAAGTCATAATCTCGCTATCCAACCCTTATGACGCGCTTTAGAGACCGGGCCATAGCATAATATTAATCATATCGGCTCATTGGGCCATATAATATACTATCGGTTCATCGGACCGTCGGCTCATCGGGTCATATAATATACTATCGGTTCATCGGACCGTCGGCTCATCGGGCCATATAATCAGTAATATGTGGCTTTTACTATACAGCTTTCCTTATAGCCTCTCATAAAGCCGGGATCATTATGATCCAATATCGGCATTTAGCATTCACTCGCCACATAGACAATTCACCCATAAACACACAAGGCCGAATATGCATATGCCCTCAATTAACACTTACACAAGCCATTTGATAACCAACATGCAAGAATGGGCCATGAACATCAACTTGCACTCAAGGCATGTCTTACAATCACCACTCACATAATCATTTTTGCATGTCCCAAGATAACATCACTTACATATTTGATCACTCATGGACCATCTAGTACCCAATCACATAAAGCCCACCACACAAGACATTTCCATAAAACTTGCAACATTAAGCACAAAACACTCTGTAGGGAAATATTTCGGTGGTACTGTTCATGTATTCAAAACAGCCACTAAATCTCAACAAAAGCTAGACCCAACATGCTCATAACCACCTAAATATCAATATCTTAAACCTACAAGTCATCCAACATGAAAATCCCATATAGTGTAAATTCGGATCCCTTGCACTCTCACTATGAACAGACCACAAAAAGCCTCAAAACCTCATCCATACATGTCCATTAGTGACCTAGAGTACTAACATATAATTATCTCAAGCCTACAAGTCATCCAACATGAAAATCCCACCTAATGCCAATTCGGGTCCCTTGTACTCTCACTATGAACAGCCCACAAAAAGCTTCAAAACCTCATCCATACATGTCCATTAGTAACCTAAAGCACTAATATAAGTCAGGGATGACTCACCAAGGATCTAAGCATGAAAAGCCACCAAAAATCACCCCTCGAGCTCACGGCACAAGTCCGTCCGGCGGGTCCTTGGCTTCTCGGGCGAACGGCGATGCACGGCGGTCACGGGCTGAGGGGGCTCACGGTGATGGTGGTGGATGGCAAGGTGGTGGTTGTCACGCCCCGGACCATACGAGCGCGATAACATCCTGGTCGGTTTCCGTAACAACCAGGATCCTATGACGGCAGCAATAGTGCCGAATGAAGAATGCATGCGGTAGCGCAAATAACTCCATACATATGAAAAGCAAGATGACTGAAAGGATTTATAACATAATCAAAGTCAGTCGAATACAAAAGGGTACAACTTAGGGAAAACGATAACATAGTTTGATCAAAAGGGAGATGGTCACTATTCCAATGTTACACTTGCTACTCTACGCAGTTAACCAAAAAGATGCCACAGATGCACCTAGACATTGGCTCGCCATCACTAGCAGCTTCTTCTTCATCAGGGTCCATCGGCACTTCATAACGCCTCAGCGGCATACTTATGGTCTAGGGTCTGAAAATGGTAAATCCCACGACGGGATGAGAATAAATCTCAGTGAACCAACTCTAATCCTATGCTAGTACAAAGGTACCTTCAGACTCTTATAACGTGCAAGTTTTAACCACGGGCATTCACATGCCCAAAAGTTAATAAAACGAAGACACGACATCAGACATTCACATTTTCAATTCAAAAGCAATTCACAAATTCACAAGCACTTGATTAGGGCTAGGCTTCGTTCTTAAGGCATAAAATAATTCCATAATTCACAAACAGTGCTTTCCATCCAAAACTCAATTCCCATCATCCAACCTTCATGACATATAAGTCATAATCTCGCCATCCAACACTCACTACGCGCTTTAGCGCCCGGCCCATAGCATAATATTAATCATATCGACTCATCGGGCCATATAATAACTTATCGATTCATCGGACCGTCGGCTCATCAGGCCATATAATATACTATCGGTTCATAGGACCGTCGGCTCATCGAGCCATATAATCAGTAATATGTGGCTTTTACTATACGGCTTTCCTTACAGCCTCTCATAAAGCTGGGATCATTATGATCCAATATCGGCATTTAGCATTCACTCGCCACATAGACAATTCACCCATAATCACACAAGGCCGAATATGCATATGCCCTCAATTAACACTTACACAAGCCATTTGATAACCAATATGCAAGAATGGGCCATCAACATCAACTTGCACTCAAGGCATGTCTTACAATTACCACTCACATAATCATTTTTGCATGTCCCAAGATAACATCACTTACATATTCGGTCACTCATGGACCATCTAGCACCCAATCACATAAAGCCCAACACATAAGACATTTCCATAAAACTTGCAACATTAAGCACAAAACACTCCGTAAGGCAATATTTCGGTGGTACTGTTCACGCATTCAAAATAGCCACTAAATCTCAACAAAACCTAAACCCAACATGCTCATAAGCACCTAAATATCAATATCTTAAACCTACAAATCATCCAACATGAAAATCCCATATAGTGTAAATTCCGATCCCTTGCACTCTCTCACTATGAACAGACAACAAAAAGCCTCAAAACCTCATCCATACATGTCCATTAGTGACCTAGAGTACTAACATATCGTTATCTCAAGCCTACAAGTCATCCAACATGAAAATCCCACCTAGTGTCAATTCGGGTCCCTTGTACTCTCACTATGAACAGCCAACAAAAAGCTTCAAAACCACATCCATACATGTCCATTAGTAACCTAGAGCACTAATATAAGGTTAGGGATGACTCACCAAGGATCTAAGCACGAAAAGCCCCCAAAAATCACCCCTTGAGCTCCCGGCACAAGTCGGTCCGGTGGGGTCCTCGGCTTCTCGGGCGAACGGCGGTCACGGGCTGAGGTGTCTCACGGTGATGGTGGTGGATGGCAAGGTGGTGGTGGTGGTGGCTGAACAAGAGGGGGAGGAAGAGAAAAATGAGAGAGAGTGAGTGAAAGAGATGGTGAAATTCGAAATTATGGGGGGGGAGAGAGTAAAGTGATTTTGAGCTTCCTTTTGGCTTGTTTGGGAAGCTTTGGTGGGTTTATGGGAAAAGACAACTATGTGACATGAGGGGAAGGCTAGTGATGGCTATGAGTGATGGATTGAGTGACATAAAGTAGGAGAGAGAAAGACAAGAGGTGATGGGTGGCTTAAAAGTCAAAGAAGAGGACCCACAAAAATCTCACTCTTGTCTCTTTTGCAAAGATGCACATTTAAGGCATTAATGCCCTAAAGTTTCGGTCATATAGCGGGGTCACAAAAATTAAATGTGCCATTAATTAAAAAATCTTAGGAATGAGCCTAAATTCTGGGGTTCAAGGAATTTCCAAATTAATAATCGATTTCCAACCTTTCTCGGAACGACCCCAATTTCAAAGTCTCAACGAGACGATTCCAATGTTTCATTGTCGGAATTCTCAAATGATCGACATCCAATTTCGAATTCCAATTCGTGACTAAAATCCATGAATAGTAATTTCAAGGTGTCTCAAACTAACGGATGACTTTTAGGATTTTACGCGTATCGACCCGTGATCATCGTCACGTGTTAAAGTTATTCGAACCATAGCGACTTTGATTGTCATGTAATTGCGAGGGTGTCACGCCCTGGACCGTACGAGCGCGATAACACCCCGATCGGTTTCCGTAACAACCAAGATCCTATGACAGCGGCAATAGCGCGGAATAAAGAATGCATGCAGTAGCGCAAATAATTCCATACATATGAAAAACAAGATGACTAAAATGATTTATAACATAACCAAAATCAGTCGAATACAAAAGCATACAACTTAGGGGAAAATGACAACATAGTTCGACCAAAGGGAGACAGGTACTAGCCCAAAATTACATCTGCTACTCTATACGGTTAGCCAAAAAGATGCGACAGATGCACCTAGACGTCGGGCTCGCCATCATTAGCAGCTTCTTCTTGATCAGGGTCCATCGGCACTTCATAACGCTTCGACGGCATACTTATGGTCTATGGTCTGAAAATGGTAAATCCCACGACGGGGTGAGAATAAATCTCAGTGAACCAAACCTAATCCTATGCTAGTACAAAGGTACCTCCAGATTCTTACAACATGCAAGTTCTAACCACGGGCATTCATAGGACCAAAAGTTAACAAAACGAAGACACGACATCAGACATTCACATTTTCAATTCAAAAGCAATTCACAAATTCACAAGGACTTGATTAGGGCTAGGTTTCGTTCTTAAGGCATGGAATAATTCCATAATTCACAAACAGTGCTTTCCATCCAAAACTCAATTCCCATTATCCAACCTTCATGACATATATAAGTCATAATCTAGCTATCCAACCCTTATTACGCGCTTTAGCGCCCGGGCCATAGCATAATATTAATCATATCGGCTCATCGGTCCGTCGGCTCATCGGGCCATTTAATAATTTATCGGTTCATCGGACCGTCAGCTCATCGGGCCATATAATAACTTATCAACTCATCGAGCCATACAATAACTCATCGGTTCATCGGACCGTTGGCTCATCGGGCCATATAATATACTATCGGTTCATCGAACCGTCGGCTTATCGGGCCATATAATAAGTAATATGTGGCTTTTACTATACGGCTTTCCTTATAGCCTCTCATAAAGCGGGGATCATTATGATCCAATATCGGCATTTAGCATTCACTCGCCACATGGACAATTCACCCAGAATCACACAAGGCCGAATATGCATATGCCCTCAATTAACACTTACACAAGTCATTTGATAACCGACATGCAAGCACGGGCCATAAACATCAACTTGCACTCAAGGCATGTCTTACAATTACCACTCACATAATCATTTTTGCATGTCCCAAGATAACATCACTTATATATTCGGTCACTCATGGACCATCTAGCACCCAATCACATAAAACTTACAAACATTAAGCACAACGCACTCCATATGGCATAATTCGGTGGTACTGTTCACTCGCCCAAAACAGCCACTACATCTCAATAAAACCTACACCAAACATGCTCATAATCACCTAAATATCATTATCTTAAACCTACAAGTCATCCAACATGAAAATCCCATATATGGCAATTTCGGATCCCTTGCACTCTCACTATGAACAGCCCACAAAAAGCTTCAAAACCTCATCCATACATGTCCATTAGTGACCTAGAGTACTAACATATCATTATCTCAAGCCTACAAGTCATCCAACATGAAAATCCCACCTAGTCCCAATTCGGGTCCCTTGTACTCTCACTATGAACAGCCTACAAAAAGCTTCAAAACCACACCCATACATGTCTATTAGTAACCTAGAGCACTAATATAAGGTTAGGAATGACTCACCACGGATCTAAGCACGAAAGGCCCCCAAAAATCACCCCTCGAGCTCACGGCACAAGTCGGTCCGGCGGGGTCCTCGGCTTCTCAGGCGAACAGCGGTGCGCGGCGGTCACGGGCTGAGGTGGCTCACGACGATGGTGGTGGACGGCAAGGTGGTGGTGGTGGTGGCTGAACAAGAGGGGGAGGAAGAAAAAAATGAGAGAGAGTGAGTGAAAGAGATGGTGAAATTCGAAATTATGAGGGGGGAGAGAGAATGAGGTGGTCTTGAGTTCATCTTGGCTTATTTGGGAAGCTTTGGTGGGTTTGTGGGGAAAGACAACAATGTGACATGAGGGGAAGGCTAGTGATGGCTATGAGTGATGGGTTAAGTGACATAAAGTAGGAGAGAGAAAGGCAAGAGGTGACGGGTGGCTTAAAAGTCAAAGAAGAGGGCCCATTAGAATCTCACTCTTGTCTCTTATGCAAAGATGCACATTTAAGGCATTAAAGCCCTAAAGTTTCGGTCACATAGCGGGATCACAAAAATTAAATGTGCCCTTAATTAAAAATCTAAGGAGTGAGCCTAAATTCGGGGGTGCAAGGAATTTTCAAATTAATTCCTTTAATCACCGATTTCCAACCTATCTCGGAATGACCCCAATTTCAAAGTTTCCACGAGAAGATTCCAATGTTTCATTATCGGAATTCTCGAATGATCGACGTCCAATTTCGAAGTCCAATTCGTGACTAAAATCCATGAATAGTAATTTCATGGAGTCTCAAACTAACGGGTAGCTTTCAGGATTTTACGCATATCTACTCGTGATCATCATCACGTTTTAATGTTATTCGAACCATGGCGACTTTGATTGTCATGTAATTGCGAGGGTCAATCGTTGGTTCCAAAGGTCGCGTTCGTTAGAAATCTGGTTTAGGTTAATTTGCAAATTATACTCTGGTTGTACGGAATCACCTGCGGACCAATCATATAACGCTAGCAAATCGTTCTAAAACCAATCTTCGAACGGCCTGTGATGGCACAGGACGTTCCCTCGGCAATCCTTATGGTCAAGTCGTTAATCCAGGATCGAGTTCTTTGGTTCACGTACTAAATTCCTCTTTAGCCTTTCCCCTTGGGTTAGTTAACTCAAGAGTGATCAATTCTGAGCGAGATTTACTGAAACACATCGATTGATATTTCATCCATTAATAAGCTTCGAAATGGGTTGAAATTCGGAATGTCACAATACCTAACACCTCCTAGTATGATTCCTAAGGCGCAGCCTAGGTTTTAGCCGCAGGATGTGTGTGATAAGTGTCGTGCTAAAACTCTTAAAAACATGCACGACAATTTATATCAATCAACACTTCAATATTGCTCATGTAACACATGAATTCCTGACACCACCTGCAAGACAAATGGTTTTCACTCACTACTCCCCTTATGTCTCCCAACCTGTGTCAACATCTAACACGTTTATTAACGGATATACCTGGAGGTCCGTGTACGCACCTGTCACAAAAATCGGGTTAGGTAACAAGCGAGATTATTTGGACATTTAGTTGATACCGGGTCGAGTATACTAGGCCTAAGTACTCTAAGTTTCCCTAGTGTAGTCGCCAGTCTGTCGCGACAGCCTCTAAAAATTTTCAATTTCCTATTTGTCGTTTGGAGTTGCCACTAGCCTATTTAGGGTCGGCTAGAAACCGATCGAGACGAGAGAGACGCCTCGAATTTTACGCAACCAGAGATTTTCTAGGTTCAGGGACTTGGTTACACTAGTTATCCAACTAATGCCCTTTCGGTACCTAAACTCGACCAATTATCAACTAAAATGTCAAAATAATCTTTTCCTTAACATTTTATCCTAACCGGGCTAGGAAAACAAATGACATTCAACGTATTAAATGCACAATCAATTGAAATCGAATTGAAATGCGCAATCAACATACTATGTATTTTCTCTAAAAATAAAATGCATCCAAAATCCTATTGTAAAACCCTAATGGCTCATTTGATTTGAATTTGATTTTTCGATGTTTTTTTTTTTGGAACGTGTCGAGGAACCCAGTTCGAGAGAGGTCAAGTCCGAACCCTGAAAGGCTAGACTAGTATTTTATTTATTTTCTATTCCTTTTTATTTTTTTATTCGGGTCCTCTTTCTCGCCCAGGATCCCCGCTCATCTTTTTATTTTTAGTTCTGTTTTTCTGTTTTCTATTTTTTTTTCTTCTTTTTCCGATTGTCTTCTTCGTGGGTTCTCCCTCTAGATCGTCTTCTTCGAGCCAACACCAGGACTTCCTTCTTCCTTCGAGTGACATCTTCACTAAGGATTCACCAGACTCCGTCGAAGCTTCATCCCCTGCGACCGTCGGCATACGCCGCCACCACCGACAACCGCCAAGGATGTTTCGAACCCAAGGCATCTCTGGCGAGGACCTGATTCTAACGGTGAAAGGGTGTCGCCGGTGTTACTGGCATTCAGGGATGGCAAGGACAAAGATGGGAGCATCGAGAACTTTGGGCGAGCAAGATTCGGCCTCCTCTGCAACTCTCCCTCGTCGCTTGGTGAGAGAAGATCCTTGATGAAGATGCTGGTCTCACCCACTCTCTTTCGTCACTCCCTCTACAACTCTCGGGCTCCCTTTGCAACTCCCCCTGTGCAATTCTGGTTCACCAGCGAGTAAGACTTTGATGTGTGCGTGGGCGAGTGACTTCGATCAAAAATTTCCAAGACTACGCGTCTTCGGGAAAATGGTCATAATTCGCTCAATACATGTCAGATTGACCTGATTCCAAAAGCGACAGATCAAGGACTTGTACATCTACAACTTTTGTGTTTTGAGTTTTCACAAATCAGCTCTGTGGTATTAGCCATTCTGGGAGGAAGTGGACGAATTGCTATTTGTATGGGGATGTTGTCTGTAACTCGAGGATATGGAAGGTTCTTCACCAAAGCCTAAAGACACAAGCCGCCAGCCAAGGATAAAGGACCAAGATAAATGGCAGTTCACCACCAAGGCTTAAAGGAAATTCCACCGGCCAAGGATAAAGAACTGTTTGATTCACCACCAACGAAGTTGGATACAGAATCGAAAATAATTCAACTCATAAAGAGGAACTTTCATTCATTCAACTAGTCTGTTTCCAAAAGGAGAATACACCTCACTATATAGAGGAGCTACTACATAGGAAATAGATTTCAGAATTGAAAACAACATTATAGACGCATGGGAAACTAGAAAAAAGACCTAACCAGAAATAGCATTAAAGGCCTAGGAACTAAGGAATGCAATAAAAGACATGGGGACTTGGAGTCTTGATTCTTCAGCCTTCAAAATTCGTCCACCAATAATGACCAGCATATAACTACTTCAAAAGAGCATTAAATCACCAAGGAACTTGTACCAAATAACTCCCTTTAACATATCATTGACCAGCAACGAATTTTGACATCTAAATCCATCGAGTCAGTAACTTATATTGGTATCATCATACCTTAACCCATCGAAAGCAAGTTATAACCAAAGTTAGTTTTGGCTTGAATGAGTACTGATAGTGCTTGTTTTGTCGAAGGAATCAACTCGGGACTTAAGGACTGATTAGTAGTCTCGAATGCTCCCGCATCATCCTCCCCGGGTTGTTTGAGATTTGTCCTAAAATCTGACAAGTCATCACCCTCTAAGTAAGGAGAAAGATCACCTACATTAAAAGTTGTCGAAACTCTATATTCTCCAGGAAGCTCAATTTTATAAGCATTGTTGCCAATTCTCTCAAAAACTTTGAATGGACTGTTGGCTCATGGCATAAGCTTATTCTTCCGCCGAGAAGGATATCTTTCCTTCCTTAAATGTAACCACACAAGATCACCTAGTTGGAAATGAGCCTTCTTCCGATGTTTATTAGCTTTCTTCTTATAAGACTCGTTAGCCTTCTCGATCTTGCTTCGAATCTGCTCATGGAGTTTCTTCATTGATTCAGCTCACTCTTTGCCATCAAAGTTTACTTGCGAATTTGATGGAATAGGAATTAAATCAATCGGTGTGAGAGGATTGATTCCATACACAACTTCGAAGGGTGATTGACCAGTAGTATAACTCGGTGATCGATTATAAGCGAACTCAGCATGTGCAAGCTTCAAATCCCAATCTTTTAGAGATTTACTAACCATTCCTCGAAGTAACGTAGTGAGAGTGCGATTGGTTACCTCCGTTTGGCCATAGGTTTGAGGATGACAAGTGATGCTGAATAGAAGTTTGGTTCCAAGCATTCTCCATAAGGTATTCCAGAAATAACTTAAGAACTTAGAATCACGATCAGATACAATGGTCTTTGGTACTCCATGAAGGCGAATGATCTCCTTGAAATAAAGATCAGCCACATGAGATGCATCATCCGTCTTGTGACATGGAATAAAATGAGCCATTTTAGAAAACCGATCAATGATCACCATAATGGCATCTTTTCCCCTCTGAGTTCTTGGAAGAGCCACAATAAAATCCATGCTTACATCTTTCCAAGGCTGCAATGGTACTGGAAGGGGAGTATACAACTCTTGATGGAAATGACTCTTTGCTCTTTGACAAGTTGCACACCTCGAGATGATAGCATGCACGTCTCCACTCATCTTCGGCCAAGAAAAGTGCCCTTGAAGGATTTCAAGAGTTTTGTTCATGCCGAAGTGACCAGCCAATCCTCCACCATGTGCTTCTCGGATCAACAATTCTCTAAAAGAACCCTTCGGCACACATAATCGATTTCCTTTGAAAAGAAAACCTTCTTGGACAGAATATGTACCTTGAATTCCATTCTTACAACTATTGATAATAGTATGGAACTCCGGGTCTTCAGAATATAGTTCTTTCATGGATTGAAAACCAAGAATTCTAGAATCAAGAATAGCAAGCATAGAGTATCTTCTTGATAAAGCATCCGTAACAACATTAGTATGGCTAGGTTTATACTTCGAAACGAAAGAAAAGGATTGAAAAAATTCTACCCATTTGGCATGTCTTGAGTTGAGCTTGCGTTAGCCACTAATAAACTTCAAAGCCTCATGATCAGAATGAAGCACGAATTGTTTAGGCCTCAAATAATGACTCCAATGATCAAGAGCTCTCACAATGGCGTAGAACTCCTTATCATAAGTTGAGTAATTCTTCTTTGAATCAGTTAAATTTTCACTGAAATATGCCAATGGCCTTTGTTCTTGAACAAGAACAGCTCCAATACCCACGCCACTTGCATCACATTCAACTTCAAATACTTTATCAAAATTAGGAAGGGCAAGAACAGGGGACTCACATAGCTTTTGTTTGATGAGTTCAAAAGCATCATGAGCAGCTCTTGTCCATTCAAATAATCCCTTCTTCATGCATTCGGTGATAGGGGCATGATTGTACTAAAGCTCTTCACAAATCGACAATAGAAAGAAGCAAGGCCATGAAAACTCCGTACATCGGTGATGGATTTTGGAACCGACCAGCTTTTCATTGCATCCACCTTCGACTGATCAACGGAAATTCCATCTTTCGAAACCACATAACCAAGGAATATAATGCTGGGAGAGAAGAACTCACACTTCTCCATTTTAACATAAAGCTTCTGTTCTCTCAAGACTTTAAACACCTGTTTCAAATGAGAAATATGCTCCTCCTCGTTCTGACTGTAAACAAGGATATCATCAAAGTATATAACAACAAATTGACCAATAAAGGAACAAAGAACCTCGTTCATAAGCCTCATGAAAGTACTCGGAGTGTTAGAAAGTCCAAATGGCATAACCAGCCACTCATATAAACCTCCCTTGGTCTTGAAAGCTGTTTTCCATTCATCTCCTTCCCGCATTCAGATCTAGTGATAGCCACTCCGCAAATCTATCTTCGAAAACACAGTAGAACCACATAATTCATCAAGCATATCATCAAGTCTAGGTATAGGGTACCTATACTTAATAGTGATGTTGTTGATAGCTCGGCTATCAACACACATTCTGAACGTTCCATCCTTCTTTGGTATGAGTAGAGCTGGAACAAAACATGGGCTCATGCTTTCTCGAACATATCCCTTGTTGATAAGTTCATCGACATGTCTTTGCAACTCCTTTGTTTCTTCCGGGTTGCATCTATATGCTGCTTTGTTCGGTAGAGGAGCACCGGGCAGCAAGTCAATTTGGTGCTCAATACCTCTTATGGGAGGTAATTCAGGTGGCAATTCTTCGGGGAACACATCTGCAAATTCTCTTAACAAGGAATGCATTTTCGGATGTATAGGTCGCTCTTTCTCACTCTTTTTCTCAACCATAAGCAAAGCAAATACATTTTTCTGTTTGCTAATGGCTCTCTCAACCCGTGTTTCACTCAAGAAAAGATTTTCCTTACTAGTGTTTCCCTCCCCAGGTTGATTCGATATATCATGCTTGGTTTCAAAGATTCAAGAGTAATGCATTTTCGTTCCTTGTGAAAAGAGTATGTGTTTTTATGCCCATCATGTACAGCCTTTCTATCATATTGCCAAGGCCTACCTAACAACAAGTGACAAGCATCCATGGGAATAACATCACACATAACTTCATCTTGATAATTCTTCCCAATGGAATATGATATAAGGGCTCGTTTGGTTACCTTCACATCACTTCCTTTGCTAAGCCACTGAAGCTTGTAAGGTTGAGGATGTTTTAATGTTGGTAGCTTCATTTTATCAATCACGGTTGTCGATGCGACATTGGTACAACTTCCTCTATCGATAATCATCGTACACACCTTTCCATTAATAGTGCAACGAGTGTGGAAGATGTTCTCCCTTTGCTCATTCTCTTCGGGAGAGATCTCAGCATGTAATGCTCTCCGTATCACCAACAGCTTGCCATCATCAGCTTTTTCAACGATCTCCTCAGATTCTTTAGATTCAGAACCATTCTGGTCATGTTCATCACCGGCCTTTTGAAGTTCCAAATCAATCTTCTCGATCTCTTGAAGAGTCATAACTCTCCGATTTGGACAATTAGCTTGCAAATGCCCATAGCCATGGCACTTAAAACACTTCCTTGTGTCACCACCAATTTTCTTATTGGTTTCTTTGACGGGTTCCGCAAACTTCTCTTTGCCCTTATCTTTCAATGAAACACCATCAGATTTGCTTGAGGAAGCACCCCTAAAGTAGGATGTCCCTTTCGTGGAGGTTCTGGAAGAAAACCTCTTGCTACTCTTTAGTTGTTTTTCAACCTTCATTGCTAGCTTGCAAACGTCATCGAAGGACCAATAAGGTTGAAGTTCAACCAAATCAGCAATTTCCCGGTTCATTCCACCAAGGAATCAAGCGATGGTTTGCTCGGGAACTTCTGGAACTTCGCATCTCATCATGAGTTGTTCGAACTCACGGATATATTCTTCAATACTCATCCCTTGTTATCTTAGGGAATTCAACTTGAGGAACAGATCTTGCTTATAGTTATCAGGCAAGAACCTCTCTTCTTCGTAAGTTTCTTGAGTTTAACCCAAGACTTGATTTGGCTTTTCCCTTCTCTGGCTCGCTGATGCTTTAAGTTCTCCCACCATAGAGAAGTGTATTTAGTAAGTTTCAGAACAGCAACCTTGCACCTCTTCTTATCCGAGTAGGACTTGAAGTCAAAAACTTGTTCAATGGCATGGAGCCAATCAACAAAGTCGTCGGGATTGAGACTACCATCGAACTCAAGTGCATCTGCTTTAATCTCACGGTTGTTCTCATGGTATCTGCCTCTTCTTCTTCGGACTCGGTGCTCAGAAGCAATAGAGTTACCTCCAGTGGAATTAGAATCGTCATTAGAATTTTGACGAGAATCTGAATTGTCATGGCATTGTCGAACATTAGGATGCCTTGCTGGTTGCTCTTGTCTCCCCAGGTTCTCTAGGAGATTGAAAACTCGCTCCATTTGCCTTTCGCGATTCTCAATAGCACGATCTTGTCTTAGGTTGTGTGCTTGCTCCAAACTCAAGCCTCGTGGAACTTGTTCGTCACCCATGATGAGTAAAAGATGGAAAACATAAAGGAATTACACAAAATAAGTTCAACCTTGAGCTCTGATACCAACTTGATGCGTGCGTGGGCGAGTGACTTCGATCAGAAATTTCCAGGACTGCGCGTCTTCGGGAAAATGGTCATAATTCCCTCAATACATGTCGGATTGACCTGATTCCAAAAGCCACAGATCAAGGACTCGTAGATCTACAGCTTTTGTGTTTTGAGTTTTCACAAATCAGCTATGTGGTATTAGCGATTCTGGTAGGAAGTGGACGAATTGCTGTTTGTATGGGGATGTTGTGTGTAACTCGAGGATATGGAAGGTTCTTCACCAAAGCCTAAAGACACAAGCCGCCAGCCAAGGATAAAGGACCAAGATAAATGGCAGTTCACCACCAAGGCTTAAAGGAAATTCCACCGGCCAAGGATAAAGAACTGTTTGATTCACCACCAACGAAGTTGGATAAAGAATAAAAAATAATTCAACTCATAAAGAAGAACTTTCATTCATTCAACTAGTCTGCTTCCAAAAGGAGAATACGCCTCACTATATAGGGGAGCTACTATATAGGAAATAGATTTCAGAATTGAAAACAACATTAAAGACGCATGGGAAACTAGAAAAAAGACCTAACCAGAAATAGCATTAAAGGCCTAGGAACTAAGGAATGCAATAAAAGACATGGGGACTTGGAGTCTTGATTCTTCAGCCTTCAAAATTCGTCCACCAATAATGACCAGCAGATAACTACTTCAAGAGAGCATTAAATCCCCAAGGAACTTGTACCAAATAACTCCCTTTGACATATCATCGACCAGCAACGAATTTTGACATCTAAATCCATCGAGTCAGTAACTTATATTGGTATCATCATTCCTTAACCCATCGAAGCAAGTTGTAACCAAAGTTAGTCTTGGCTTGAATAAGTACTGATAGTGCTTGTTTTGTCGAAGGAATCAGCTCGGGACTTAAGGACTAATCAGTAGTCTCAGATGCTCCCGCATCAGACTTCCTCCCTGTCTAAAACTCTCACTCGTCCTCTGTAACCTCGCTCGTTCTCTGGTTCACCGGCGAGTAAGACTTCCTCTCTGCAACATCGCTCGTTCTTTGATTTGCCGGCAGGTAGGACTGCTGAACTAACGACGGCGGTGGGTAGGTTGACTGGAGGGACATCGGATTACCGTGAAAATAGCGATCGAACCAGACCTTATTCCCTCTCTGCCACTCTTCTTCTCAACCGAATCCTTCTCTCTGTAATTGAATTTTCCTCCTCAAACCCGAATCCCCCCTTTAAGAACCGAGAGCCCCCAAATCTATTATCCCCAAAACAGATTTAGATTCCCTTTCTAAAGCTCCAGCTGGCTTTTCCGTTTTTTCTTTTTTTTTTCAAAATTTTTTTTCTGCATTTTCCCTTCCTCCACGCATGCTAGACTTGAAGAAGACAATGAACAGTAACTGGGTTTGCCGGGTCGGGTCGGTTTGACTCGACAGACCCGGTTTGATCCATAAACTGAAATTAAGCCCAAATTTATCATTTTTTCGCCAAATTGATGATTCCTTACGCTTCCAAGACATGTATACAATTTGAATGTGGGGAAATTTGGACTGATTGTTGTGTTAAAACATAAAATCTCCCAATTATCCAAACCCGGTCAAACTGAATTTTGTCAAATTCGAGGCCTTACTGACTTGTTCTCATGAAATTGACCTCACCATTGAGTTTCTTAGGGCTGGTTACACTTAGGGTGAGGTTCAATTCCGATCTATTTCGCTTCTTTGATTGAAATCCCGAAATTGGGCTTGAAATGGCCTAAAATGTACCCGAATTTTGGGGAAAATCGAATTTCATGCCAAATTGTGAAATTGACTTGTCCAATGTGCAATTGATAGTCTCTAGGTCAAATTTCATGAAGGACTCAAAGTGAAAAAATGACTAGGAATACTTCAATTGAATTTTTGGTCCGATTAGGGTATATATTCACCCTCAAAATTGGGGAAAAGTATACTCCCAATGGAATTTTATAAAATTGACAGTGCAACAGTACAATTAGGAGAAAAATAAGATGAATGACTTTTTTTTAATTTTATTTTATATTTTTCCGATCTCGTTTGTTATTTTTTTTTTCAAATTTCAACTCCATTTAATGTTTAAGAAAATTCGAAAAATCCAAAAAATTAAGAAAATTTTATTTTTTGCCAAAGTTAATTCCTAGGTTGTGGCCGAGGTTTGTAACTCTGATTTTCATGCTTTTTACGAAAAATACAAAAAATGAGCAAAAATCAGGTGTCAACATAACCCTAAACCTATGTTAGTACTCTAGGTTACTAACAGACAAGTATGGATGAGATTTGAGGCTTTTTGTGGGCTGTTCATAGTGGGAGTGTAAGGGACTCGAATTTGCACTATATGGGATTTTCATGTTGGATGACTTGTAGGCTTGAAATAATGATACTTAGGTGGTTATGAGCATGTTTGGTGTAGGTTTTGTTGAAATCTAGTGGCTGTTTGGGTGCATGAACAGTACCACCAAATTTGTGCCATATGGAGTGCTTTGTGCTTAATGTTTGTAAGTTTTATGGAAACGTATTGTGTGTTGGGCCTTGTGTGATTTGGTGCTAGATGATCCATGGGTGACAAAATATGTAAGTGATGTTATCTTGTGTCATGCAGAACGATTATGTGAGTTGTGATTGTAAGACATGCCTTGAGTGCAAGTTGATGTATATGGCCTATTCTTGCATATTGATTATCAAATGGCTTGTGTAAGTGTTAATTGAGGGCCTACGTATACTCGGCCTTATGTGGTTATGGGTGATTTGTCAGTGTGGCGAGTGAATGCTAAATGCCGATGTTGGATCATAATGATCTCGGCTATATGAGAGGCTATAAGGAAAGCCATATAGTAAAAGCCACATATTATTGATTATATGGCCTGATGAGCCGACGGCCCGATGAGTTGATTAAAGTACTTTTGCGATATAGCGCGGACCGATGAGCCGATAAGATTAATATTATGCTGTGGCTCGGGCGCTAAAGCGGGTAGTGAGGGTTGGATAGCGAGATTATGACTTATATGTCATGAAGGTTGGATAACGAGAATTGAGTTTTGGATGGAAAGCACTGTTCGTGAATCATTGAATTATTTTATGCCTTAAGAACGAAGCCTAGCCCTAATCAAGTGCTTGTGAGTTTGGAAACTGCTTTTGAATTGAAAATTTAAATGTCTGATGTCGTGTCTTCGTTTTATTGGCTCTTGGTCTTGTGAATGCTCGTGGTTAGAACTTGCATGTTGTAAGAGTCCGGAGGTACCTTTGTCCTAGCATAGGGTTTGGTTTGGCTCATTGAGATTTATTCTCACCCTGTCGTGGGATTTATCATTTTTCAAACCCTAGACCATAAGTATGCCGCCTAAGCATTATGGAGTGCCGATTGATTTTGAGACGATATTCACTGAATACCCCGGTCGAGGGTGAGACGTACATCAGAAGAGGGACTATAGTCTATGTTGACAAGGGGGACCCTTATTGGAAATTGCATATTTATAAGGCATGGTTCTATGGTGATGAGAATGGGATTGAGATTGGACCCCTGAAGGATTTTGATGTGCCATTTTGTGTAATCTCGGGGTTGGTGCAACCTCGCCCCTCCGGATGGCGAGGTGTATAACCCTACCTTCAAGGTTCAAGCGAGCTACCCACCTCCACCTGTTCTCGCCGTGGATGCCCAAGTCGTGGAGCTTATCACTACTAAAGTCGAGTTCGACCTTGAAGAAGAAGAAGATGCTAGTGATGGCGAGCCTGACGTCTAGGTGCATCTATGGCATCTTTTTTGCTAACCTTGCAAGGTAGCAAGTGTAGCTTTGGACCAGTGACTATCTCCCTTTTCGTCAAACTATGTTGTTGTCTTCCCTAAGTTGTACGCTTTCGTATTCGACTGACTTTGGTTATGTTATGATTCATTTTAGTCATCTTGTTTATCATATGTACAGAGTTATTTACGCTACCGCATGCATCTTTTATTCTGCACTATTTGCCGCCGTCATAGGATCCTGGTTGTTACGGAATCGAAACGGAAGTTGAACGGCATGTTATCGCGCTTCTATGGTCCGAGGCGTGATATCCCCGTCTAAATTGATATCAGAGCAAGGTTAGCTCATTCCAAGTTGGTCAAAGCCTAGAGTGATAAGGAGAGATGACTTTAGGAGAGTCAGGTAGTGAGACTTTACGCATTTGTTAGAGTTAGACACGAATCGCATGACATGTGAATTGGCGCTTGCGATTGGCATGATTAGGGGCTTCGTACTTGGCATTGTTTATGGTTGTCTGCTTGATGTTCTGGTTTTGCTTGTGGTGCTTATGCTAAGTTGCAAATACGTCCAGACTCGAGGTGTAGTGAGGATTTGTAGGAATGAATAATCAGGGTAGAGGCACAAGAGGAGTATCTAGCTCAAGAGGGCTAGAGGTACAGGACCCGAGAGTCGATGGGGTCATTAGGGCGCTAGAGGAAATTAGCAAACTGATGGGTAGGTAGGCTAAAGAAACGGCTGCCGCTGTTGTCCAAGTGGCTCAAGAAAGGGTTGCTACGGCCGCTGAAGCTACTGTTGCCACTGCTAATGCTGCAAATGGAAATAATGGGAACAACGGTCAAGGTAACGGAGGCGGTAACGTATAAGGCCATGGGAATGGAATGGTGGGTCAGCTAGTAGAACAATTTTTGAAGCTTAAGCCGTCTAAGTTTGATGGCAAAGGGGACCCTGCGGCTGCCCCTAAATGGATTGAGGGATTGGAAAAGGCCTTTGAAGTTTTAGGGCGTATCGAAGCTGAGAAAGTGACCTTGGCAGTTTACCAACTCCAAGGTACTACAAATGATTGGTGGAATGCCACCAAAGGGAGAGTTTTCCCAGAAGGAGTTATGCCAAATTGGACCGTCTTTGCCGAGACCTTTCATGGAAAGTACTTTTTAGAGGATGCCCAAGAACAGAAGCTAGTTAAGTTCTAGAATCTCCGCCAGAATCACATGACCATCGATCAATACGAGGTTGAGTTCGCAAGACTCTCCAAGTATGCTCCACGAAGGGTTGAGAACCCTCTAGATTGGGCAAGGAGGTTTAGAGACGGGCTGCGGCCCGATCTAGTGCCGCTAAACTTGAGGGATTATGATGAACTTTACGAGCGTGTCAGTTGATAGAAAGGGATATGAGGGAAAGAGGAACCGCTCCTGGACCGCGGTTTAATCATGCAAGGGACAACCGAAACTTTGGCAAGTGGCCTATGATGAACAACAGGCGATTTGTCCCTCCAATCAAGTGGAATATCGGAAAGCTAGCTTTTTGGAACGACTGGAACTGTCGCCTTTGCGGACGGAACCACGGAAATGGGCCTTGTCCCAGTCAGTCAGGAGCGTGCTTCAAGTGTGGTCAGATGGGCCATCTTGCGAGGCAGTGTAGAATCCCAGCCGTGGGACCTCAGTATCAACAACCGCGACCCGAACCGGGACCACAGATGGGAGCTGCCCCATAGGCCAATCTAAATAAGCCGCCAGCTTAAGAAAGGGTATATGCTGTGGCACGCAAGGAGGCAGAGAATACGCCTGGTGTGGTCACAAGTAAGGTCTCTCTATGTGACCAAGCTGCTTATGCTTTATTTGATCCTGGAGCATCGCATTCTTTTGTATCTGTACAGTTTGCTGATTTGGCTGAATTGGAATTAAAACCGTTGGATGTAGTATTTCATGTTACTACCCCTTTAAGGGATAAGGCGCTGGTCTCGTTAGGATGCCAAAACTGTAAGATAGTCATTGGTGGTAACGAAGGATTGATAGACTTGGCTGTGCTAGCAATATATGACTTTGATGTTATTGTTGGAATGGATTGGTTGGGTAGGCAAAGAGCTGTAGTGGATTGTGGTAGTAGGGTGATCCAATTTCATCCGATTAATCACCCTATATTTGAATTCATAGGGAGTCGAGGAGGAACCTCGATCCCTTTAATCTCGTCACTTGAGGTGACTAAGTTGATGGACGATGGATGCGAAGCTTACTTGGCTGTCGTGGTTGATCCGACGATCGAGGAACCTAAGCTAGAGGATATAGTTGTAGTGCGTGAATTTCCCGATGTCTTTCCTCAGGAATTGCCGGAATTGCCACTTGAAAGAGAAGTGGAATTCTCGATTGAATTAGCTCTTGGAATGGAGTCGATTTCAAAGGCACCTTATAGAATGTCCTTGTCAAAGTTGAAGAAATTGAAGGTTCAGATGCAAGAGCTACTGGATAAAGGGTTTATTCGCCCAAGTGCATCACCTTGGGGAGCGCCAGTATTGTTCGTAAGGAAGAAGGATGGGTCATTGCGTCTGTGCATTAACTATAGGCAATTGAATCAGGTGATCGTTAAGAACAAGTATCCGTTGCCTAGGATAGACGACTTGTTCGATTAGTTGCAAGGAGCGTCAGTATTCTCCAAGATCGATTTAAGGTCGGGTTACCATCAGTTGAGGATAAAAAAGGAGGATATACTGAAGTCGGCATTTAGGACGAGATATGGGCATTATGAGTTTACGGTTATGCCATTTGGACTGACCAATGCTCCAGCTGCATTCATGGATTTGATGCACCGAGTATTCAAGGAGTATCTGGATCAATTCGTTATCGTCTTCATGAATGATATCTTGATTTACTCGAGAAGTCATGAAGAACATGAGAAACACTTTAGGATCGTCCTACGAATCTTAAGAGAACACTGGCTTTACGCTAAATGTAGCAAGTGTGAATTCTGGCTACATAAGGTAGCATTCCTTTGTCATGTAGTATCTGGAGATGGGATCTCAATAGATCCTTCAAAGATTGACGTAGTAATGAATTGGCCAGGACCGACGACAGTTACAGAAGTTCGAAGTTTTCTGGGATTGGTAGGCTATTACAGAAGGTTCGTGGAAAAGTTCTCCTCGATAGCTACTCCATTGACAAGGTTAACTAAGAAGGAAACGCGGTTTGAAAGGACGGATAAGTGCGAAAGGAGCTTTCAATTCCGTAACATTTGTCACACCTCGGACCATACGAGTGCAATAACATCCCGATCGACTCTCGTTTCGATTCCGTAACAACCAAGATCCGACGACGGCAGCAAATAGTGCGGAATAAAGGATGCAAGCGGTAGCGCAAATAACTCTGTACATATGACAAACAAGATGACTAAAATGATTCATAATATAACCAAAGTCAGTCGAATATGAAAGCGTACAACTTAGGGAGGGCGACGACATAGTTTGATCAAAAAGGGAGATAGTCACTAGTCCAAAGCTACACCTACTACTCTACGCGGTTAGCAAAAAAGATGCCACAGATGCACCTAGACGTCGGGCTCGCCATCACTAGCAGCTTCCTCTTCATCAGGGTCGGACTCGACTTTAGTATCGACAGGCTCCACGACTTGGGCATCTACGGCGGGAACAAGTGGAGGCAGATTCAGGAAAAGATTAAGGCATTGTAATCTACGGACCCTAACATTAAGAAGATATTGGGAATGGATGCAGATAAGAGAAAACCCGACTTTCAAGTGTTAGAAGATGGGATCTTGAAGTTTCGTGGGTGACTGTGCGTACCCAAAGGACGAGGAGCTTAAGGAAAGGATCTTATCGGAGGCTCACAGGAGTAGTTATAGCATCCATCCGGATAGCACCAAAATGTATCAGAATCTACGTCAACACTACTGGTGGAATGGGATGAAAGTAGACGTAGCTACACACGTAGCTAAGTGCTTGACGTGCCAGCAGGTGAAAGCGCAGCATTGTAAGCCCGGTGGTATGTTGCAACCCTTAGAGATTCCTGAATGGAAATGGAAACATATCACAATGGATTTCGTTATGGGTTTACCGAGAAGCCAAAGAGGTCATGACTCAATTTGGGTGATTGTGGATAGATTGACCAAGTCGGCACATTTCCTGGCTGTGCGAAAGGATTTCGCAATGGATAGGTATGCCGAATTGTATATGCATCACATAGTACGTCTTCATGTGGTACCAGTGACGATTACGTCAGACAGAGATCCGAAGTTCACTGCGACTTTCTGGAAAAGTCTTTAGGGTGCAATGGGAACCAAGTTACAATTTAGTACGGCATATCATCCTCAGATCGACGGATAATCTAAAAGGACGATTCAAACGCTCGAGGACATGTTGAGGGCGTGTGTTATAGATTTCAAAGGTGGATGGGAAGAGCAGTTGTATCTAGTTGAGTTCGCCTACAATAACAGTTATCAGCAAAGTATCAGAATGGCGCCGTTCGAGGCATTGTATGGCAGAGCATGCAGAACACCGATATGCTGGGATGAAGTCGGAGAAAGAAGCATAACAGGCCCAGAATTAGTTGAGCAGTCAGTCGAGGTGGTAAAGATCATTAGAGTAAGACTTAAGACAGCTCAGAGTCGCCAGAAAAGTTATGCTGATAAGCGGCGTAGGCCTTTGGAATTCCAAGTGGGAGATCATGTTTTTCTCAAAGTGTCGCTGATGCAAGGACTATCTCGATTTGGAAAGAAAGGAAAACTAAGTCCGAGGTACGTAGGTCCTTTCGAAATATTGGAAAGAATCAGAACTTTGGCCTACGTCTCGCCTTGCTGCCAAATCTGTCGCAGGTTCATAACATATTCCATGTGTCGATGTTGAGAAAGTACGAACCAGATCCGACTCATGTGCTGGATCATGAAGTCATTGAAGTGGGCGATAGGGTATCGTATGTAGAAAGGCCAGTCAGAATCGAGGACAAGAAAGAACAAGTCCTGAGGAACAAGACGATTCCGTTGGTAAAGGTGATTTGGGAACATCACGGAACAGAAGGCGCTACTTGGGAAAGCGAGGAAGCGATGAGACGCCAGCAGCCCCATCTTTTTGATTAATTGGTTTTGTTGTAAATTTCGTCCTCGAAATTTTTGTAAGGGGGGAAGAGTTGTGACATTCTGAATTTCGACCCATTTCGAAGCTTATGAATGGATGACATATCAATCGATGTGTTTCAGTAAATCTCGCTCAAAATTGATCACTCTTGAGTTAACTAACCCAAGGGGAAAGGCTAACGAGGAATTTAGTACGTGGACTAAAGAACTCGACCCTGGATTAACAACTTGACCATAAGGATTGCCGAGGGAACGTCCTGTGCCATCATATACCTTTAATTTCAATTTTCGATTTCACAACATTCCCTTGAATTGGGGCCAAAAAGTGAATTAATTTATAGAATAATCATCGTCCTTAGATACATAGGGCAGATTTTGAAATTCTATTTTAGAATTATCAACCCAATCCTCCAAATCGGGGATGTGATATATAATTTTCACGTGTGGGTACGATCATACTTCTGAATTGAAGTCAGATATTACCCTATTGCACATTTTCCTCGGGACAAGGCACAATGGGAGCATATATTATGAGCAAGATTGGTTATTAACATGCAAATTATCTTATAACTATAAAAGGGATGTAATCACGAAAAAAAAAAATCGAATTCCCTAAGATAATGTGCCTAATTATCTATAAGGCAATATGCAATATTGTCATACTTCAATTTAGGCAATAGAATAATAGAATATCAATGGGATTAGATATTTACCTAATTAGAATAGGAGATAACAACTTTCCTTTTTTGAATTCGCGATCCACAAGCTAGGGCCGGCTATGAGGGACGTGTCGAGCTTTTGAGGGTCGCCGGAGTGGCAGCGGCAAGTGGCGAACAAGGGGTGGCCCCTGTTTTTTTGGATCGCAAAACAGGGTTTGCGACTGGCCTCCTTTGACGGCTTGGATCTTCGCGCTGGGTGGTCACCTTCACAAACTATTTAGACGGATGTGAAGAGCTTCGCACAAGCTTCATTTTGACTACTTGTGGCCTCAGGGGGACGATTGGAATTGATCAGAAATCGCATCGGAAGTTGGCTTGGCAAACTGGAATTTCTGGGTTTGAGTGTGGGTGTGCGAACCAGCGACTGGGGCGTTTTCTAAAGCTTGGTTCTCCACGATCGGTGATCTTCTAGACATGTCGCTTAGATGGATGCGAAGTACTCCATACAAGCTTTGTATTGGTAGGTGGCTCGCGGCTAGAGGAGCAGCAACGAGGGTGGGGCAGCGGCGACAAAGTGGCCCGTCGGTTGGAATGGAGCCTAACCTCTCTCTCTCTCTCTTCCTCTCTCTCCCTCGAATTTTCTACCTCTTTTTTTAGAATAATGGCATCCCCCCTTTGATTCAGAGGTATAACGGGGTATATATAGACAAGCTCGAGGGTTTTCTCAATTTTTGGGTATTTACAATTTGGTCCCCGAACTTTCTAATATTTGCAGATTAGCCCCAATTGGCGAAAATCTTTTCAATTTGGCCCCTAATTGGCTCAGTCACCCCACCAGAGGGCTTGGTCGAAATTTGACTTCTCCATGGGTTTATTATCTCTTTTGGGCTTAATTTCGACATTTTTCCTGATTAATTATGGATTTTTTTTTAATAAATGACTTTTTTCCAACTAAAAAATTAAAGTGGGTTGATTTAAGCTCAAATTAGGTCTCAAAAACCCTAAGGATTCCGGTCACCTATCCCCTATGCTTGGCTGAATTTTATAATTAATTTAGCCCAGTTCGCGCATCTAATTTCTGTCCGATTTTGCCACCCGATTCGATCTTAATGCAAAAATGTGTAATTATGCATTCTGAAAAAAATAATTATAAACCTATATGAAAAATTAAATGCAATTAATATAAATATTTTTTTGCTAGGGGCCGGGTCGACCCCTAATTTTTATGCAAATTAATTACTGAAATAAATTCTAAATTAATCCTAAAATAGGGTCAAAATTTAGGTGTCAACAATGTCAGGCATAACATTTTGCATTCACATGATAGTTACGTTTATGGCTCGGGCTCACATGATGATAGTGCCTCCGATTCTGACAGTGATGGTGATCACAGAGATAACCTCCCTCACAGGCAGATGGCATTCCATAAGGAGAATTGGTCTGACCTTTACCGCGATCTGTCATCCGAACCCCTGCTGAGCATATGATAATATCGTCGATAAAATCGAGCATCGTCCCCAAACCTCTTGGGGGTCCGTACTCTTTTTGTGATAGCACAAGCATACTAATCATGCATGCACATCTCATTTCTTCTTTCTTTTAGCCAATGCAACCATAATACGTGCTCATGCTATGATTCGTGCTCATACGTCAAACTTATTGCCATTTTTACATGTAAAAATACAATAAATAAATCACACGAGATTACACAGTCATGTTTATCTAGTCAAACTTCACATGCTTCATTTTTCAAGCATCCTAGATTATTTCAACACCTAAAACTTGGTAAAGCACGACACCTCATGATTCATAATTTATATGCCAAAAATTGCATTATTTTCAACTAGAAAACCATAGTCTAAAAGGCAACCATCTTTCTAAGGCAATCTATCCTTCAAACCACAAAAGCATGCATAGAACTACCACATATCACAAGCACAAGACACATTAATCAATAACTTATCAACCAAACCTTGATAGTCTATCGATAATTCCTCGATAGCTTATCGCCTATTTGACGATAACTTATCACCTTTCCTTGATATCTTATCACTCAAAAGTCGATAACTTATCACCCCTTTGATGATAGCTTATCATCCGAATACCGATAGCTTATCATCCCTTTAATGATAGCTTATCACCTCATTATCGATAGCTTATCATTCTTTTGATGATAGCTTATCACTTCCACTTATCATTTTCCTTGACAACCTATTGCTATAACTTATCATTTCATAACTTATCATGATTGTGACATTCCGAATTTCGATCCATTTTGAAGCTTATGAATGAATGAAATATCAATCGATGTATTTCAGTAAATCTCGCTCAGAATTGATCACTCTTAAGTTAACTAACCCAAGAGGAAAGGCTAACGAGGAATTAAGTACGTGGACCAAAGAACTCGACCCTAGATTAACGACTTGACCAAAAGGATTACCAATGGAACATCCTGTACCATCATAGGCCGTTCAAAGATTGGTTTTAGAATGATTTGCTAACGTTATATGATTGGTCCGCGGGTGATTCCGTACGACTAGAGTATAAGTTGCAAATTAACCTAAACCAGATTTCTAACGAACACGATCGTTGGAACTAACGGTTGACCCTCGCAATTACATGACAATGAAAGTCGCCATGATTCGAATAACTTTAAAACGTGACGATGATCACAGATCGATATGCGTAAAACCCTAAAAGCCACTCGTTAGTTCAAGACGTCTTGAAATTACTATTCATGGATTTTATTCACGAATTGGACTTCGAAATTAGACATCGATCATTCGAGAATTTTGACAATGAAACATTGGAATCATCTCGTTGAGACTTTTTGAATTTGAGGTCGTTCCGAGGTAGGTTGGAAATCAGTGATTAAGGGAATTAATTTGAAAATTCCTTGCACTCCCGAATTTAGGCTCATTCCTTAGATTTTTTTAATTGATGGCACATTTAATTTTTGGCCCCCCTATGTGACCGAAACTTTAGGGCATTAATGCCTTAAATGTGCATATTTGTATAAGAGACAAGAGCGAGATTTTTATGGGCTCTCTTATTTGACTTTTAAGCCACCCATCGCCTCTTGTCTTTCTTTCTCTTACTTTATGTCACTCAACCCATCACTCATAGCCCTCATTAGACTTCCCTCATGTCACATTGTTGTCTTTCTCGATAAACCCCACCAAAGCTTCCCAAACAAGCCAAGATGAAGTTCAAGACCACCTCATTCTCTCTTTCTCTCATAATTTCGAATTTCACTCTCTCTCATTTTTCTCATCCCTCTCCCTTCTTGTTCAGCCACCACCACCACCTTGCACCACCGTGACCCACCTCCGCTCGTGACCACTGTTCGCCCGAGAAGCCGAGGACCCCGCTGGACCAACTTGTGCTGCGAGCTCTATGGGTGATTTTAGAGGCTTTTCTTGTTTGAATCTTTGATGAGTCATCCTTAAACCTATGTTAGTACTCTAGGTTACTAATAGACAAGCATGGATGAGGTTTTGAAGCTTTTTGTGGGCTGTTCATAGTGAGAGTAAAAGGGACCCGAATTTGCACTATAAGGAATTTTCATGTTGGATGACTTGTAGGCTTGAGATAATGATATTTAGGTGATTATGAGCATGTTTGGTGTAGGTTTTATTGAGATTTAGTGACTGTTTTGGGCAAGTGAACAGTACCACCAAATTATGCCCTATGGAGTGCTTTGTGCTTAATGTTTGTAAGTTTTATGGAAATATCTTGTGTGTTGGGCTTTATGTGATTAGGTGCTAGATGGTCCATGAGTGACCGAATATGTAAGTGATGTTATCTTGTGACATGCAAAAATGATTATGTGAGTTGTGATTGTAAGACATGCCTTGAGTGTAAGTTGATGTATATGGCCTATTCTTGCATGTTGGTTATCAAATGGCTTGTGTAAGTGTTAATTGAGGGCCTATGCATATTTGGCCTTGTGTGATTATAGGTGAATTGTCCGTGTGGCGAGTGAATGCTAAATGCCGATATTGGATCATAATGATCCTGACTTTATGACAGACTATAAGAAAAGCCGTATAGTAAAAGCCACATATTACTTATTATATGGCCCGATGAGCCGACGGTCCGATGAACCGATAAGTTATTATATGGCCCGATAAGCCAACAAGATTAATATTATGCTATGGCCCGGGCGCTAAAGCGCGTAGTGAGGGTTGGATAGCGAGATTATGACTTAATATGTTATGATGGTTGGATAATGGGAATTCAGTTTTGGATGGAAAGCACTGTTTGTGAATTATGGAATTATTTTATGCCTTAAGAATGAAACCTAGCCCTAATCAAGTGCTTGTGAGTTTGTGAATTGCTTTTGAATTGAAAATGTGAATGTCTGATGTCGTGTCTTCATTTTGTTAACTCTTGGCCTGTGAATGCTCGTGGTTAGAACTTGCATGTCGTACGAGTCTGGAGGTACCTTTGTCCTAGCATAGGGTTAGCTTTGGCTCACTGAGATTTATTCTCACCCAGTCGTGGGATTTACCATTTTCAGACCCTAGACCATAAGTATGCCGCCGAAGCGTTATGGAGTGCCCATGGATTTTGAGATGGTAGTCACTTAATACCCTCGGTCGAGGGTAAGACGTACATCAAGAAAGGGACTGTAGTTTTTGTTGACAAGGGGGACCTTCTTTGGAAAGTGCATATCTACGAGGCATGGTTCTATTGGGATCAGAATGGGATTGAGGTGTATACCCTACCTTCAAGGTTCAAGTGAGCCAGCCGCCTCCACTTGTTCCCGCCGTGGATGACCAAGTCGTGGAGCCTATCGATACTGAAGTCGAGTCCAACCCTAATGAAGAAGAAGTTGCTAGTGATGATGAGCCCGACGTCTAGGTGCATCTGTGGCATCTTTTGGCTAGCCACGTAGAGTAGCAAGTGTAGTTTGGACTAGTGATTGTCTCCCTTTCGTCGAACTATGTTGCGTTTTCCCTAAGTTGTACGCTTTTGTATTCGACCAACTTTGGTTATGTTATGAATCCTTTAAGTCATCTTGTTTTACATATGTACGGAGTATTTGCGCTACCGCATGCATCCTTTATTCCGTACCATTGCTACCGTCGTAGGATTCTGGTTGTTACGGAATCGAAACAGAAGTCAATTGGGATGTTATCGCGCTCGTATGGTCCAGGGAGTGACACGGGTTCAGATGTCGGATCGCGGTAGAAGCCGAACTGATGCTCCATAGGGAATGTTGTCTATCTCTGAGGGAGGTCGAGGTATGGCCATGCCTGATGGGGCGAGATGATGCCCGGTCATGCTAGAAGACCGCCAACCTTTGGGTTATGCATTGGCTTAGAGTGGTCGAGACTGCCAACCTTCGGGTTGTGCCGTGATCAAAAGCGGTCATAATCACTAAGCAATAAAATTGAAGCACGCTTGGATGCATTGCACATGAGAAATGGTGTTATGTGTTCTAATTTTGTGCCTCGTCTGATGTATTGCTTATAGGATACTATAACTGATATCATGCATGGTATGTGCCAAGGCGAGGTAAGAATGCATGCGGTTTGTCTGTCGAATAAGTTGAGTTGCTCGAACCTGTTGTAGATTAAGTAGAGCGAGAATTGCTCGCTATTGATCTGCAATCGATAATAAGTTACATGTTTAGGGTATGCTCTAGGCAAATCATCATCCTACACATGGCTTAGGTTGTTAACTTACTAAGATTTATTTCACTCGTTGTTATTAACCGCTTTTCAGACCTGTAGCATGAATATGCGACCTGTGTGGTTCGGGGTTCCCACGGATCAGAACCTTGCGATAATACCACACCCGGTCCCCGTTGCAAACTACAGTTTTGAGTTTCACGTTACAACGGTCTGGGTTGATGAGGGGTTGAGGCACCTGATACCTCACCGATTCAAGGCGTGGTTTGTCCACCACGGTGATGCTCTTTTTGGTCCTTTGAGAGGTTTCGATGGGCTTGGTGGAGGTGGAGCTCCAAGTGAGGAAGTATAAGATTTGATGGACGTAGAGATTCCTGATGGTGTTGTGGAAGATCTGGAGTCGGACCCGGATGAGGATAGCGATACTAAGCCTCCTCCCAACTACTACCTCGTCTAGCTCGGACTTGGAGTATCGACTTTTTGGTGTGACCCCGTCTTAGCGGAGATAAGTTAACCCGACCCCGGTATCTTTTTTGTGATCTTGATAAGAAGTAGCCGTAGTAAGGGCTTGTATATATAAGCTTCCCAAGGTTAACAAGTATATAAATAAAGTGTGTTTTGCTAACGATGGTGTTCTGTTGTTTTTCCTGCTATCCCTGTTGTCGTAATTGTCGGGTGGTTATTAACCCTAAACGCAATTAACAACCTAACCAAAGATTAGGGAGTTAACTCACTTGTTTAACAGCGGCCGTGACAACGGCGACATGGCGGCACGGCTTTGCGACTTGGTGCGGTGGCGATGGGTAGCTCGGTTTGGCTCGGCACGACGCAGCTACACAGCTTGGCGATGGTGATCCGAACGGCGACAAGGACGACAAGGGCGCAGCATGGCGGAAAAACAAGAAGGAAAAGGAAGAAAATGAAGGAAAAAGAGAGAGAGGGTGGGCGATGGAGTGGTGGCCGAACTAGAGAGGAAAGAAAGAGAGAAAATGAGAGTGAACAAGAGAGTGAGAAAGAAAGAAAGAGAGTTTTCTTGCTTGCCTTTCTTCTTCACCAAGTTTGCATTATTTCCCTCATTAATGCAACCCCAAAATTTCATCCAACTTAGCTCATAAAATTCAAGACAACTTTAGGGCAATAATTGAAGGAAAGAAAGAAGAAAGAGAGAGAGTGTGTGAGTGGAAGCCTTCTACTCCAAGATGGCTTCTTGCTTCTTCATCAAGTCTTCACTTTGCATTAAATAAAATTGTCTCTTGCCCATAAATTTTGTCCCTCAAAGTCAAGGTTTTCTAAAAGGGATATTTTGATAATTTCCCTTCTTGGCACTATTCATATGGGCTTGGAATTGAATTTAAAGGGCTTAATGGACTTGATATCTAAAGGGCTCTTTATTTGGGTCAAAATGGGCTTTTGAGGGCAAAACGGTAATTTCCTCTTATATGGCCTCTTGGTGGTCGAATTTTATAGGAAATAGGCTCGTTGGTTCATGCCAAGTCCGTAAGTTCTCTTTGGTTCTCAATTTCTAACTTACTGTCATTTGTCCAAAAATTTAAGGTTTACTGATAAACTTTGAGATTTTGATAATGTAACGTCTAATACTCTTCATTGGACTCAACAATCACAAAAGTCCGTTAAAGGCAGAGCTATCGCTGATATGCTAGCTGAGAGCCCTATCAAAGTTGAAACCGCAAATGTCGCAAATCTGGCGGACTTATAATAGTGTTCCTTTAGGTAATATTCCTCGTTGGGAAAGATTAGATCGAAGTTGAGTGCCATAACTTCATTCTAATGGAAGAACTTCTTAATCAAAGAATGTTTGGGTTCTTTTGAGTCCAATGTTTGATTTATTAGCGCATGTGTTTGTAATTGATGTGTTGTTTTGACTGTTCTATAATGCAAGTGAAGTCTCTAGTTTCTAGGCTTATTGATTTTCTTATTGATTCAATTTTGGGCCGGTGCAGTGGAAGTTCATAGCCGATTTTCTTGATGATGGATTCGTGTATAAATGATGTAGTTCATGGTTGATGAATTGATTGATGAATCTGTGAAGATAGAATGTGGTTTATGCTTGAATTGTGATTGGGGGCTTTCGGTTTTGGTGAGTTTTGGAGCTTGTTAAGGTGAAATTCTTGGTTAGTTTGTGGATGATGAAATCGTAAGAGTATGTTGTAGTTTTATGCTTGAATTGTTGAGAATTAATTAGGAATGTGTTTGTGGACATTGAAATGTTGTAGTTAGTTCACAGATTGAACGAATTCTGGAATTGGCGTTCTCGGGTTTGCTTTAAATTAGGGAGACCGTGAAGATAGGATATAATTTTAAGTTTTGATTGTAGATAAGTCATTGGAATCACCATATAGGGTATGGAAGTGCTGTATGAACTTTTGATTTGGCTGAATTTGAGGTTGGTGATATGAGGTATTCTAAATTTGAAACTGTGAACCTCATTTCGTTCTTTGAACTTAGTTTAGTTGAATTGACACTTAAGGCAGGTTTTGTTGTTGGATTACATGCTAATTTGGTGAAGCTGTGTTCTTGCCCTAGGTAGTTCGACTGAGAGATGTGTTACATGATGAACTTTGATAGATGAATTGCATGTCGAGTTTTGTGTTTTAGTGGTAGGATGGATTTCAAGAATGTGAGGAATAATTGAGAAATACTAAATTTTCCTTGTTGAGATTCAGATTATTGTAGGATCTTGGATTTAATTTTTTGATTGATGATTAGTAAGTTATGGTATTCGGATGGTGTTGGATTTGAGGAGTCGGGAAGTGATGTTGGTTTTGTGTTGTAATTTCAATTCTATCCATTGCTGGACTGATAGATATAAAGCGGATGACATGCTAAAATGAAGAGAAATGTGTGAAGTTCATGAAGTATGGACATTCATGTCATCATGTATGAGTTACATGCTAAATGGTGTAAGTTGTGAGCCATATGATTGTCTTTGTTACTAGTTACATAGGTTAGGGTGAACCGTGAGGCTCGGTATAGGATGAGTTAAGCGGGACTCCCTTCGTAGGTGTGTGGTTTGGGGACGAACCAAGCGAAGGCTGGTGGACTTGTAACGACATGGTCTGATGAGGGTGGGGAGTGATCGCTAGGGCAAGAGGGCTCGAATAGGTGCGGCTCCTGACAGGCTCCAAGGATGGCGAAGGGGGCAGGAATGAACCAAACAGCACATTGAAAAGGGTGGGTATAGGTGTTAACATGCATAGAATGAATTTTGAATTCATCAATGTTGTGTTGAATCTGATGAGTTGAACTGGATGTGTTGAGTTTGATTCCTTTGGATCATATCCGTCTATCGAGTATATTCACTTGAGAGTTTTACCCACTTGTTAGTATGACCATTATTGGTTTCTAATCCAATATTTAAGCTAAGTTTGGGAAGCAACAAAAGAATAGATTTAGACTCATTTTATCCGCATAGGAGCAGAGGTGGAGAGCAACAGTTGTATTCCTATAAGATCTGATTTCTTGTAAAGGGACGTTCTGAAATCTTTGAGAATTTCGGTGCCTCAACAAGTACCACCAACGCTACAATGGCCATGGACTAACTAAAGGAAGTATTTGGATATTTCAATGAAGATTTATATAGAGATGATTTATCAGAGTAGCGTAGTGGAAGCATAGTGAGGCTACCTACTATTTGGTAAGTTACCATCTTAAGAAGCTAGGAAGTAATTTTGGAGATGTGACGATACTAGTATGGATTGATTGGTAAGAATATATTTGAGAAATGCTGAGTTCAATGCTAAACTTGTATGATGAGTGGTGATCTTTTGAATGTTTAGTTATTACTAGTAAAGTCATGAGAGACTATGGTACTATGACAAGACATAGTATATTAATGGATAAGCTTTGGTTGTTGGTGGAATCAAATAGGATAAGATTACAAGCTAAACTTAAGATCCATAGGGAGAGTAAGTATGATTTCGAGGATTAAACTATGATCGGATGAAATAGGTCATGATCTCCTAAGAAAGGAGATTCTATTTTGGAAATCTTGATGCATTATATGGAGATATCTAGAATGATAAGTATTGATTTTAGAAGCTATAAGTTTGAAATGATATGTAGCTTACAAATTTATTTGAGGCTATAGATCAAAATAATAGGTTTGATGTTACAAACTAGGCTATCAACTTCCGAGCAGTAGGTTACGATCTTACTTTAAAAAATTTGATGGAACTCGTGGACATGGTCAATTTAGGTGGTACTATTCTTGGAATGAAAGATGAAGTAGTTGATTTTGGAAATGATAAGTCTAGGTGATGATCCTTTAGGCTCGAAACTTGAGAAACATTGAATGGAAACTATGTAAGTTCTTATCTCTGATGATTTGAGGATTTGAAGTCATTCAATCAAATATGGATCATATAGGTGATAATATTCCTTGTTGTGGATTAAAGACAAACTATTATATTGGTGATTTGGGGGATACTAGTTGTTTAAGTCTAAATGATGATCTTTTAAGTAATGATTTTATATGTGAATTAAAGATGAGTTATTGTTTTTATGGTACGTGATCCTATAGAAATGAATGAGGTAAATTACCTTGGGATACAGGGAGATCGAAATTATAGAAGTAGTTCTTTTCTAGGTGATATGATTGGAAGTATCTTATTGAGGATGCATTGGAGATTGTTATTTGGTGGATTTAGAAAGGATCGGTTATAAAGTTATGTCATTGAGGAGTTTTATTTGAGGAATTAGTAAAGTCATGAAAAGTATTCAAAGGTTTTGCATCCGAAGTGAGAATTGAATTTTCAATTAGATAACAAGATGTTCTTGCAATATAGTGTGATCTGATAGATATATGGCAAGTTCGAATTTAAGTGTTGACAAATGAAGTTAGATTCTGGTACTAAAGAAAATTTTGTAAACGTTGACGTTTTGAAGATCTTAGAGACCTTTAAGAATTGATAATTCTTTGAATTTGTAAGAAAAGAAGAAGAGGATGGTTCGGATAATGTGATCTTCTAGGCCTGATGAATCTTAAGTGATAAATTTCAGTGGTTACACTCAGAGATAACAATGTAGAATTGGAAGAATGGGCTGATTTGAAATTAGACATTGAACATTGGAAAGAAAAATGTTTAAAATGTTGAAATGGAAAAGTCATTTGAGGTAGTGGAAGAAGTATCTATGAAGAAAAAGTGCTATAATAATATTCGAGAAAAAGTTTGAACAAGAAAAAGTTCAGATTTTTTAGTATTGAAGGATGGAATTTTATTATTTCATTGATATTTGCGTGCACAATGATATCGATTAGAGAAATGGGATATCAATGGAAGTTCAGTATGGCTACTATGGCACCTACGTTGAGGAAGTATGGAATCAGATCCCACACATGTATTTAGATTTCGAGACGATTGAGGTAGAAGAAAGAGTTCACTATGTAGAAAAGTCGGTGCAAATATTGGATTGAAGAGAGCAAGTTCTTCGAAACAAGGTTGTTTCCTTAGTCAAAGTATTAGGGCAGCACCATGACATGGAAGAGGTGACGTGGGAATGCGAGGAGGTCCTAAGGTGCCAGTACCCTCATATGTTTAAATGATCAGGTAAGGTCTTAAATTTTGAGAACGAAATTTACTAAGGTGGGGAGAATTGTGACATCCTGAATTTTCACTTATCATTTAACATGCGAAGAGGATAAAACTTGGCGATAGTTGTTGGACCTATTTAATTAACGCTGGTCGAAAGCGCGACATTTATTGGAATAAAGAACAATGACGCTTAACCCAAGCCATAACCAAAAATTTATAAGAGCTCATTGGACATCTTGTAGTTCTAAATTTTTTAGTCCCTAGTGTTTAATTTACATGATAATAGACAGAACTAGAGTAATTTTTCCACTTTAGACTGGCCACCTCACTCAATCCCATCTTGCAAGGCCATTTGGCGAGCAAGTCTTGCCACTTGTCTTGGCCACCCCCTTCACCAATCATTTTTCATGCAAACCCCATAAAAGTGTGCTTAACACTCTATCTCCCTCCCTCTTATTTCCCTCACTCGGCCAACTCTCTCTTTCCCCCCTTCATTTTTCCGCGACCCTCTCTCTCTCTCCCTCACCTTCATTTTCTTTCATCTTCTTCTCCATTTTTTGCTCTCAAGAAGCTCAAACCAGCAGCTCCAAGAGGAAGATTTGGTCCCCACAACTTAGTAGGCAAGTGGAAATCTCCATGGTTGATGATGCTCTTTGATCTCCTCGTTGCTTGGTGAAGAGAAATTTAGACTTGTGGTTCTAGGTAGGCACGGTTTTGGAGTAAATCAAGAGGATTTGTTATCTCATGACTCTTGCATGTTAGATTTTCTTTGAAGTTACTATTGCATGAGAGTAATAGTTTCTCGTATTTGTGCGCTTTGAGTTGGGAACTCATGAGTAAACATTTTCAGTGTAAATCGTGACTTTACATAATATACCCAATTCGATTTTCCTGCTGACCTTCTCGTTTTACTATTTTTGTATGACTTTTGGGTTGTGAATTTGATGAAACTTTCTTTTTTTAGAGTTGTTTCAGACTCCTTGATCTATGACATACTTAAAATTTGGATTTTTCTGAATTGAAATGATATTTATAAGGCCTTTGAACAGGTCAATTTTCTGTATGTGATTTTCAGGATGAACAGAAACCTTTTGGGCCCTTGATTTTCTACAACTTTATCCACTTCGAATTTTGATAAACTATCTTCATAAGTGATGCGAGAGCATTCGAGACTACTGATCAATCCTTGAGTCCGAGCTAATTCCTTCGACCAAACAAACACTATCGGTACTTATTCAAGCCAAGACTAACTTCGGTTACAACTTGCTTCGATGGGTTAAGGAATGATGATACCAATATAAGTCACTAATTCGATGGATTAGATGTTAAAATTCGTTTCTGATCGATGATATATCGAAGGGAGTTATTTGGTACAAGTTCCTTGGTGATTTAATGCTCTTTTGAAGTAGTTATCTGCTGGTCAAGAAATCGAGAATATCAATTTGGAATTTCAAGAGGCCGGCGATGAACATGACCAGAATGATTCTGAATCTGAAGAATCCTAGGAGATCGTTGAAAAAGCTAATGATGGCAAGTTGTTGGTGATACAGAGAGCATTACTTGTTAAGATCTCTCCCGAAGAGAATGAGCAAAGGGAGAATATCTTTCACACTCGTTGCACTATTAACGGAAAGGTGTGTACGATGATTATCGATGGAGTAAGCTGCACCAATGTTGGATCGACAACCATGATTGATAAAATGAAGCTACCAACGTCGAAACATCCTCAACCTTACAAGCTTTAGTGGCTTAGCAAAGGAAGTGATGTGAAGGTGTTGCGTGCGTGGGCGAGTGACTACAATCAGAAATTTCCAAGATTGCGCGTCTTCGGGAAAATGGTCGTAACTCCCTCAATACAGGTCGGATTGACCTTATTCCAAAAGCCACAAATCAAGGACTCGTAGCTCCACAACTTTACTGTTTTGGGTTTTCTCAAATAAGCTCTGTGGTATTAGCGATTTTGGGAGGAAGTGGACGAAACACTATTTGTATAAGGATGTTGTGTATAACTCGAGGATATGGAAGGTTCTTCACCAAAGCCTAAAGGCACAAGCCACCACCAAGGATAAAGTACCGAGATAAATGGAAATTCACCACCAAGGCTTAAAGGAAATTCCATCGGCCAAGGATAAAGAACTGTTTGATTCACCACCAACGACATTGGATAAAGAATCGAAATAATTCAACTCACAAAGAGGAATTTTCATTTATTAAACTAGTCTACTTACAAAGGAGAATACGCCTCACTATATAGAGGAACTACTACATAGGAAATAAATTCAAAATTGAAAGCAACATTAAAGACACATGGGAAACAAGAAAAAGGACCAAACCAAAAATAGCATTAAAGGCCTAAGAACTAAGGAATGCAATAAAAGACATGGGGACTTGGAATCTTGACTCTTCAGCCTTCAAAATTCGGTGTTTAACACCTCTTATTGGAGGTAATCCAGGTGGCAATTCTTTGGGGAACACATTTGCAAATTCTCTTAACAAGGAATGCATTTTCGGATGTATAGGTCTCTCTTTCTCACTCTTTTTCTCAACCATAAGCAAAGCAAATACATTTTTCTGTTTGCTAATGGCTCTCTCAACCCATGTTTCACTCAAGAAAAGATTTTCCTTACTAGTGTTTCCCTCCTTAGGTTGATTTCGATGTATCATGCTCCGTTTCAAAGATTCAAGAGTAATGCGTTTTTGTTCCTTGTGAAAAGAGTATGTGTTTTTATGCCCATCATGTATAGCCTTTCTATCATATTGTCAAGGTTTACCTAACAACAAGTGACAAGCATCCATGGAATAACATCGCACATAACTTCATTTCGGTAATTCTTTCTAATGGAAAATGATATAAGGGCTCGTTTAGTTACCTTCACATCACTTCCTTTGCTAAGCCATTGAAGCTTGTAAGGTTGAGGATGTTTTGACGTTGGTAGCTTCATTTTTTCAATCATGGTTGTCGATGCGACATTGGTGTAGCTTCCTTTATCGATAATCATTATACATACCTTCTCGTTAATAGTGCAACGAGTGTGGAAGATGTTCTCCCTTTGCTCATTCTCTTCGAGAGAGATCTTCACATGTAATGCTCTCCATATCACCAACAACTCTCCATCATCAGCTTTTTCAACAATCTCCTCAGATTCTTCAGATTCAGATCCATTCTGGTCATGTTCATTGTCGGCCTCTTGAAATTCCAAATTGATATTCTCGATTTCTTAAAGAGTCATAACTCTTCGATTTGGATAGTTAGCTTGCAAATGCCCATAGCCATGGCACTTAAAACACTTCCTTCTGTCACAATCAACTTTCTCGCTGGTTTCTTTGACAGGTTTCGCAAACTTCTCTTTGCCCTTATCTTTCAACGAAATACCTTTAGATTTGTTTGAAGAAGCACCCCTAAAGTAGGATGTCCCCTTCGTGCAGGTTCTGGAAGAAAACCTCTTGCTACTCTTTAGTTGTTTCGCAACCTTCATTGCTAGCTTGCAAACATCGTCGAAGGACAAATAAGGTTGAAGTTCAACCAAATCAGCAATTTCCCGGTTCATTCCACCAAGGAATTGAGCGATGGTTTGCTCGGGAACTTCTGGAACTTCACATCTCATCATGAGTTGTTTGAACTCACGGATATATTCTTCAATACTCATCTCTTGTTGTCTTAGGGAATTCAACTTGAGGAAAGATCTTGCTTATAGTTATCGGGCAAGAACCTCTTCTTCATAAGTTTCTTGAGTTTATCCCAAGACTTGATTTGGCTTTTCCCTTCTCTGGCTTGCTGATGCTTTAAGTTCTCCCTTCATAGAGAAGTGTGTATTTAGTAAGTTTCAGAACAGCAACATAGCAAATCTTCTCATCCGAGTAGGACTTGAAGTCAAAAACTTGATCGATGGCATGGAGCCAATCAACAAAGTTGTCGGGATTGAGACTACCCTCGAACTCAAGTGCATCTACTTTAATCTCTCAGTCGTTCTCATGGTAACTTCCTCTTTTTCTTCAAACTCGATGCTTAGAAGTACTAAAGTTACCTCTAGTGGAATCAGAATCATCATTAGAATTTTGACGAGAATATGAATTGTCATGGTGTCATCGAACATCAGGACGCCTTGCTAGTTGCTGTTGTCTCGCCGGGTTCTCTAGGAGATTGAGAACTCGCTCCATTTGCCTTTGGAGATTCTCTATAGCACGATCTCACTTAGGTTGTGTGCTTGCTCCAAACTCAAACCTCGTGGAACTTGTTCGTCACCCATGATGAGTAGACGACGGAAATAGAAAGGAATCACTCAAAAAATGAGTTCAACCTTGAGCTCTTATACCAATTTGATGCATCCGTGGGCGAGTGACTCAGAACAGAAATTTCCAAGACTGCACGTCTTCGGGAAAATGGTCTTAACTCCCTCAATATAGGTCAGATTGACCTGATTCCAAAGGCCACAGATCAAGGACTCGTAGATCTACAACTTTTGTGTTTTGAGTTTTCACAAATAAGCTATGTGGAATTAGCGATTCTAGGAGGAAGTGGACGAAGCACTGTTTGTATAGGGATGTTATGTGTAACTCGAGGATAGGGAAGGTTCTTCACCGAAGCCTAAAGGCACAAGCCACTAGCCAAGGCTAAAGGACTGAGATAAATAGTAGTTCACCACCAAGGCTTAAAAGAAATTCCACCAACCGAGGATAAAGGGCTGTTTGATTCACCACCAATGACGTTGGATAAAGAATCGAAAGAATTCAACTCACAAAGAGGAATTTTCATTCATTCAACTGGTGTGATTACAAAGGAGAATACGCATCACTATATAGAGGAGCTACTACATAGGAAATAGACTCAGAATTGAAAGCAACATGGGAACCACCCTAACATTAAAGATAAGTGGGCATTAGAAAAAGACCTAACCAGAAATAGCATTAAAGGCCTAGGAAATAATAAATGCAATAAAAAACATGGGGACTAGAGGGGTGCATGGTAACCACTCTGGAGTAGAATCTTTACTCCAGAATGACTTCTGGAGTAGAAATGCGTTTGTTAACGCATTTTCACTTTTCTACTTCTGGAATACTTTTTCACTTATGGAGTAGAAACGTGTTTGTTAAAACTACTTCTTTTTTTTTGTTTCAAAATGAGTTTTCTACTCTAGAATGAGTTTTGAAGCCAAAAAGAGAAGTAATTTTTTTTTTACTTTTTTAGAGAAAGAATGACTTCTGGCTTTTCTTCTAGACCGCCCAAACCTTTTGCATTTGTACCAATTCAATCTATTTGGTCGACCGATGCTGACATGACATGGCACACGTGTCGGCCAAAATATTATTTTAATATTTTCGAAAATTTTATTATTTATTATTTTATTATTTTATCATTTTTTCCTTCTTGCCAAGAAGTGTGGCCGGCGAGGGCAAGGGCCACGAATCCCTCGCCGACCAACCAAAATAATAATATTATAATATTTTAAATAATTTTAATAATTATTTTAATAATTATTTTTTCTTTCTTGCTTAGAAGTGTGGCCGGCGAGGGTGAGGGCCGCGAAGCCCTCCCCGACTGGCCAAAATAATAATAATATAATATTTTTAAAATTTTAATTATTTTTATTTTTATTTTTTCCTTCTTGCTTAGAAGTGTGGCCGACAAGGGCGAGGGCCGCGAAACCTTCGCGACTGGCCAAAATAATAATATTTTAAATATTTAAATTTTTGTAATTATTTTTTTTTATTTTTTCTTTCTTGCTATATAGGATGCAAGAAGGAAGGAAATAAAAATTAATTACAAAAATTTTAAAATATATTTAAATATTATTATTTCTTTTTCAGAAGTAAAAATTTTCTCTTGTTTTACCAAACGCATTTTTACTCAAGAAATCAACTTCTAGAGTAGAAGTAGAAAAATCAACTTCTGGCCAGAAGTTGATTTCTGGAGGAGAATGGTTACCATTCATCCCCTAGGAGTCTTAACTCTTCAGCCATCAAAATTCGTCCACCAACAATGACCAGCAGATAACCACTTCAAAAGAGAATCAAATCTCCAAGGAACTTATACCGAATAACTCCCTTCGATATAGCATTGATCAGCTACGAATTTTGACATCTAATCCATCGAATTAGTAACTTATATTGATATCATCATTCCTTAACCCATCGAAGAAAGTTGTAACCGAAGTTAGTCTTGGCTTGAATAAGTATCGATAGTGTGTGTTTTGTCGAAGGAATCAGCTCGGTACTTAAGGACTGGTTAGTAGTCTCGGATGCTCCCGCATCATTTTGTGATCTTCTAATTCAACTTAGGTACTTATAATAGTGTTCCTTTAGGTGATATTCGTCCTTGGAAAAGATTACATCGAATTTGAGTGCATAACTTCATCATAATGGAAGAATTTCTCAATCAAAGATTGTTTTGGTTCTTTTGAGTCCAGTGTTTGAGTTATAGTTTTAGGAGCCTTCAATTCAGCTAAGTTACTTATAACTATGTTAATTTATATGACATTCCTCCTTGGGAAAGATTAGATCGAAGTTGAGTGCCAATGCTTCAGTTATAGTTTTGGGATCTTCTAATTCAACTAAGTTACTTATAATAGTGTTCCTTTAGGTGATATTTGTCCTTGGGAAATATTAGATCGAAGTTGAGTACCATAACTTCATTGTAATGTAAGAACTTCCGAATCAAAAAATGTTTGGGTTCTTTTGGGTCCAATGTTTAATTTATTGTTTTGGGAGCTTTGAATTCAATTAAGTTACTTATTGTAGTGTTCATTTAGATGATATTCATCCTCGGGAAAGATTAGATCGATTTTGAGTGCCATCAGTACATTCTGAGGGTAGAACTTCCCATTCTAAGAAAGTTCAAGTTCTTTTGGGTCCAATGTCTGAATTATAGTTTTGGGAGCTTCCAATTCAATTAAGTTACTTATAATAGTGCAAATTTAGATTATATTCTTCCTTGGGAAAGATTAGATAGAAGTTGAGTGCCATAACTTTATTCTAATGGAAGAATTTCCCAATCAAAGATTGCTTGGGTTCTTATAGGTCCAATGTTGGAGTTGGAGTTTTGGGAGCTTCCACTTTGATTAAGTTACTTATCATAGTGTTCATTAGGTGATATTCCTTTGTGGGAAAGATTAGATTGAAGTTGAGTGCCATAACTTCATTCTAATGGAAGAACTTCCCAATCAAAGAATGTTTGGGTCCTTTTGGTCCTAATGTTTGAGTTGTAGTTTTGTAGTTAAAGTAGAGCGAGAATTGTTCGCTATTGATCTGTCATCGATAATAAGTTGCATATTTAGGGTATGCTTTAGGCGAATCAGCACCCTACATGAGGCTTAGGTTGTTGACTTATTGAGATTTTATCTCACTCATTGTTGTCAACCACTTTTCAGGATCGTAGAATGGAAGGTCGACAGTGTTGTTCAAGGTGCCCTCGCATAGAGAAGTTTAAGTTAACCCGACCCTGGTACCTTTTTGGTGGTCTCGATAGGAAGCACCCCATAGTGAGGGCTTGTATGTATAAACTTTCTAGGGTTAACAAGTTTATAAACAAAGTGTACTTTGGTAGTGATTGTATTTCTGTTTTTCTTGCTATCCTTGTTGTTGTGATTGTTCAGGTGTTTGTTCATCATTTCCGCTCGTTTTAATCAAAAGATAAAATGAACGGGTCGACGACGCGTCCTAGGACATCGCATTCAAATGACCCAAGAGAAGTGATAGGGATTATTGCGCGCTCGAGGGCTGGCACATGACATCCCCGTTTTATTTGGTATCAGAGCATGGTCATAACTTGAAGTGATAAGATGCGTTGGATTTTAGGATAGTTAGTTAGGAAAGACACCCCATGCTTGTGATTGCTAATTAACTTTTAGGAACATTGTTCTTAAGTTCTAATTTCGTGTTGAAATTTGACACATAGGAATTCGTGACATTCCTGTAAGATGAGCAACCGCAATGCCAGAGTACCTAGAGGAAGGGCGACTCAAGAGGATCCCCGGTTGGATGGGATTCTTCAAGCTTTGGAATCTATTGGAAAAATCATGGGCAACTAGCTCAGAATCAAGTTGATGCTGCTACTGCGGCCATCGTGCCCAATGAAGTCCCATTGGTTGGGAACGAGAATGGAAATCAACCAATAGATAGGTTAGTTGAGTAGTTTCTAAAGCTTAAGCCGCCAAAGTTCACCGGAGCGGGTGATCCTGGGGCTGTAACCCTCTAGATCAAGGAGTTAGAAAAAGCCTTAACATAAACTGAGATGTTCGGAGAAAGATAAAGTGACCCTAGCTGTTTATCAACTACAAGGTAACGCTAGTTCTTGGTTGGAAGCTACTCAAGGAAGGGTTTTTCCTGAAGGTACGGTCCCGGTGTGGGATGTCTTCGTTGAAGCTTTCAACAGGAAGTATTTCTTAGATTGTGTGAAGGAACAAAAGATGGTTGAATTTCAGTGATTTCGTCAGAACCATCTGTCAGTAGATCATTATGAGGTGTTCACCGAGTTGTCTAGGTATACGCCAAGGTTGATTGAGGACCCGGTGGATAAAGCAAGGAGTTTCCGAGATGGTCGGAAACCAGAGATTAAAGACCAGTTTGTGCCCTTGAACCTCAAGGACTATGATGAGCTGTATGAAAGAGCCCAACTCATTAAAAGGAACATGGAAGAACGTGCCATCGCATCTGGATCACGGTTTGCACCTAATAAGAATAACCACCGGTTTGGGAAAATGCCAATGACTGGAGAAAAGTATTCTGTCCCTCCTAACAGAAAGAATGGCATTGGAAAGCTAGCATACAACTCAGTTGGTGTGTGCCGACTCTATAGTAGAAGTTATGGAACAGCCTCGTGTCCTCCTATAGTAGGAGCTTGTTTTGGATGTGGTCGGCACGACCACCAAGTGTGGAACTGTCCACATAGACCTTTTAGAACACCAGCACCATCGCTACCAGGAGGACAATCATTAAGGAACGCCTAGCAGAACAATCTGAACCGACCCCCGATGCAAGGAAGGGGTTTATGCTATTACCTGAGAAGAGGCGAAGGATTCACCGACCGTTACAAGTATCGTCTCCTTGCACGATCAGATTGCTTATGCTTTGTTTGATTCGGGAGCTACGCAGTCGTTTGTCTCTAAGTAATTTGTGGGGTTAAGTCCAAAACTGTTTGAGGCGGTTCTTAGTATTTCTACCCTATTAAAGGATAAAGTATTGTCTACGGTAGGATGTTCAGGTTGTAAGATAGTCATAGGCAATCGAGAGGAAAGTATAGATTTGATTGTGCTGGCGATATTTGACTTTGATGTCATAATCAAACAGATTGGCTCACTAAGCAACGAGCTACGATGGATTGTTATCGTAAAGTAATCAAGTTTAACCCGTTAAGAAGGGTTAGTTTCGAGTTCGTTAGAAACCAAGGATCCCCCTCGATTCCTTTGATGTCGTCGCTTGAGGCAACAACCTTATTGGACAAAAGATGCCAGGGTTATTTGGCAACCATGGTCAATACATCAGTTGAGGAACCAAGGATGGAGGACATTACTGTAGTACGAGACTGTTCCGATGCCTTTCCAAAAGAATTGCCTGGATTACCCATAGAAAGGGAAATAGAATTTGTGATTGAATTAGCCATTAGAATGGAGTCGATTTCCAAAGCACCGAATCGCTTGGCATTGTCAGAATTAAAGGAATTAAAGGTACAAATGCAAGAATTGTTAGATATGGGATTCATCCACCCTAGTGCCACCTTGGAGAGCGCCAGTTCTATTTGTGAGAAAAAAGGATGGATCGTTGCGTCTTTGCATTGATTATCGGCAACTCAATCAAGTGACGGTTAAGAACAAGTACCCGTTGCCAAGGATAGACGATTTGTTTGACCAACTTCAAGGAGCTTAAGTGTTTTCCAAGATAGACTTAAGGACGGGCTATCACCAGTTGAGGATCATTATGAGTTTACGATAATGCCATTTGGTCTGACAAATGCCCCTGCTACTTTTATGGATCTAATGAACTGTGTGTTCAAGGAAGTCCAATTGTCCAAATGCACTGGATTATGCTAAGCATACAGAAACTTCGACGAAGCTAAGCATTGCTTTTGGACTTTATGAGAACCATGTACCATGTAAAAGTAAAAAAGGATTAAAAAAAAAAAAAGGAAGAGAAGTAGAATAATTAGATGTCGAAAGTTTTCTACATCCACACCAAAAGGGAAAAATCATGCAGGAATTTCCTATTGCAGATGCAGTGGAACTAAATATTATAAAATAATACTTGTGAATTTTACAATAGATATTAAGACCGAGATATACTCGAGCAATTTTAAGCTCTTTATTCTCCGGATTCATATTGGATTTTTTGCAGGCTCATTCTGTTAGTCAAATGGTATCGACATTCGGATCAAACCATGTAAATCTCTGGTATTATTTATCATTTCTTGTGGATGTTTCTTCTTTTTGTGTTAGATTTAAAGTGCAAGATTCGTAATTAGATGAAGTAGAATAATTAGATGTCTAGAATCTGACGAGAGGGAAAATTTGTGCAAGAATTATCTAGTGCAGTCTGCATTTAAAATGCGATATTGTGAGGTAACACACGAGTTTTATCTTGTGTGTAATTAAAGGTTAGAAAACACTTGAACAATTGTAAACTTTGTATTCACCGGATTCATAATGGATTTTTTTAAGACTGGCTTTTCCTAGGAAGTAGGTAATGGCACTCAGACTGAACCATATAAAATCTTAATTGTTTTTTTTATCGTTCTTTATTGATTTCTCTAATAATTTTGTTTTCTCAAGTTAGAACTTGTGGCTACATGTCATGACAAGTGGCTACTTTGGTCAAACAGCTCTCCTTGGTCAATAAACTTGTGAGTTAGTAGTTTCACATGCCTCTTCCAATAGGATGACTTTTAAGTAGAGGTCTTTTCAATGTATTTCTCATTGGATTTACTCAACTCATCACCTATTTATCGTCTATTTTCAGCCATTCATGTCATGAAGCACACATGATCAATGGTCTAGACGAGGTTGGCATACTATGTAAGACATCGAGAAAAGAATCAAGTTAAGTCGTTGTGGAATAATTAATCAAAAAGTGGGATCCATTAAAGCAGTTCAAACTTTCTTTGTGCATACCAGCATAGGAAAAGTCTTTTGGAAATGCTCGACTTCATCCAACAACTCAATCAGCAGAATACCCAGGTCCCTAGCAGTGAATTCTTCATCGAGTATGTACTTATATTTATAGAATTTATCGAGCAATTTGGAATTCTTATTTTAGAAAAATGTCGTCCCCGTATGTAATAAAGCTACATTACCATTAATCGTTCAAAGACCCAAAAATCGAACAGAAAAGAAAAAAAGGTAACGCCCTAATTATAATATAATCAAGTCAAGTCATATGTAAAGTTCGACCATTTTTCTAATAGCTTTGGACTCGTGTTTCATGCTATATGTACATGGGGATTTTGTCCAATCTTCTTCAATTGCCGTGTTTCACCTGAGTGGAGGAATCTTGTCATCCTCGGGCCCTTGAGCACACGACTATCCCGATACTTCACTTGAGTCATTTTGAATGCGATGTCTTAGGACGCATTGTCGACTGATTTGTTTTATCTTTTGATTAACGCAAGTGGAAAAGATTAATAATCACCAAACAATTACGACAACAGGAATAGCAGGAAAAACAATAGAACTACCATCGTTAGCAAAACACACTTTATTTATATACTTGTTAACCTTGTGAAGCTTGTATATACAAGCCCTTACTACGGCTACTTCCTATCGAGATCATAAAAATGATACCGGGGTCGGGTTAACTTATCTTCGCTAAGACGGGGTTACACCAAAAAGTCGATACTCCAAGTCCGAGCTAAACGAGGTAGTAGTTGGGAGGAGGCTTAGGATCGCTATCCTCATCTGGGTCCGACTCCGGATCATCCACAACACCATCGGGAATCTCTACGTCCATCAAATCTCATACTTCCTCACTTGGAGCTCTACCTCCGCCAGGCCCATCGAAACCTCTCAAAGGACGAAAAAGAGCATCACCATGGCGGACAAACCATGCCTTGAATCGGTGAGGTATCAGGTGCCTTAACCCCTCATCAACCCAGACCGTTGTAACGTGAAAATCAAAACTGTAGATTGCAATGGGGATCGAGTGCGGTATTATAACGAGGCTCTGATCCGTGGGAACCTCGAACCGCACAGGTCGCATATTCATGCTACAGGTCTGAAAAGCGGTTAATAATAACGAGTGAAATAAATCTTAGTAAGTTAACAACCTAAGCCACGTGTAAGATGATGATTTGCCTAGAGCATACCCTAAACATGTAACTTATTATCGATGGCAGATCAATAGCGAGTAATTCTCGCTCTACTTAATCTATAACAGCTTTGAGTAACTCAACTTATTCGACAGACAAACCGCATGCATTCTTACCTCGCCTTGGCACATACCATGCATGATATCAGTTATAGTATCCTATAAGCAATACATCAAACGAGGCACAAAATTAGAACACATAACACCATTTCTCATGTGCAATACATCCAAGCGTGTTTCAATTTTATTGCTTAGTGATTGCGACTGCTTTCAACCACGGCACAACTCGAAGGTTGGTAGTCTCGACCACTCTAGGCCAAGGCATAACCCGAAAGTTGGCAGTCTTCTGGCATGACCGGGCATCATCCCGCCCCATTGGGCACGGCCACACGTCGACCTCCCTCAGTGATAGACAACATTCCCTATTGAGCATCGATTAAGCTTCTACCGCGATCCAGCATCTAAACCCCTGTCACGCCCCGGACCATACGAGCGCGATAACATCCCGATCGGCTTCTGTTTCGATTCCGTAACAGTCGGGATCCTACGACGGCGGTAATGGTGCGGAATAAAGGATGCATGCGGTAGCGCAAATAACTCCGTACATATGTCAAACAGGATGACTGAAAGGATTCATAACATAACCAAAGTTGGTCGAATACAAAAGCGTTACAACTTAGGGAAAATGACAACATAGTTCGACGAAAGGGAGACAGCCACTAGTCCAAACTACACTTGCTACTTTACGCGGCTAGCCAAAAGATGCCACAGATGCACCTAGACGTCGGGCTCATCATCACTAGCAACTTCTTCTTCATCAAGGTCGGACTTGACTTCAGTATCGACACGCTCCACGACTTGGTCATCCATGGCGGGAACAAGTGGAGGTAGCTGGCTCGCTTGAACCTTGAAGGTAGGGTTATACACCTCAATCCCATTCTCATCACGATAGAACCATGCCTCGTAAATATGCACTTTCCAAAGAGGGTCCCCCTCGTCAACAAAAACTACAGTCCCTTTCTTGATGTACGTCTTACCCTCGACCGGGAGTATTTAGTGACTAACGTCTCAAAATCCATCGGCACTCCATAATGCTTCGGCGGCATACTTATGATCTAGGGTCTGAAAATGGTAAATTCCACGACGGGGTGAGAATAAATCTCAATGAGCCAAAGCTAACCCTATGCTAGGACAAAGGTACCTCTAGACTCATATGACATGCAAGTTCTAACCACGAGCATTCACAGGACCAAGAGTTAACAAAACGAAGACACGACATCAGACATTCACATTTTCAATTCAAAAGCAATTCACAAACTCACAAGCACTTGATTAGGGCTAGGCTTCGTTCTTAAGGCATAAAATAATTTCATAATTCACAAACAGTGCTTTCCATCCAAAACTCAATTCCCATTATCTAAGCTTCATGACATAAAAGTCATAATCTCGCTATCCAACCCTCACTACGCACTTTAGCGCCCGGGCCATAGCATAATATTAATCTTGTTGGCTCATCGATCCGTCGGCTCATCGGGCCATATAATAACTTATCGGTTCATCGGACCGTCGGCTTATCGGGCCATATAATAAGTAATATGTGGCTTTTACTATACGGTTTTTCTTATAGCCTCTTATAAAGCCGGGATCATTATGATCCAATATCGGCATTTAGCATTCACTCGCCACACGGACAATTCACCCATAATCACACAAGGCCGAATATGCATAGGCCCTCAATTAACACTTACACAAGTCATTTGATAACCAACATGCAAGAATAGGCCATATACATCAACTTGCACTCAAGGCATGTCTTACAATCACAACTCACATAATCATTTTTGCATGTCACAAAATAACATCATTTACATATTTGGTCACTCATGGACCATCTAGCACCCAATCACATAAAGCCCAACACACAAGACATTTCCATAAAACTTACAAACATTAAGCACAAAGCACTCCATAGGGCATAATTCGGTGGTACTGTTCACTAGCCCAAAACAGCCACTAAATCTCAATAAAACCTACACCAAACATGTTCATAATCACCTAAATATCATTATCTCAAGCCTACAAGTCATTCAACATGAAAATCCCATATAGTGCAAATTCGGGTCCCTTGCACTCTCACTATGAATAGCCCACAAAAAAGCTTCAAAACCTCATCCATACTTATCTATTAGTAACCTAGAGTACTAACATAGGTTTAGGGATGACTCACCAAAGATTCAAGTAAGAAAAGCCCCCAAAATCACCCCCAGAGCTCACGGCACAAGTTGGTCCAGCGGGGTCCTCGGCTTCTCGAGCGAACGGCGGTCACGAGCGGAGGTGGTTCACGGTGGTGGTAGGTGTGGATGGCAAGGTGGTGGTGGTGGTGGCCGAACAAGAAGGGAGAGGGATGAGAAAAATGAGAGAAAGTGAGTGAAAGAGAGAGGGAAATTCGAAATTATGAGAGGGAGAGAGAATAAGGTGGTCTTGAACTTCATCTTGGCTTGTTTGGGAAGCTTTGGTGGGGTTTATGGGGAAAGACAACAATGTGACATGAGGGGAAGTCTAGTGAGGGCTATGAGTGATGGGTTGAGTGACATAAAGTAGGAGAGAGAAAGACAAGAGGTGATGGGTGGCTTAAAAGTCAAAGAATAGGGCCCACAAAAATCTCACTCTTGTCTCTTATACAAAGATGCACATTCAAGACAATAATGCCCCAAAGTTTCGGTCACATAGGGGGCCAAATATTAAATGTGCCATCAATTAAAAAAAAAATCTAAGGAATGAGCCTAAATTCGGGGTTCAAGGAATTTCCAAATTAATTCCCTTAATCACCGATTTCCAACCTACCTCGGAACGACCTCAAATTCAAAAAGTCTCAACGAGCAGATTCCAATGTTTCATTGTTGAAATTCTCGAATGATCGACGTCGAATTTCAAAGTCCAATTCGTGACTAAAATCCATGAATAGTAATTTCAAGGCATCTCGAACTAACGGGTGGCTTTTAGGGTTTTACGCGTATCAACCCGTGATCATCGTCACGTTTTAAAGTTATTCGAACCATGGCGACTTTGATTGTCATGTAATTGCGAGGGTCAACCATCGGTTCCAAGGGTTGCGTTCGTTAGAAATCTGGTTTAGGTTAATTTGCAACTTATACTCTAGTCATACGGAATCACTCGCGGACCAATCATATAACGTTAGCAAATCATTCTAAAACCAATCTTTGAACGGCCTATGATGGTACAAGATGTTCCCTCGGCAATCCTTATGGTCAAGTCGTTAATCCAGGGTCAAGTTCTTTGGTCCACGTACTTAATTCATCGTTAGCCTTTCCCCTTAGGTTAGTTAACTCAAGAGTGATCAATTCTGAGCGAGATTTACTGAAATACATAGATTGATATTTCATCCATTCATAAGCTTCGAAATGGGTCGAAATTCGAAATGTCACAACCCCCGCCGAGCATCCAATAAAATCGGGCATCGTCTCCCAAAACCATTAGGGGTCTGTGTTGGAAAACATCCCTAAAGTATTTTGATGATCACAAAACCATATCGAGTTCTAATATTTACCATGACGAGTGCAGGTGGTGAAATAAGTGATTTTAATCTGTGACAAGAAGATGAACAAGTACCACGAGGGGATATCATGGTAGCTTAGAAGGATCAATTAAGATAGTGTTCGGGAGTATCTTTGGTACTGATGAGAATGCAATCAGCATTGATCTTATACATCAGCAAGGAGAAGAACCTGATCTGTGATAAGAAGGTGAACAAGTACCACGATGGGATATCATGGTAGCTTGGAAGGACCAGTCAAGCTAATGTTCATGAGTATCTTTGGTACTAATGAGAGTGCAATCAGCACTGATCTTATACTGTTAGCAAAAAGAAGAACTTAATCGAAAACAAGAAGGTAAACAAGTGTCACGAGGGGATATCATGATAGCTTGGAAGGACCAGTCGAAGATAGTGTTCATAAGTATCTTTGGTACTGATGAAAGGTATTAAGATTGACATCACCATTTAACAATTCGATGGGTCAATATCTTCATTGGAAATTGTCTACCAAGTTACTCGGGGTAAGCATAAGTTTATTATGCAGAGAGTGATAAAGTTGGTGTGATAATGGTGGATATTGTACTGGTAATCATGACTGTTGATGGTTTAGAGTACAGCAGTTAACAGCTAGATTCCTCAAACAAGAAAGCGACAAAAACAGTAGCATAGTACAGAGGACAAAGGACAGTCTTGGCAATGTTATCCTCAATGGATAGGAATACTCGTCCTGCATGCCAGAGGAATGATCCGTCCTTGTGTCCTTGTGTACAAGCAATAGTACTAGCGTCCTGGTGTACGGATTGCAGAGCTGGCGTCCTTTCTGTCCTTCGTGAAATGAGCACCGTTGATGCTATAGAGGCTACTATACACGCTGGAGGTCTATATAAGGAGAAGAGTGGCTTGAGTGCTAGTGTGTGAGTATTATCAAGAGAGAAGCAATCCTTTCAGAGAAGATACGAGAGAAATCAAGCTTCTGAGAACCTTTCACTCAAATCCTTCGTTCTACTCTTCAAAGCCTTAGCTTGCTAGTATTAGCTAGCACCACTATTCATTGTTCGCTTATTGTTTGATCCACTGTATTAGCATTTGTGTTAGTGAGACAAGTGTAAAGCTAGTGTACGTGTCCTGATAGTGTGATCTATCTTATTGAGGAACGTCACGAAGCAGTTGTAATCACCAGTGCTACTTACTAGTGGAATCCAGCTGCTGTTAAGGTTATTAGTCTAAGAGTGGATGTAGGCTTATAGTTAGGCCGAACCACTATATACCTTGGTGTGATCTGCATTCTTACTTATTACATTCATACTGCATCATCCTTGAACATTCGAATAGCAGCATCACTCATACTAGTTCACAAGCATTTAGAATCATCAGTGGTGATTATCTTTCTATTCCGCGAAAATTTTTAAAAAATCATCACTCAACCTATTTAACCCCCCCTTTTAGGTCGTGTGTTAGCCCCAACAATTGGTATCAGAGCTCGGTTGCTTGTTTATTGAAGTGTCTTTTACTTCTGAGCATAAAGATCTTTTATGGCTAACATTAACAGTTTCTTTGCTCCTAACCACATGCTCCCAACAAGCCACCATACTTTGATGGCTTGAACTACAGCTATTAGAAGAATCGCATGAAAATTTATCTTGAAGCGACTGACCTGCACCTATGGGAAATTATTGAAAATGGACCTACTGTTCCATTGCAAGCACTTGCTCAAGTAGTTGAATAAGGAGACCAGAATATTCCTGCTGCACGAGGAAACCAAAATTGTCACGCCCCGGACCATACGGGCGCGATAACATCCCGATCGACTTCTGTTTCGATTCCGTAACAACCAGGATCCTACGACAGCGGCAATGGTGCGAAATAAAGGATGCATGCGGTAGTGCAAATAACTCCGTACATATGTAAAACAAGATGACTGAAAGGATTCATAACATAATCAAAGTTAGTCGAATACAAAAGTGTACAACTTAGGGAAAATGACAACACAGTTCGACGAAAGGGAGACAGTCACTACCCAAAGTTACACTTGCTACTCTACGCTATTAGCCAAAAAGATGCCACAGATGCACCTAGACGTCGGGCTCGCCATCACTAGCAGCTTCTTCTTTATCAGGGTCCATCGGCACTTCATAACGCTTAGGTGGCATACTTATGGTCTAGGGTCTGAAAATGGCAAATCCCACGACGGGGTGAGAATAAATCTCACTGAACTAAAGCTAACCATATGCTAGGACAAAAGTACCTCCAGACTCGTACGACATGCAAGTTCTAACCATGAGCATTCACAATACCAAGAGTTAACAAAACGAAGACACGACATTTGATATTCACATTTTCAATTCAAAAGCAATTCACAAACTCACAAGCACTTGATTAGGGCTAGGCTTCGTTCTTAAGGCATAAAATAATTCCATAATTCACAAACAGTGCTTTCCATCCAAAACTCAATTCCCATTATCCAACCTTCATGACATATAAGTCATAATCTCGCTATCCAACCCTCACTAAGTGCTTTAGTGCCTGGGCCATAGCATAATATTAATCTTGTCGGCTCATCGGTCCGTCTGCTCATCGGGCCATATAATAACTTATCGGTTCATCGAACCGTCGGTACATCAGGTCATATAATAACTTATCGGTTCATCAGGCCGTCGGCTCATTGGGCCATATAATAACTTAACAGTTTATTAGACCGTCAGCTCATCGGGCCATATAATAAGTAATATGTGGCTTTTACTATACGGCTTTCCTTATAGCCTCTCATAAAGCCGGAATCATTATGATCCAATATCGGCATTTAGCATTCACTCACCACACGAACAATTCACCTATAATCACACAAGGCCGAATATGCATAGACCCTCAATTAACACTTACACAAGCCATTTGATAACCAACATGCAAGAAGAATAGGCCATATACATCAACTTGCACTCAAGGCATGTCTTACAATCACAACTCACATAATCATTTTTGCATGTCACAAGATAACATCACTTACAAATTCGGTCACTCATGGATCATCTAGCACCCAATCACATAAAGCCCAACACACAAGACATTTCCATAAAACTTACAAACATTAAGCACAAAGCACTCCATAGGGTATAATTCGGTGGTCTTGTTCACTCGCCCAAAACAGCCACTAAATCTCAATAAAACGTACACCAAACATGCTCATAATCACTTAAATATCATTATCTCAAGCCTACAAGTCATCCAACATGAAAATCCCATATAGTGCAAATTCGGGTCCCTTGCAGTCTCACTATGAACAGCCCACAAAAAGCTTCAAAACCTCATCCATACTTGTCTATTAGTAACCTGGAGTACTAACATAGGTTTAGGGATGACTCACCAAAGATCCAAGCAAGAAAAGTCTCCAAAATCATCCTTAGAGCTCAAGGCACAAGTTGGTCCGACGGGGTCCTCAGCTTCTCGGGCGAACGGCGGTCACAAGCGGAGGTGGCTCACGATGGTGGTAGGTGTGGATGGCAAGGTGGTGGTGGTGGCCAAACAAGAAGGGAGAGGGATGAGAAAAATGAGAGAGAGTGAGTGAAAGAGAGAGTGAAATTCGAAATTATGAGAGGGAGAGAGAATGAGGTGGTCTTGAACTTCATCTTGGCTTGTTTGGGAAGCTTTGGTGGGGTTTATGGGGAAAGACAATAATGTGACATGAGGGGAAGTCTAGTGAGGGCTATGAGTGATGGGTTAAGTGACACAAAGTAGGAGAGAGGAAGGCAAGAGATGATGGATGGCTTAAAAGTCAAAGAAGAGGGCCCATAAAAATCTCACTCTTGTCTCTTATACAAAGATGCACATTTAAGGCATTAATGCCCTAAAGTTTCGGTCACATAGGGGGCCAAAAATTAAATGTGCCATCAATTAAAAAAATCTAAGGAATGAGCCTAAATTCAGGGGTGCAAGGAATTTTCAAATTAATTCCCTTAATCACCGATTTCCAACCTACCTCGGAACGACCTCAAATTCAAAAAGTCTCGACGAGATGATTCCAATGTTTCATTGTCGAAATTCTTGAATGATCGACGTCCAATTTCAAAGTCCAATTCGTGACTAAAATCCATGAATAGTAATTTCAAGGCGTTTCGAACTAATGGGTGGCTTTTAGGGTTTTACGCGTATCGACCCATGATCATCGTCACGTTTTAAAGTTATTCAAACCATGGCAACTTTGATTGTCATGTAATTGCGAGGGTCAACCGTTGGTTCCAAGGGTCGTGTTCGTTAGAAATCTGATTTACATTAATTTGCAACTTATACTCTAGTCGTACGGAATCACCCGCGGACCAATCATATAACGTTAGCAAATCGTTCTAAAACCAATCTTTAAACAGCCTATGATGGTACGGGATGTTCCCTCAGCAATGCTTATGGTCAAGTCGTTAATCTAGGGTCGAGTTCTTTGATCCACGTACTTAATTCCTTGTTAACCTTTCCCTTTGGGTTAGTTAACTCAAGAGTGATCAATTCTGAGTGAGATTTACTGAAATACATCGATTGATATTTCATCTATTCATAAGCTTCGAAATGGGTCGAAATTCGAAATGTCACAAAAATGACGAAGCTTTCAAAAGATGAGCTTTAAATTCTAAAGCAATGCATTTGTTGTATTGTTCTCTATCTCTATCAAAGTATAACAGAATGTCTTCTTATTCCACAGTTAAGGAAGTCTGGGATCGACTTCAAGTAACATTCGAAGGAACCGACCGTGTGATGAAAACAAAGTTAAATCTCCTTTTGGGAAATTATGAAATGTTCAAGATGAAGGATGATGAAAACGTGACTGAGATGTTTACAAGATTCACAACAATCATCAATGGTCTTGCTCACCAAGGGAAGATCTTCACTAATATTGAAAAAGTAAACAAACTCCTGAAATCACTTCCAAAGGAATGGAGCCAAGTCAAAACCTCTGTCCGTGAAACTATGAGAATCCAAGCTATTAGTATGGATGAACTCATAGGAACACTCATGTCCTATGAAGCGGAACTACAAAATGAGGATCCAAATTTAAAAGGAAAGAAAATCATTGCCTTTACCTCAAACAAAGGTAATGATAACGACACTCCATCTTCAAGAGAAGATGATGAAGAAGAAATGGCTCTGTTTACGAAAAGATTCAAGAATATGATGAGAAAATGTAGCTTCTGAAAAGGAAGAAAGCCCACAAGGTATCAAGAAGAAAAGAAACACAGTAAGAGCAGAGATGATTCTAAGTAAAAAAAAAATCATCTGCTACGAATGCCGAAAGCTTGGATATGTTAAGCCAGAATGTCTTCTACTGAAGAAGTAGAGAGGCAAATTTGAAAAAAGAAAACAAAACTTAAGGCAGAGACCTAGAGCGACACAGAGAGTAGTGATGATGATGATGCAGAACAAGAAAATCTATGTTTTATGGAAGACACTGATTCTGACGAGGAAACAGAGGTAGAGTCCATTAAACTTTCTTATCAAGAAATGCAAGATTTTACAAAGAAAGTTTTTGAAGAACTTAAAAACGCTTCAAAAAGAATTTGTGACATTATGAATTTCGATCCATTTCGAAGCTTATGAATGAATGAAATATCAATCAATGTATTTCAATAAATCTTGCTCAGAATTGATCACTCTTGAGTTAACTAAACCAAGGGGAAAGGCTAACGAGGAATTAAGTACGTTGACCAAAGAACTTGACCATAAGGATTGCCGAGGGAACATCCTATGCCATCATAGGCCGTTCAAAGATTGGTTTTAGAACGATTTACTAGCATTATATAATTGGTCCGCGGGTGATTCCGTACGACCAAAGTATAATTTGCGAATTAACCTAAACCAGATTTCTAACGAACGTGACCTTTGGAACCAACGATTAACCCTCGCAATTACATGACAATCAAAGTCGCCGCGGTTCGAGTCACTTTAAAATGTGACGGTGATCACGGGTCGATACGCGCAAAACCCTAAAAGCCACCCGTTAGCTCGAGACGCCTTGAAATTACTATTCATGGATTTTAGTCATGAATTGGACTTCGAAATTGGACGTCGATTATTCGAGAATTTCGACAATGAAACATTGGAATCGTCTCATCGAGACTTTTTGAATTTGGGGTCGTTCCGAGGTAGATTGGAAATCGGTGATTAAGGGAATTAATTTGGAAATTCCTTGCACCCCAGAATTTAGGCTAATTGCTTAGATTTTTAATTGAGAGCACATTTAATTTTTGACCCCCCTATGTGACCGAAACTTTAGGGCATTAATGCCTTAAATGTGCATTTTTGCATAAGAGACAAGAGTGAGATTTTTGTAGGCCCTCTTCTTTGACTTTTAAGCCACTCATCACCTTTTATCTTTCTCTCTCTTAGTTTATGTTACTCAACCCATCACTCATAGCCATCACTAGACTTTCCCTCATGTCACATAGTTTCCTTCCCCATAAACTCCACCAAAGCTTCTCAAACAAGCCAAAAGGAAGCTCAAGACCACCTCATTCTCTCTCCCCCTCATAATTTTGAATTTCCACTCTCTTCCACTTACTCTCTCATATTTCTCTTCCATCTTCCCTTTTGTTCGGCCACCACCACCACCTTGCCATCCACACCTACCACCACCGTGAGCCACCTCTGCTCGTGACCGCCGTGCACCACCATTCGCCCGAGAAGACGAGGACCCCACCGGACCAACTTGTGCCGTGAGCTCTAGGGGTGATTTTGGGGACTTTTCTTGCTTGGATCTTTGGTGAGTCATCCCTAAACCTATCTTAGTACTCTAGGTTACTAATAGACAAGTATGAGTGAGGTTTTGAGGCATTTTGTGGGCTGTTCATAGTGGGAATGCAAGGGATCCGAATTTGCAATATATGGGATTTTTCATGTTGGATGACTTGTAGGCTTGAGATGATGATATTTAGGTGGTTATGAGCATGTTTGGTTTAGGTTTTGTTGAGATCTAGTGGTTGTTTGGATGCATGAACAGTACCACCGAATTTATGCCTTATGGAGTGCTTCATGCTTAAATGTTTGTAAGTTTTATGGAAATGTCTTGTGTGTTGGGCTTGTGTGATTCAGTGCTAGATGGTCCATGAGTGACCGAATTTGTAAGTAATGTTATCTTGTGTCATGCAAAACGATTATGTGAGTTGTGGTTGTAAGACATGCCTTGAGTGCAAGTTGATGTATATGGCCTATTCATGCATGTTGGTCAATTGAGGGCCTATGTATACTCGGCCTTGTGTAATTATGGGTGATTCATAAGTGTGGCAAGTGAATATTAAATGCCGATGTTGGATCATAATGATCCCGGCTATATGAGAGGCTACAAGGAAAGCCGTATAGTAAAAGCTACATATTACTTATTATATGGCCCGATGAGCAGAAGGTCTAATGACCCGATAAGTTGTTATATGGCTCGATGAGCTGATGAAAGTACCTTTGCGAAATAGCGTGGACCGATGAGCCGACAAGATTAATATTATGCTATGGCCAGGGCACTAAAGCGCGTAGTGAGGGTTGGATAGCGAGACTATGACTTATATGTCATGAAGGTTGGATAACGAGAATTGAGTTTTGGATGGAAAACACCGTTCGTGAATCATGGATTTATTTTATGCCTTCAGTACGAAGCCTAGCCCTAATCAAGTGCTTGTGAGTTTGTAAATTGCTTTTGAATTAAAAATGTAAATGTCTGATGTCGTGTCTTCGTTTTGTTGATTCTTGGTCCTGTGAATGCTCGTGGGTAGAACTTGCACGTTGTAAGAGTCTAGAGGTACCTTTGTCCTAGCGTAGGGTTAGGTTTGGCTCACTGTGATTTATTCCCACCTCCTCGTGGGATTTACCATTTTCAGATCCCAGACCATAAGTATGCCGCCTAAGGGTTATGGAGTGCCGATGGATTTTGAGACGATAGTCACTGAATACCCCCTGGTCAAGGGTAAGACGTACATCAAGAAAGGGACTGTAGTCTTTGTTGACGAGGGGGGACCCTATTTGGAAAGTGTATACCTACGAGGCATGGTTCTATCGTGATGAGAATGGGATGGAAGTTGGACCCCTAAAGGATTTTGATGTGCCATTTTGTGTAATCCTGGGTTGGTGCGACACCGCCCCTCCGGATGGTGAGATGTATAACCCTACCTTCAAGGTTCAAGTGAGCCAGCTGCCTTCACCTGTTCCCACTATAGATGCCTAAGTCGTGGAGCCTGTCATTACTGAAATCGAGTCTGACCTTGTTGAAGAAGAAGCTGCTAGTGATGGCGAGCCCGACATCTAGGTGTATCTGTGGCATCTTTTTGGCTAACCGCATGGAGTAGCAAGTGTTGCTTTGGACTAGTGACTGTCTCCCTTTTTTATCGAACTATGTCCTTGCTCTCCCTAAGTTGTACGCTTTCATATTCGTCTAACTTTGGTTATGTTATGAATCTTTTTGGTCATCTTGTTTGTCATATGTACTGAGTTATTTGCGCTACCGCTTGCATCCTTTATTCTGTACTATTTGCCGCCGTCGTAGGATCCTGGTTGTTACGGAATCGAAACGAGAGTCGATTGGGATGTTATCGCGCTTGTATGGTCCGGGGTATGACATCCTCGTCTAAATTGGTATCAGAGCAAGGTTAGCTCGATCCAAGTTGGTCGAAGCCTGGAGTGATAAGGAGAGATGACTTTAGGATAGTCAAGTAGTGAGACTTTGGGCATTCGTTAGAGTTAGGCATGAATCGCATGACATGTGAATTGGCACTTGTGATTGGCATGATTAGGGGCTTCGTACTTGGTATTGTTTGTGGTTGTCTACTTGACGTGCTGGTTTGCTTGTGGTGCTTATGCTAAGTTGCAGATGTGTCTGGACTCGAGGTACGTGTGAGAATCTCTTGATGTGGTGCTTTTGATTGTTTGAATTAGAATGAACTGTTGGCTATGACTATTGCTGTAGTGGTAGTCTTGGACTGCTAGTTTCTAGTAGTTGGCTTAGGTCTCTAATTCCTAGATGGAATTATATGGTTCAGGTGTAGTGAGGATTAGTAGGAATAAGCAATTAGGGTAGAGGCACAAGAGGAGCATCTAGCTCAAGAGCACCAGAGGTGCAAGACCCAAGAGTCGATGGGGTCATTAGGGCGCTGGAGGAAATTATCAATCTGATGGGTAGGCAGGCTCAAGAAAGGGCTGCTGCTGTTGTCCGAGAGACTCAAGAAAGGGCTGTTATGGTCGCCCAAGCCGCTGTTGCCGCTGCTATTGTTGCAAATGGAAATAATGGGAACAACGGTCAAGGTAACGGTGGCGGCAACGCACAAGGCCATGGGAATCGAATGGTGGGTCAGCTAGTAGAACAATTTTTGAAGCTTAAGCCGTCTAAGTTTGATGGCAAAGGGGACCCTGCGGCTGCCCCTAGATGGATTGAGGAATTAGAAAATGCCTTTGAATTTTTAGAGTGCACCGAGGCTGAGAAAGTGACCATGGCAGTTTACCAACTCCAAGGTACTGGGAATGATTGGTGGAAGGCCACCAAGGCGAGAGTTGTCCCAAAAGGAGTTATGCCAGATTGGACCGTCTTTGCCGAGACCTTTTAGGGAAAGTACTTTTGAAAGGCTGCCTAAGAACAAAAGCTGGTTGAGTTCCAGAATCTACACCAGAATCACATGACCATCGATCAATACGAGGCTAAGTTTGCAAGACTCTCCAAGTATGCTCCACGAATAGTTGAGAACCCTTTGGATATGGCAAGGAAGTTTAGAGACGGACTGCGGCCCGATCTGAGAAGTCCACTGGTGCCGCTAAACTTGAGGGATTATGACAAACTTTACAAGCGAGGTCAGTTGATAGAAAGGGATATGAGGGAAAGAGGAACTGCTTCTAGACTATGGTTTAATCATGCAAGGGACAATCGAAACTTTGGCAAGGGGCCTATGATGAACAACAGGCGATTCGTCCCTCTAGTCAAGAGGAATATTGGAAAGCCAGCTTTTCGGAACGACTAGAACTGTCACCTTTGCAGACGAAAGCACAGAAATGGGCCTTGTCCCAATCAGTCAAGAGCATGCTTCAAGTGTGGTCAGAGGGGCCATCTTGCGAGGCAGTGTAGGAACCCAACCACGGGACCTCAGTATCAACAACCGCGACCCTAATCGGGACCACAGATGGGAGCTGCCCCACAGGCAAATCTGAATAGGCCGCCAGCTCAAGGAAGGGTATATGCTGTGGCGCGCAAAGAGGCAGAGAATACGCCTGGCGTGGTCACAAGTAAGGTCTCTCTATGTGACCAAGCTGCTTATGCTTTATTTGATCCCAGAGCGTCGCATTCTTTTGTATTTGCACAGTTTGTTGAGTTGGCTGAATTGGAATTAAAACAGTTGGATATAGTATTTCATGTTACTACCCCTTTAAGGGATAAGGTGCTAGTTTCGTTAGGATGCCAATACTGTAAGATAGTAATTGGTGGTAGCGAAGGATTGATAGACTTGGCTGTGCTAGCAATGCATGACTTTGATGTTATTGTTGGAATGGATTGGTTGGGTAGGCAAAGAGCTGTAGTGGATTGTGGTAGTAGGGTGATCCAATTTCATCCGATTGGTCGCCCTAGATTCGAATTCGTAGTGAGTCGAGGAGGAACTTCGATCCCTTTAATCTCGTAACTTGAGGTGACTAAGTTGATGGACGATGGATGCGAAGCTTACTTGGCTGTCGTGGTTGATCCGACGATCGAGGAACCTAAGCTAGAGGACATAGCTGTAGTGCGCGAATTTCCCAATGTCTTTCCTCAGGAATTGTCGGGATTGCCACTTGAAAGAGAGTGGAATTCTCGATTGAATTAGCTCCTGGAACGGAGTCGATTTCAAAGGCACCTTATAGAATGTCCTTGTCGGAGTTGAATGAATTGAAGGTTCAAATGCAAGAGCTGCTGGATAAAGGGTTTATTCGCCCAAGTGCATCGCCTTAGGGAGCGCCAGTATTGTTCGTAAGGAAGAAGGATGGGTCATTGCGTCTGTGCATTGACTATAGGCAATTGAATCAGGTGACTGTTAAGAACAAGTATCCGTTGCCTAGGATAGACGACTTGTTCGATCAATTGCAAGGAGCATCAGTAGTCTCCAAGATCGATTTAAGGACGGGTTATCGATTGTATTTCTGTTTTTCCTGTTATCTATGTTGTTATGATTGTTTGGGTGATGGTTAATCGTTTTTGTTTGCATTAATCAAAAGATAAAACAAATGGATCGACGACGCGTCCTGAGACGTCACATTCAAAATGACTCAAGGGAAGTATCGAGATCGTCGCACGCTCAAGAGCCGGGGCGTGACAAAACTTTCTTAATCCGAAAATAACATCCATTATGTCACGAGGCCCTCTAAAGTTCATAATCTTCAACATTCAACATCGAGACACAAAACAAGGCTTACATGGCTCAATTAGCAACCCATCAAGAGTTAGATGGATCCAAAATTATCCACCTAGCTATCCCGCTTACCTCTTGCAATTTAGCCACCAAAATGTTTCCTTTTCTCTTGCCAAAATTCATGGACCAATAGCTTCAAGTTGGTCCCTTTTGTTTATGATGTGTTATGTATGTGTATTGCAAAATTGTGGTCCCTCACCTATATTAGATGTTATGTTCTAAATTGTTAACTAAACTCTTGTTGTGTAAATAGATGATGGCGGTGTTAGTAGGTGTATTTGTCTTCCATGCCTATAGATATATGAATGGTGAGAAACCATTCATGTTATAAATACTAACCTTTATAAGTTTAAACTTCTACCTACTTGTTAATTAAAGAATAACCAATGAGTCGCGGTAGGTGACACGTTTGGGATGTCACAGCTCTGTATTTTTCATATCAGAGCCTAGGTTATACTTGGAGTGATAAGGTGCAATAGAAATTGATTTGAGTTAGGGTACGTGCGATAAAAAAATATTAAGTGCATGTGATTGTCTATTTTGTATTCAGTAACTTAGGTTACTGCTATGATATAAGTAACGTGAGTTACTTAGGTTACTGCTATGAAAATATATGTGTTCGGATCATCTGTAATTACTGATGATCCTCATGGAGAAGTATTGTGATCCAAGATGAAAAGAAGTAGTGAGACAAGACCTTCGAAAGGGAAAGGACCTGCAACTAAAGCGAGGGCTCTAAGAAAGACAAAGGCGGTAGTAAGAGTGGGAGTGGAAATCCCTGGCAAGATAGAGCTAATAGAAGAAATAGGGCAGACGGCCGAAGCAAGGCCTTCGGACAAAGTTGAACTTGCCCCTCCTGGTGCGGATCCATGGATAGAAGGGATTCTACAGGCCCTTGCCAATGTTGGAGCGTTGTTGGAAAGACAAGTTCACCACCATTCGGAAGGTGAGCGTCATACTTAAAAGCTAGTAGAACAATTTTTGAAACTGAAGCCGCCTGTCTTTACTAGAATGGGAGAACCGGATGAGGTAAAAATATGGATTGATGGAATGGAGAAAATATTTAAACTGTTAAGCTATAGTGATGCAGAAAAGATAACTTTGACTAAGTATTAGTTAGAAGGGAATGCCAAGCATTGGTGGAGGGCGTCTAGAGGGACGGTATTCCAAACTGGTATGGAGATGACCTAGATAACCTTCACTACAGCTTTACTTGGAAAATATTTTTCAGATTGTGCCAAGGATAAGAAAACTGCAGAATTTGTGCAATTGAGCCAAGGCAACCTATCTATGGATCAATATGAGGCAAGATTTGCAGAACTGTCAAGTTTCGCCCCCAGGTTGATTGAAAATAAAGAAGATAAGACTAAGAGATTTTTTAGGGGACTTAAGACTGACATTAGGACCCAGTTAGTGCCCCTAAATTTAAAAGACTATAATGAGATCTATGAACGTGCCCAGCTTGTGGAACAGGAACTCCTTAGGAGATGGTGAATCACGTCAGACCAAATTTTCATAGTGGCCAAGGAAGTGCTTGGTACAACCAGAAAGGGAGACAAGCCTTCGGTCCTAAAAGGAGACCGAATGTGGGGAATATAGGGGGAAGATGGAATGATCGACTCTGCCATAGGTGCGGTAGATCGCATGGAAATACTCCCTGTCAAATGATTAGGAGATGTTTTAAATGTGGACAGCAAGGCCATATAATTAGGGATTGTCCACAATGGAGACAACCGGACCGTACTGTACCAATTTTGCAACAATAATGACCACAACCTCAACAGCGGCCACGAGGAGTGGTACCACAAGGGAATCAACAAAGACCACCTGCCCAAGAAAGAGTTTATGCAGTCACAAAGGAGGAAGCAGAGGCTTCCGAGACTGTTATAACAGGTACGCTCTCTATTTGTGATCAAAGGGCTTATGCATTATTCGATATAGGGGCTACACATTCATTTGTATTTGCTCAATTCGTATATTTGTGTGGATTAAAGCCTAGATCATTAGAGGTACCTCTTAGTATCTCAAGTCCATTAAAAGATGAGGTGTTAGCTGCTTTGGTATGTGCGGATTGCAAAATTTCTTTGGGTGGTCAGGATCATATGATAGATTTAGTAGTGATAACAATGTATGCCTTTGATGTCATCATTGGCATGGATTGGCTTCGTAAATTACGAGCTAAAGTGGATTGTTATAGAAAAACAATTCATTTTAATCCTTTGGACTGCCCTGAGTTTGAATTTCATGGGAACAAGTTAACCCCTACCATACCTCTCGTTTCGGCAATTGAGGCTCATAGGCTACTTGGAAATGGTTGCCAAGGTAACTTAGCCTTTGTGGATGATCAAGCCCGAATAGAAATAAGGCTTAAAGAAATTCCTGTCGTCAAAGAGTATCCTGATGTATTTCTTGAAGAATTGCTAGGATTGCCACCGGGGCGTGAAGTAGAATTCGTTATTGAATTAACTCTTGGAACCGAGCCTATCTTGACAGCTCCGTCACCATGGGGTACGCCTGTATTATTCGTAAAGAAGGACAGATCTTTATGACTTTGTATAGACTACCGACCACTAAATCAAGTCACGATTAAGAATAAGTATCTGTTGCCAAGGATAGACAATTTACTTAATCAATTGCAAGGAGCGTCAGTCTTTTCTAAGATTGACTTACGGTCAGGATATCACTAATTACGAATTAAGGAAGAGGACATTCCCAAAACGGCCTTTCGAACTCGTTATAGACACTACGAGTTTTTGGTTATGCCTTTTGGACTAAGGCTGTGTTTGGTTCGGCATTTTCAAAGCCCCTTGGGGAAAATGCAAAGCAATTTAGCCAAGGGGCTTTGGGAAAAATGCAAAGACCGTTTAGTAAACTACGCTTTGAGAAGGAACTTTGAGATGAAAGCTATTTGATAAAAACACATTTGAAAATCCCATTTGGGTAATTAATTTAAGCTTTTATTTATTTATTTAAAATTGAAAAAAATGGATGCAATTTTTTAATAAATATTGACAACAATGTTAGATATATGTATTAATAATTTTACAAACTAGAAAATAAAAGAAATGAGACGTTCAAATGAAAAATTGCACTTGCGCACAAATGAAAAATAAAGGCCAAGAAATGGGACGTTCTTGCTTGTATAGCGCCGATATGTTTTTGACTCGCCCAAACAAAACAAATGTTACATATAAAAGAAGATGAGCATTAGACGCATGCATTCGAGGAGTTAAAAGAAATATGAACATAAATGATCCAAAGTCAAACTCTTAAAAGACTCGCTCATATATAGCATTTAGACAACCTTACAATGTCTATTAGCATAGATCTAGAAGAATACTAGTCAGATCCAGAGTCAAATTCTTAATGTATATCATTTGAGACCATAGTCTCTCATCCATCTTTTTGCCAAATATTCAGCACCTTTCATATACGAAAGGTCAAACTCTGCATCATCACCATGTAAGCAGCAGCAGTTTCTTCAGGAAGCTCTCCATTTGAATCTTGATGGGCTATATTATAAGGACAAGAGTTCTGTAGCGGTTGTCTCTCTCCATCTGCCACTTTGCTGGGGAAAGGGTAGAAAGGCCTTGCAGCACTCCCCACAATGAGACATGAAAGGGCAAAGAGAATGAGACCTGCAAAATGTTTTCCAGCATCATTGACAGCAAAAAGAGCTGTCACCCGAAGACAAAATCAACATGATAGATGACAAATACTCGTGTGTTGCATTTATTTCTCAATCAGAGCCATGTAATACTCGAGCATATTATCATACAACTAAAACAGTCGATCCAAGTGTTATTTGACTACAGCTGAGTTCCCAATATTTGAGGTTGTAGAACAGGACAGAGAAAGCTTAATGAAAAGAAGCAACTGCAGCTAGAAAAAATCCTTGAGTCAAGAGGGTTGAATTCACTAGAACAAGGCTGCCAATTTGCATGAGCATGTAATGCGGATTTAAAATTCATTTCACTAACTCTTCAAGTTGTTCTTGCCATCTTCTCATCCTCTTTCGAAAACCACAGAGGCCTTGACATTACAGTTGCACATTCCTCCAATCAAGGCCCCTCAAGTTCATGAATCATTCGATTCAAGTGTCAACAAATGCATATACTCATTGCTATGAATTCTGAAATCATCATAATCACAATTTTTCCCCATCATCTGGGCTTCCATCATTCCAACATAGTTCACCCAAGCCAATACGAGAAACAAGAAAACAAACACGTGATCACCGTCGCCCAGAAGAGAGAAATTTAGCATCCCAAGCGAAATGACAAACAACCCATTCCTCACACGAATAAAATGACAGAAATGATGCAAGTGCTCATGATTCCCTCAAGACTAAAGAAAGATAAAGAGCAACACAAAGAATGAAACAAGAGGAAAAAGCAAGAATCAATCAAGCTTCAAGATTCCAACTTACAGGGAGAACCCATGATTCTTGTCCTAACTACTGAACCACACATGACCGACAAATTGACTAACGAAATCCACCGAAACGGTGTCCAATCTAGTGCGACAGCGACGAGAGAACGCGAATCGAAGATCAAGAGATTGCGAAATGGAAAAACTTAGTACCATTGAGAAAGGAACAGCGACAATGCAGTGGAGAGATAAAGAGAAAGGACCTACCAAGCGATGTAGTCGGGAGGCATTAGTGTGAGAGGCGACGGAGATTAGGAGGCGAGGAGGAAGACGGCGGCGACACCGGTGGTGGTGAGTGAGGAGCGCAGTCAAGCGAGTAGCAAACGATTGATGTCGAGCGGAGGAGACGAGCAAGAGGAGCAGACCATAGACGAGGGAGAGTAGGGTTTGTTTTTTAAAAAGGGAAAAATCGGGTTTCTATTAGTTTTTTAAGGCAAAAAAGAAAACTGGCTTTATTTCATTAATGGGGGTTTTAGCATTCCGAAAAATGCTGAAAGCTCAAAGATAGTCCCCACTAGTTTTGAGCTTTCAACCTTCTCAAGGGCCAACTTTCATCCCAAAGCCCCTTGGGAATGGTTGCCAAATGCCCCAAATTTGCCTCAAGGGGCGTTCAAAATGCTGAACCAAACGCACTCTAAGTAATGCACCGGCAACATTCATGGATTTAATGAATTGGGTGTTCAAGCCATTTTTGAATCAATTCGTAATTGTATTCAATGATGATATCCTAGTTTAATCTAAAGGCTTGGATGAGCATGAACAGCATCTAAGGTTGGCATTACAAACCTTACGTGAACATAAACTTTTTGCCAAGTTAAGCAAGTGTGAATTTTGGCTTGATTGGGTAGTATTCTTAGGTCTTGTAATAACTAGTGAAGGAATCTCAGTAGTCCCAACTAAGATTGAAGCAATGATGAATTGGCCAAGACCAACCATAGTGACAGAAATACGAAGTTTTCTAGGACTTGCCGATATTACCGAAGATTTGTCGAGGGATTCTCCTGTCTAGCTAGTCCATTGATGCAATTGACAAGGAAGAATGTGAAGTTTGAATGGTCAAAGGAATGTGAGCATAGTTTTCAAGAACTAAAGCAAAGGTTAACCACAGCCCTGATTTTGACTATACCATGAGGATCAGGGGGATTTGTTGTTTACAGCGATGCATCATTTAAAGGATTATGCTGCGTTTTGATGCAACATGGCAAGGTTATTGCATACGCCTCAAGACAGCTAAGGTTGTATGAAGTAAATTATCCTACCCATGACTTAGAACTTGCTGCTATTGTTTTTGCCTTAAAGATTTGGAGGCATTACTTATATGGAGAAAAGTTTGAAATCTACACATATCATAAAAGCCTAAAATATCTGTTCTCACAAAAGGAATTAAATATGAGACAGAGACACTAGATGGAATTGCTAAAGGATTATGACTGTGAAATTTTATACCATCCAAGAAAGGCAAATAAAGTGACAAACGCTCTTAGTCGAAAATCTGCTATAGCATACATGATGGTCAGAGAATGGAATTTGCTTGAGGAAGTTTCAAAGTTCAAGTTTGAACTTGACACAAGGAATTCTACCTATGTGTTAGCAACCCTAAAGGCCGAACCTGAAACCCTATGCAAGATCAAGTCTTTGCAATAGACAGACCTTGAGGTTTCAAAAGTGAAAGATGAAATTTTGGCAGGAAAGAAACTTGATTTCCAAGTGACCGAAAATGGAATTGTAAAGTTCCGTGAACGGTATTATGTCCCTGACAATCATGAATTAAAACACGAGATATTGTCGGAAGCTCATCGTAGTAGCTAGAGTATTCATCTAGGAAATACCAAGATGTATTGGGACCTACGACAATATTATTGGTAGAAAGGCATGAAAAGGGACATAGCGAATTTCGTCTCAAGATGCCTAACCTGTCAACAAGTAGAAAGTAGATGCAGAACATCAAAAACCTACTAGAATGTTGAAACCAGTAGAAATTCTCGAATGGAAATGGGAACATGTGACCATGGATTTTATACAAGGACTACCAAGTACATCGAGGGGTCATAATTCTATTTGGGTCATAGTCGACCAATTGACTAAGTCCGCACATTTTCTAGCGATACACACGAATCATTTGCTGCAACGATATGCAGAATTGTATATTAAAGAAATTGTGTGACTTCATGGAGGACCTGTAACTATTACATTGAATCGAGACCCAAGGTTTACATCAATTGTTTTGGAAAAGTCTTCAAACTGCTTTGGGAACGAAGCTACATTACAGCACTGCCTTTCGCCCTCAGACAGATGAACAGTCAGAGAGGGTTATTCAAATAATAGAGGACATGCTGCGGGCATGTATAATTGATTTCAAAGGTAACTAGGATGAAAAGTTACAATTAGTGGAATTCGCCTATAATAACAATTATCACCAAAGCATTGGAATGGCTCCATTTGAAGCACTGTATGGACGAGCTTGTAGGACCCCGATTTGTTGGAATGAAGTAGGAGAATGGAGTCACACTGGACCTGAGCTAGTGCAAGTCACGACTGAGACAGTGAAATTAATTCGAGAAAGGCTTAAGACTACGTAAAGCCGACAAAAGAGCTATGCTGATAAACGTAGAAGGCCATTGGAATATGACATAGGGGATCATGTATTCTTAAAAGTGTCACCAATGAAAGGTATATCTCGGTTTGGCAAGAAAGGAAAGCTAAGTTCAAGATTCATTGGACCTTTTGAGATACTCGAAAGGATTGGAGAAATGGCCTATTGGTTGGCATTGCCGCCAAAACTAGCCAATATTCATGATGTGTTTCACGTATCAATGCTAAGAAAGTATCACCCAAATACCTCTCATATACTAGATTTTGAGACAATTGAAGTGGACGAGAGAGGTAAGAGGAGGAACTTGTAAGAATTCTAGATCGAAAGGAACAGGTTCTTAGAAGCAAAATTCCTTTAGTTAAAGTTTTGTGGCGCCATCATGATGTGGAAGAAGCTACGTGGGAATGTGAGGAAGATGTGAAGCGTAGATATCCACATCTATTTGAATAACCGATAAGATTTCAATTTCGAGGATGAAATTTTCTGAGGAGGGGAGAGTTGTGACATCTCGATTTTCAGACCGCCTTTATACATTGCACAGAGAATAACCTTTATAGATAACGGTCGATATGATTAGGAAAGGCCAAGACTTGGCATGAGAAGTGGAGAATGGGATATCCTGGCTATGCCCAAGGCTTTCCAAGCTTTTTAAATTCTCCATCTTCGAAAAATCGATAGCATGATTTTCATATAAAATTACGTTTCCGTCCCTGCGAAAATTTTTAATTCCTAAAATACCCTGAGGTATGTGCAATTTCCATTCTACCCTTGCGTTCACATTTTTGTACCAATATTACCCTTATATTATGCCTAAATGACTTAAATGCCCTTGCTCCGACGAAATGCCTATTCTACCCATATAAACTCGCCTAAATGACTAAATTGTCTTTGAAGTGTGCAATTTCATCAACATCCCTAAACTATCCTTCCAAATGACCTATATGCCCTTATATAAGTAAAATTCCTAAATTGTCCTTATAATTTGCTTAAATGCCTAAATAGTCCTTCCCAATGTAAATTTACATATATGTCCATCAATTGTCTTTCTAAATGACCTATGTGACCTTATTATTTGTGCTAATTTCAACTTGAACCTTCTTCATTTTGTGTCTAGGTTCAAAACTTAATTTCCAAGAAAACTTCCTAAGCACAAGGATTTATATAAAGCTTGAGTTTATCTAAATTAGAATTTTTAATTATTCAAGTTTTATTTCTTGTTTTCCATAATTTCGAATTTAGCTAAATTTTAGTGAATGATTAAATTATATTTGGGTGTTAATTGTATTATAAATTATACTATTGTTCAAGGAACCGAATTTTTATACTAATGGGCGACAACCAATTCTCCTAATTCAATCACCACTTTGATATTAATTGATCACTAAATTTCACCAAAGGATCAAGGTGCTACCCCCTTTCATTTCTAAATGCCAAATACAAATTTAAAAAGCTTGGAAAACCTTGGGCATAGCCAGAATATCCCATTCTCCACTTCTCATCCCAAGTCTCACCCTTTCCTAATCATATCAATCGTTAACCACAAAGGTTATTCTTTGTGCAATGTATAAATGCGGTCTAAAAATCAGGATGTCACAAAGGCTGATATAGCCAAGCACGTGGCTAAGTGCTTAACGTGCCAACAAGTGAAAGCACAGCATTGTAAGCTTGGTGGACTGCTACAACCTCTTGAGATCCCTGAATGGAAATTGGAACATATCACGATGGATTTTGTGATGGGATTACCAAGGAGTTAACGAGGTAACGATTCCATTTGAGTCGTGGTTGATAGACTAACGAAGTCCGCACATTTTATCGTCGCACGAAAGGATTTTGCATTAGATAGATATGCTAACTTGTACATGCAACAAATTGTTCGTCTTCATGAAGTGCTAGTGATGATCACATTAGATCGAGATCCCAAATTCACTGCCACTTTTTGGAAAAGCTTACATACTGCCTTGGGGACAAAGCTGCAATATAGTATAGCCTATCATCTGCAGATTGATGGTTAGTTAGAAATGACGATTCAAACGCTCGAAGATATGTTACAAGCATATGTTTTGAATTTTAAGAGAAGTTAGGAGGAACAACTTCATCTTATTAAGTTCGCCTACAACAATAGTTATTAACAGAGCATCAAAATGGCACCATTTGAAGTGTTGTATGATATAACCTGTAGGACTCTAGTTTGTTGGGATGAGGTTTGTGAACAAAGGTCACAGGTCCTGAGTTGGTACAACAATCATCGGACGCTGTCAAAGTTATTAGAGAAAGACTTAAAACAGCCAAAAGTCGCTAGAAAAGTTATGCAGATAATCGACGTATACCATTGGAATTCCAGGTATGTGATCATGTATTCCTCAAAGTGTCACCGATATGAGGTACTTCGCAATTCGGCAAGAAAGGAAAGCTGAGTCCGAGGTATGTTGGACCTTTTGAAATCTTAGAACGAATTGAGATTTTGGCCTATCATCTCGCGTTGCCACCAAAACTTGCTCTAGTACATGATGTCTTTCATGTATCTATATTGAGGAAGTATGAGCCAGATCCGGTTCACATGCTTAATTTTGAGGAAATAGAAGTGGATGACCGAGTGTCGTACGTGGAGCGACCAATACGGATAGAGGACAGAAAAGAGCAAGTGCTATGAAACAAGATGATTCCCTTGGTTAAAGTGATTTGGCAACATTACGAAACAGAGGGAGTAACATAGGAAAGTGAAGAGATAATGCAGTGCCAATATCCCTATCTTTTTTAGGATGTCATGTAATGATTTAAATTTCAAGGACAACATTTCTGTAAGGGTGAAAGGGTTGTGATATCCCTAAATTTTGACCAATATACTAAGATCGAATTCGATGGATTTTAATCACGAATTCTAACCCGATGAAGAGTATTGGACTTTAGAGGATTGAGAGACAAACATTAGATATTACTTAATCAAAATCCCAAAGTTTATCGGTAAACCCTAAATTTTCGGATAAGTGAAAATAATACGGAATTTGCGAACCAAAGAGAGTCCACGGGTTTAGCAAGGCCCAATGGGCCTCACTTTTTCAAAATTCGGCCACCAATGGCCCAATAAGAGAAAATTATAATTTTGCCCTCAAAAGCTCATCTTTGGCCCATTTTGGAAAAGTTGTATTTTAATGGCCCAAATGAGAAGCCCAATGGATATCAAGTCCACTAAGCCCATTAAATTCAAGCCTAAATTCACGTGAATAGTGCCAATAGTGGAAATTATCAAAATACCCATTCTAGAAACTTTGACTTTATGGGACACATTATGGACAAAAGACAAGATTAATTAAAGCTTTGTAAGAGATATTTTGTGACGATTAATGCAAAATGGAGATATTTATGCCAACAATGCAAACTTGGTGAAGAAGCTAAATGTGAAGAAGAAGTCTTCTTCTATTTCTCTCTCTCTCTCTCTCTCTCTCTCTCTCTCTCTCTCTCTCTCACGCCTACTCACTCTCTCTCCCAAATTTGGCCATCCCCTTCCTCTCGTCCATTTTCTCCCTTTTTCCTTTTTGTTTCACACCCCCTCACCTTGCCGCGTCCTTCCAAACCGCGCCGTGTAGTCGTGTTCTTGCCGCTACCATGCCCTCATCGCCACACCAAGCCACCGTGTCGCCGTCACTATCGAGCCAAGCCGCACACGTGCCTTTGCCGCTGCGTCCTTGCTACCATTGTTGCTTCACCACACCGCCCTCACCGTTCGCTCCCGCCATTAAACTAATTAGTTAACTCCCTAATCCTTGATTAAGTTGTTAATTACGTTTAGGATTAGATTAAGTAATATTTAGAACTAATTGTGGTGGATTAGTTGATAAGCTATCTTGATAAGTGGAGTAGAAAATGGTGGTAAGTTATTACAAAAGTGATAAGTGATGGTGATAGGTTATCAAGGAAAGTGATGAGTGGAAATAATAACTTTATTGAGGAAAGGTTGATAAGCTATCACCAAAGGGGTGATAAGTTATCGGCATTTGAATGATAAGTTATCGTCAAAGGGGTAATAAACTATCAAAAATTGGATGATAAACTATCATCAAATGGGTGATAAGCTATCCAAAATTGGATGATAAACTATTGTCAAATAGGCGATAAGCTATCGATGAATTGTTGATAAGTTATCATGGTTGGGTTGATAAGTTATTAATTAGTGTGTTTTGTGCTTGAGATATGTGGTATTCTATACATATTTTGTATTATTTGAAGTATGGATTGCCTTAGAAAGATTATTACCTCTTGAACTATTATTTCCTAGTTGAAAGGCATGTATTTATTGGCATATAAATGGTAATTCACGAAGTGTCCTGCTTGGATACCAAGTTTTACATGTTGGAATAATTAAGGACACTTGAAAAATGAAGTACGTAAAGTTTGAAGGGATAAGTATGTCCGTGTGGTCATGTGTAATTTTATTATTGCATTTTTACGTGTGAAAGATTGCAATAAGTTTGACGTATTAGCACGCATCATGGCATAAGTATAAATCATGGCTGCATTAGCTAAATGAGAAGAAATGAAATTGGCATGCATGATTGGTATGCTTGTGTGATCACAAAAGGGAAGGGACCCCCAAAAGGTTTTGGGGATGATGCCCGATTTTATCGGATGCTCGACGGGGGTGCAATTGCCGGATGGTGGTAGAGGCCAGACCAATGTTCCTTGTGGAATGCCGTCTATCTCCAAGGGAGGTAGAGACGTTGCCGTGCTCGATGGGGCGAGACAATGCCCAATCATGTCGGAAGACCACCAACCTTCAAGTTGTGCCGCGGGCCAGAGTGGTCGAAACCGCCAACCTTTAGGTTGTGCCGTGGCCGAGAGCACTCGTAATCACAAGGTAATAAAATGGAACACACTTGGATGCATTACGCATGAGATATGATGTTATGTGTCCTGACCATGTGTCTTGTCTGATGCATTGTTGATAGAATGCTATAGCTGATATTATGCAGGGTATGTGCCAAGGCAAGGTAAGAATGCCTGCAATTTGTTTGTTAATCTATAATGAGTTGAGTCGCTAGAACTTGTTATAGTTAAAGCAAAGCGAGAGTTACTCGCTGTTGTTCTGTCATCAATAATAAGCTGCATGTTTAAGCTGTGCTCTAGGTAAATCAGCATCCTAGACGAGGCTGAGGTTGTTAACTTACTGAGATTTATCTCACTCGTTGTTATTAACAACTTTCAAACCCATAGGATGGATATGCGACTTGTCCGGTACGGGGTTCCCATGGACCAAAGCCTTGTTATAACACCGCATCCAATTTCTAGTTCAGATCAAGGTGCCCTCGCGTAGAGAAGTTTAAGTCAACCTTGACCCTGGTATCTTTTTGTTGGTCTTGGCAAGAAGCAGCCGGTAGTAAAAGAGCATGTACATGTAAACTTCATAGGATTGACTAGTATATAAATAAAGTGTACCTTGCTAACGATTGTAGTCCTGGTTTCCTACTATCCCTATTGTACTATCCCTATTGTTATGATTGTTCGGGTGATTATTGATTGTTTCCACTTGCGTTAATCAAAAGATAAAATGAAAGGGTCGACGACCATCTTGGGACGTCGCATTCAAAATGACTCAAGAGAAGTATCAGGATCATCGCTCGCCCGAGTGCCGAGGCGTGACATCATGACTCTATATGGGTGATAGTAGATCGTCCGACAAAGTCAGCCCATTTCTTGGCTGTGCGAATGGATTACTTGCTTGAAAGATATGCCAATCTGTACGTTAAGCAAATAGTAAGATTACATGGTGTGCCGGTTACTATAACGTCGAATCGAGATTCATGGTTTACATCAAACTTTTGGAAAAGTCTTCAAATGATTTTAGGGACTAAACTTCAATATAGCACGGCCTTCCATCCGCAAACTGACGGACAATCAGAAAAGGTTATTTAGGTGTTGGTAGATCTGTTACGCGCCTATATTATTGACTTTAAAGGTAACTGAGATGTGAAGCTACATTTAGTAGAATTTGCATATAACAATAGTTTCCAGCAGAGCATTGGTATGGCGCCTTTTGAAGCATTGTACGGAAGGGCTTGTAGAAATACCCGTCTGTCGAGATGAAGATGGAGAATGAAGTTTAATGAGACCATAATTGGTGCAGATTTTGACTAACATAGTTAAGATAATACGGGATAGGCTTAAGACTGCTCAAAGCCGGCAAAAGAGCTACGCCAATAAACGTCAGAGACTCTCGAAGTTTCAAGTAAGTAATCATGTGTTCTTAAAGGTATCACCAGTAAGAGGTGTGTCGAGATTTGGAAAGAAAGGCAAGTTGAGCCCGATGTTTGTAGGACCATTTGAGATATTTGATAAGGTTTGGAGACTTGGCGTATCGGTTAGCCTTACCCCCAAAGCTAGCCAATATACACGATGTCTTTTGTCACGCCCCGGCCCTCGAGCGCGCAACTATCCAGATACATCTCTTCTCTTTGGTCATTAAAAATGCGACGTCCTAAGATGCATCGTCGATCCATTCATTTTATCTTTCGATTAACGCAAGCGAAAACGATTAATAAACACCCGAACAAACATAGCATTAGGGATAGTAGGAAAAACAACATAACATTAATCATTAGCAAAACCCACATTTTATTTACATACATGTTAACCCAAGGAAGTTTATATTTACAAGCCCTAACTTTTGGGCTACTTCCTAAAAAGACCATAAAAAAGGTACTGGGGTCGAGTTAACCTATCTCCTTTACGCGAGGGCATCTTGAACTAAATTGCACAAGTCGACCTTCCATTTTATGATCCTGAAAAGCGGTTAACAACAACGGATAAGATAAAATCTTAGTAAGTTAACAACCTGAGCCTTGTGTAAGGTGTTGATTCACCTAGAGCATACCTTAGACATGCGGCTTAACATCGATGGCAAATCAATAGCGAGCGACTCTTTCTCTACTCCATCTATAACAGGTTCGAGTGACTCAACTCAATACCTATCAACCAACAAATCACAAGCATCATTACCTTGCCTTGGCACATGCACACTCCTTGCATATCGTCAGTTATAGCATTCTATAAACAATATATCAGCCAAGGCACGTAATCAGAACACATATCACAAATTCTCATGCACAATGCATACAAGCGTGTTTCAATTTTATGCTTAGTGATTATGATCGCTTTCGGCCACCGCATGACTCGAAGGGTAGCGGTCTAGACCTCTCCGAGCCATTGCACCTCTCGAAGGTTAATAGTCATCTGGCATGACCGGGCATCGTCCCGCCCCATCGAGCACGGCAACATCTCCTCTTGGAAGACCGAGGTACGGCCCCACCTCAACCTTCCTCGCAGGTAGATGGCATTCCATAAAGGAGAATCGGTCCGGCCTCTACCGCGATCCATCATTTGGACCCCCACTAGGTGTCCAATAAAATTCTCGATTAAATCGGACATCGTCCCCAATCACCATTGAGGGTTAGTACACTTTTATGATTAGACGAGCACCTCAATCATGCATGCCAATTTAATTCTTCATATTTTTCTAACTAATGCCACCATAAATCGTGCTCATGCCATAATTATGCTCATACATCAAATGTATTGCCATTTTAATACGTAAAATGCAATAAATAAACCACACGTGATCACATAAACATGTTTTTTATGTCAAACTTCATGTACTTCATTTTCCAAGCCTACTAGATTATTCCAACGCATAAAACTCAGTATCTAAGTACAACACCACACCAATCTCCATTTATATGCCAAAAATACATTATTTTCGACTAGAAAACCATAGTTCATGAAACAATTACTCTTCCAAGGTAATTCTCATCTTAAATCGCACAAAAGCATACAAATTAATAACTAACTCAACCATAGTTAACTAAACCAACCCTAGTTAACTAATCTAGCCATAGTTAACTAATATAACCCTAAGTGCAATTAACAACCTAATTAAGGATTAGGGAGTTAACTCACTGTTTAACAATGGCAGCGATGACGACGCGAAAGCAGTGGTGTTGGTGGCTCGACGATGGCACGTGGACGGAAAATGGGTATGGACGGCGGCTCGGCTCGATGCGGCGATGGCTTGGCTCAACATGGACAGTGAGGGCGCGGCTACACGGCAATGGACGGCATGATTCCACGACGATAAAGATGCGGCTCAAGCTCAGCACGGCGATGAACGGCGGCGGTGAAAGAGGGAAAATGAGAAGGAAAAGAGAGAGAAAGAGAGGATAAGAAAGTGAGAAAGTGAGAAGGAGCAAGAAGAAAGTTGTCTTCCAAGGCTTGACTTCCCTTCCAAGTTGCATTATTGTAACTCCAAAATTTATCTAATCAAGCTTATAAGTCCAAGTTTCCAGAAGGGACATTTTGGTCATTTCACTCATAGGGGCATTTTGGTAATTTCCACTTCAAGGGCAAAACTGTAATTTTCATCCCAGGGGCAAAACTGTAATTTTTCCACTCAAGGCCCTTGTGGCCGAATTTGAAGAAAAAGAGGCCCGTTGGCCTTGTCGGTTCCGTCGTTTGATCGCTTGATTCGAAAATACTATCGCTCGGGATCGATTTAGTGTCCGCCAATAAATTTGGAAAACGAGGCGACAAAGTCCAATATTCGTTTCTCAATCCTCAAAAATCCAATATCCTTAATCGGATTAGAATTCGGGGTTAAAATTCATCAAGTTCCATTTTATTACCTTGACCGTGCAAAAACGTCCGAAAATCCGATTATACACTTTTTTTGAATTAAATCAACAACTGTCCTTTGATTAATCCATAAAGTCGAAATTTTGGACTATGAGATGACCGACATGGATGAAAGGGTTAAGTACGTAGAAAGGCCGGTACGGATATTGGATCAAAGGGAGCAAAACCTCAGGAATAAGGTTATTCGTCTGGTTAAGGTGTTATGACAACATCACGATTCTGAAGAGGCGACATGGGAAAGCGAGGAGGCTATAAGGTGCCAATATCCTCATCTGTTCGAATAGTAAGGTAAGATCGTAAATTTCAAGAACGAAATTTCCTAAGGCGGGGAGATTTGTGACATCTTGAGTTTTTGCTTACTTCTTTAAATGTGCAGAAAATAACATTTGACATTAGTAGTGAAACTTATTTAATTTAATGTTAATATTGGAACGCCAGTTTCATGCCCTAATCAACTAATGGAAGTCCTTCGGATTTGTGGCGATCACTAGCTATAAATTCATACAGTCTAGTGTAGGTGTGACACTTGTACAATTGGGACTCATGACACCTCTCTTATGGTGACCGATTGAGTTTAATTTGCAGTTTACTAATGTTGCGTTTGTAAGTTGAAGGGTAAATTAGGAAGCAATTATTGATAAGCCAGTCCACTTATTATCGATAAGTGAATTCACTTATTGCGCCAATCATGGCTTGTGGCGCATGACGCCTCTCTTCCATCTACCAATTTCCCATAGGATAATGATTATGAGATCTTCTACTTGTCCCCTTCTTCTTTGCCACACGCCACCTTATTTTTCCCCAACCTTTGGCCGACCCTTCCCTTTTCCTCCTCACCATTGTGCACAAGTCCCTTTGGAGATCAATGATTGCATGCCGCCCGCCCCAACAAATGAGATTACATGCAAAAATCTCTCTCTCCCTCATACCTTGCTTGGCTAAAACCACCAGCAGCTCCTTCACTTCATCTCTCTGACTTCGCTCTCTTTCACCCACTCTCTCTCTTGCCGATTGCCCTCTCTCCCTTGAAACTACCGTCAACACCAAGGACAGCAACGTGAAGCTCGTTGTCGCCCACTCTAGCTCGAGGCGAGTGGAATCTTCAATTCTTCTCTATTTGGTCTATTTGTGGCACGATTTAGGGATAGGTTTCAAGGAGATGTTTAGGTTGGGCTAGATAATGGGGTGTACCGTAGTTTAAATTAATTTATTTGAGCTAGGAGTGGAAATCTGCTTCAAAAGGTTACATGCATTGCTGTAATTGACTGCTGTGTTTTGTGTAAGGTGGTGTGCAGCCATGGTGATCGGAAAATGGGTGGTGCCGTTGGACTATGTGACGAAATTGGGCAAGAATAGTGGAAATTCAGTCCTGGTTTTTAATGTGTCTTGCTATATGTGAGACCTAGACTTATTTGGGTGAGGCACAAGGTGGTAGAGATGGGTCTATGATGGTGCATGGGTTTGATCTTGACAAAATAGTGCTGGAAATGGCCATGCATGTTGATTGTTGTACTAATTCCATATTTGAAATTATCTGACCCTTAGTGTTGGTTACTTTTGTGTGGCTTATTGTGTTTCGAATCATGGAAAATTTCCTTCATAAGAGTTGTGTAAAACATCTTGGTCTATAACATACTTTAATTTCAGAATTTTTGGGTTCAAAGGGGATTTTTAACAGCCTCAAACATTCATGATTTCCTGAATTTGTTAGTGAAACTGACAGTGACCTTTTTATGTTTCTGAATTTTTATAAATTTTTCCCAATTGAATTTGAATACACTTTCTTCATGAGAGTTTTCAAGGACATCCATTTGTATAACATATAAAAATATCGGAATATTTTAGGCACATTGAAACCTTAAAACTGACTCATTTCTGACTTGCCTATCTCGGTTACTGGACACAATTTTTCACTCGGTTTGCACGAATTACTGCTCTTAATACAAGCTGATTCAGACCATGCATCCTTCATCAATGTTGTTATACCTGATCTTGTCTATAGAATACTAAAATTTCATGATTTTACATATCTGTGTAATATTTATATTTGATGCCAAAAGGTGGGTACGAATCTACCTTTTGTACATGTTAGTCGAAGATGGAATTGCAATTGCATGTCATTGTGTAGAACCTATGTAGATGGGCACGAGAAGTGCTCATGTTATGGTATTTAGATTGCTATATCTCATGAGCATTCAACAATATGCATTGGTGAGATATGTTGTACGGTGAGGACCATCGGCCAGTGTCCTGATGATGCCCCGTGGGAGCCAGATAGGAAATAGGGAAGCCTAAGGCCGGTGACCCTCAAGGTCACGTAAGGTAAGATGAGACGGCTGCTGCGCAAAGTAAGTCGTGATGACTTTAGAGTAGCAGCGAGATGCCCATAGTTGGCAACCCACAAAAGTCCGGTCAGCAACTGGAGATGATGTTGATGAGGGTGAACACGTGAGGGTGCATTCGCCATATCACAAGCATTATCATTTGATTTGTGAATTATACATCATGAAATATGCTCTAGCCTTACATTGATTTAAATTAAATATGGTATTATTTAGACTATGATTATCATGTTATCACTGGTCGTTGTTTAGGACCCTTAATTGTGACGCTAATGGATTGAGTAGATTAGAAATGATTGTTTCACTTGCTAAGCTATTGCTTACCCTCGTTGGATTACCTCTTTTCAAATAAATAGATATTGTCTGATCGGTGGTGGTGATGATGGCAAGTGGTATCATTTTTGGATGGTCATGGGTGTGTGACCATAGTCCGTGGGCGACTTCCTTTTGAGTGGTGCAGTTATCTCATTTTGGTTGTGCAACATGTATGGATGGAGATGGTGACAACTAGAGGCACAAATGTGATCGTAGTATGGGAATAGGAGTACCATTTTTGGCCTCACAATTTGTTGTCACCTTATTACGTATGGATGGCTGTCTATAATACCACTCTCCTTGTATATGAACCTTTAAAAATATGTAAATAAGAAGGAAAGTTGCCCTCATATGATGTTTGTATGGTGATTGTTATTTGAATTAATCTATCTTCTGCATGTGTAATCGTATACATAAAAGACTTAATAAGCCGATTAGAAAGTGACTGCCTGGGACGTCACAGCTCGGGATGTTACAACGGAATTTGGATTTCCCTAACATACGGCATTAATACAATTGGTTTCAGTGGATTCAAAATATTTTCGAAACTTATTCACCTCGGACATCGATTTTCTTGCTCATATATTGAATCATATGTTCTTAATCTTAGAGTCGGCCATAATGATTTACCCAAACATTTCAATTAATTGCTAATTCTTAATTTTATCAAATAAGAAGGTGTCCTTTTTATGATTATTTTTACTAAATTTTTTTAGTAAGCAAGACACTTGTCCATTGCTGTTCTTGCATGAAGAAATGTTGTTTTCTTAAGATGAAGACTCCACGCGTGGCTAAAGGGGGGAGGAAAATTCCCTCCAAATAATACTTTCTTAACCAATATTGTGAGACACTTGCTTTCTTCTACTAATGCATGAGTGAATATTTGTTTAGCAAAGGTGAAGACACTTATGCACCTAGATTAGCAATCATTACATCTAATTTTGGACAACACACCCTTATATGCTATTCTAACTACACTTGGCAAATAATTGTAAAAATTTTAGGAGATTACCACATGTATCCCTCTCTTCTCATGCAAAATTACACTTGTGAATTTTTACTTCCAAACTTTAATCTGAGCATCGGTAACCTCAGAACTATTCTCACCTTGATTGTATGGTTCACTTTCACTTTTCAAACACAACTACTCTCACCTTCAGATTTTGGCTTTCATTCGTTAGAGGCTTCAAGGTAATGTAATGGATTTAGTTTCTTTTGTAAACAAATGTTATTAAAGGTTTGAAAGATTTTAATTTTGTCCTTGTTGTTTTGCTTTAAAGGTGATTAAAGTTTCGATTATTCGAGTCGCAATGGAGGTAAGTGAAATTCTAGGCATTAAGTTGGCGTAATCTACTTAACTCTTTGAACTTGGTGGTTTGTTGTGTGTGAATGTGGTTGTAATTAATGGATGCTAAGTATGACGATCGGAATTATGTTTATGGATATATACATGCTAGTTAAAGTCTGAGCTATACTACGCGAGGTGGTAACATGTACATGTATATGTATTGCGTGTGAACGTTTTCTGCTTCTGAGGTACTTTTACAACTGGGTTGTTTTGAAAACTTTTGTTATTGAACTGTTTTTAAAACTTTTGCCTTAGAATCTGTCTTAAAATAACCTCAGAACTTGTTTTCAGAACTAACCTCAAAACCTATTTTTAGAAATTGACCTCAGAACTTAGTCTCATAAGTTGTTTTCAAAACTTATCACAAAAACTGATCTTAGAACTTAACCTCAAAAATTGTTTTCCAAAACTTATCACGAAAACTGACATCAGAACTTAGTCTCAGAAGTCGTTTTCAAAACTTATCTCAGAACCTGTTTTACCTCAAAACCTGTTTTGCCTCAAAACCTAATTTATCTCAGAACCCGTTTTACCTTAGAACTTGTTCTCAGAATTTGTTTTCATAACTTAGCTTAGAGCTTGTTTTCATGACTTATTGAATCTGAGGAATTTACAAAATTCGAATTTTTTTCAGATGTTTATCGTGTGTTTTAAATTAAAAAAAACTAGTGTACAAAGTCTAATGTGCTGAGTTGATTGCGTATTGGTTGATTAATCGATGGTTTGATTAATGAGGGTTGTTAAATTGAGAAATATATGCTAAAGAAAATAAGAGGTGTGATGTTATGCATGAAAATAATATGATTCTGTCACCCCTAATTTATATGGTGACGATGTCCTATGTATCGGGATACCCCGTGCATTGGGATGCCCTGGGGAGAGTTTTGGGATGCCTCAAGAGTCGAGATTCCCGGTGTGTCGGGATGCCCCGTGTGTTGGGATGCTCCAGGAGTGTTCGAGAGATGAAGTAATAAATTTGATGTATGCACATATGTAAAATTATGTTGTGCTATGTTATTGTACTATTATTTGACATATTCAGTGATTTTGTACTCATTTATTTTGCATCAGGTTAAGTGGTAAGTGTATTTACTAACTTAAAACTAGAAATTTCACTTTTTGGGCTTCGGCTCACTTCGTTGTTTCTTTTCAGAACTATAGGATGGATTTACCTCCATTGCCGTGTTTTGGTGTACCTATGCAGTTTGACATTTATCTTGAGACGTTACTGAACCTGAGTAACGGATCATGTATACTAGGAGTTATATTATAATCTGGGTTGACGTGGGGCTAGAGGGTGGATCGCCCATCAGTATATCACGAGGTACCTAAATGTCAATGGTGTACTGCTCTGACCACTTAGAGGGTTTGGTGGACCTCTAGGCTTCGGTGATGGATGCTCGCCAATAGGGGAAGTTACTGACCCGTAACTGCTAAGATGACCATGATATAGGCCGCGTTTTTGGGGATGTGATGGTTTGGTAGTAGGAGATAGGAACCTTTTTTACCTCCCAGGTGTTTCTAGTTTGTATTTTGGTTCATGAAATTTGTATCAAAGTCATGAAAGGAGTTGTTAAATATAATTAATAAAGCTTTGTATGTTCTATATACTCATGTAATGTTCTTCGTAAGGGATGCTTAAATTGTTGATTTCGCTTCCGCATGCATATAAAACAAAACACTAAATAGATTTCGTGACGATAGTGACATCTCGAGGCGTCACATTTGTGGTGCTTTACCTTTGGTTTAATTGAAACCATCTCGGTCATAACAGGAAACGGGTCAACATCAACCTCCATTAGAACTTTCCCTTTTCCTCAACAAACTTGATTTGCCCCTTTCGAATGGCCTCTTGAATTCTCTTCTTGAGAACCATGCAATCAATAGTATTATGGCTATAGACATGATGTCATTTACAATATTTTCTATTACCTATTTCCTCCTTACTAGGTATAATCTGTCCATTTGTCAGTGTTATCAACCCTTCAGCATAGAGTAATTAAAGATTTCCTCTGTTTTGCTAATGTCGAAAGAGTAGTACTGGGTGTCTTTCGCTTTAGCCATTATACTTTCTTTTGGTTTCTCTTTTCCCCTAATAGGCTTCAGTGCTTGGCAATTATATGGTTCGTCGATGACCATTTTAGCTACAGCCACCTCAGCATATTCCCTAGGGTCAAAGCTGCTATTCGTTTCGTACTCTTCGACAAAAGTGACACTATGTTTTCCACTTTTTTTTTCTCTTTTTCCTTCAATAAGTTCTTATGGCGAACAGTTCCTGTCACTAGAGAAAAGAGGTCATGGAAGGGTTGCCTCACCAGTCTATCTCTAATATTGAATTTCATACCTTCGAAGGCTACTTTAGCAAATGCTTTTTCTGGCAGTGGCAAAAGGCATCATATCCTAGCCTTCTTGAATCGCTAAATATAGTTCTTGACCGACTCATTGTAGTGTTGCTTTATATTTGATAGCTCAGCTAAAGACACATCAGGAGTAGTTCGCTGGAATTGGCTATGGAACAAAGCTTCCATTAGTCCTTAGAGATGGACAAAATTTGGAGACAATGATGTATACCATGTGAAAACAGTTTTTGACAACTTCAAAGGGAATAACCTTAGTTTCCATCAATCTTGTGTAGAATCCCCACATAGAGCAAGAAACCTGCTAACATGTTCTAGTGATGATTGATCATCTTCACCAATGAATAGGTCAAATTCAGGCATCTTAAAACCTATTGGGTAAGGTATAGTATCTATCCAGTCAAAATAAGGCTTTCTACATACAAGTTGACCATAACCCAAATCATTCCTATATTGCTGCATCACTGGATCCCAAATTGGTTGGACATTTAGTCGGTTCATGTTGGGGCTAACACATGACCTAGAAGGGAGGATTGAATAGGTTGAATGATGATTTTTCAATACTTTTTGCGGAATAGAAAAACAATCACCACTGATGATTCTAAATGCTTGTAACTAGTATGAGTGATGCTGATACTCGAATGTTCAGGGATGGTGTAGTATGAATGCAATAAATAAGAATGCAGATCACACAAAGGTATATAGTGGTTCGGCTTAACAAGAAGCCTACGTCCACTCTCAGACTAACAGCCTTAACAGTGGCTGGATTCCACTAGTAAGTAGCACTGGTGATTACAACTGCTTCGTAACGTTCCTCAGTAAGATAGATAACACTATTAGGATACGTACACTAGCCTTACACTTGTCTCACTAACACATATGCTAATATAGTGGATCAGACAACAAGCGAACAATGAGCAGTGGTGCTAGCTAGTATTGGCAAGCGAAGGATTTGAGTAAAAGGCTCTTAGAAGCTTGAAATCTCTCGTATCTTCTCTGAAGGGATTGCCTCTCTCTTGATAATGCTTGCCACTCAGCATTCGAGCCATTCTTCTCATTATATAGACCTCCAGCTTGTATCGTAGCCGTTGTAGCATCAACGGTGTAGATTTCGCCAAGGACAGAAAGGACGCCAGTACTATTGCTCATACACAAGGAAACGAAGACGGATCATTCGCCAAGAGAGCAGGAGGAATATTCTTATCCGTTAAGAATAATGTTGCCAGGACTGTCCTTCGTCCTCTATATTATGCCAGCTATTATTGTCGCTTCCTTATTTGAGGAATCCAGCGGTTAACTGCTGTAGTCTGAACCATCAACAGTCGTGATTACCAGTACAATACCCAACATTATCACACCAATTCTGTCACTCTCTGCACAACAAACTTGTGCTTACCCTGAGTAACTTGGTGGACAATTTCCAATGAGATATTGACCCAATGAACTGTTAAATGATGATGTCAATCTTAATTCCTTTCATCAATACCAACGAAACTTACGAACATTATCTTCGATTAGTCCTTCCAAGCTGTCATTATATCCCCTCGTGACACTTGTTCACTTTCTTATTTTCGATCATGTTCTTCTCTTTGCTATCGGTATAAGATTAGTGCTGATTGCACTCTTATCAGTACCAAAGATACTCACGAATACCATCTTGATTGGTCATTCCAAGCTACCATGATATCCCTTCGTGGTAATAGGATCACTGGTGGTTGTAACTTATTTCACCATCTGCACTCGTCATGTTAAACATTAGAACTCGAGATGGTTTTGTAATCATCAAAATACTTTAGGGATGTTTTCCAACAATCTCCTCCTTTTTTATGATGACAAAAACTCTATCTTGCAGATGTGAAAAAGTACTAAAGATATTTTGAGCAATGTGCGTAAGGTAAAAACAATCTACTTAAATAGTTGATATATTCATTTCAGGAACAAAGTGCGAACAAATCTATCATTTATGCGTATAAATATTAGTCCAGATAGCAAATTTGCTCATAACAATCCTCATTATTCCTCATGCGAGATGTAATATATTTCTCCCCCTTTTTATCACAATAAAAAAGTATAAGATCATAGAGAAGAGAAACACACTTAACAACACAAGCTTCATTTCAGTCTGATTGCATAGAAACATAAGGATAAATATGCCAGCCATCATCACAAAAGATCAAAAGGAAACAGAATAGCCATAAGAAACATAACACAACATGTGCATTGGTAATGGTCAAGGGTAGGTTTAGTGTTTCTTACCTTTCTTTTTCATAGGTTGGCTCTCTTGAAAGGACATTGGTGATAGTCAGCGGGGTTATAACATTCAAGTGAGAGGATGGTCTGTTCGATCTTCTTGAGATATTGTCCTTGAGCTTCAACCATACGCTGAGTGTTGATCATGGCTGTCATGATTTCGACATTTGTTGGTTCATCTGCTGAGGAGGACTCCCCCTAGCTTGTTGCTTTCTTGCGCTTTGGTCTAGGTGCTGGTGGTAGGGATGGCACAAATTGAGCAAGTTCTGAACCTTGAAGTCTTCTTTCAACTCCTTCCTTCAAGCGGAGAGCAAGAACTTCTTTTGCCTTTTCATCATCTACATGACCTATACGGACAATCATTCTCTTGCTGTTGACTCATCCATCCTTGGTGATTTTCAGAGACATTTTCATAATGGTTTCTTTGCCAATCTCCATGCTCTGAATCTGCCTTAAGAGCATCACTTATCTAGATGCCTTTGGATCTAAGTATGAGATTGATCAGTGCACCATATGGAAGATTACCAATCTTCTTCCATGCATTTCTAGCCATGTGAATGATGATCATGTAGGCTAGAGAGAAGTTACACTGATTAAGGATGGCCTATAAGATTCTTGCTTCATATATAGAAAGGTCATTGATGATGCTTGTTTTGGGACGTAGAACCATTATGAGTATTTTGTAAAGTATGTTCATTTTCAAAGGGAGCTTACTCAAAGGAACTTTGTCACTCAAATCAAAATCATTTCCATCATGAATGAAAATGGCAGCCTCAGAAGGATTTGTAGGAATTTTCACAAATTTTTTCCTCAAGCGATGAATAAGATCAGCCAAGTCTCCTACAATCATGCTATGGATGACCTTTTCAAAAGTGAGGTGAAACTCTCAGGGTTTTTCCAATGAAAATTCAAGTAAAAGTTAGCAACTACGTAGGAGCAGATTTCCTCCTTCAACGTGCAAAAGTAAGTCAATGAGAGGTTCTCGAAAAATCCTTTGAGAAAGATGCCGTGATTTTTCAGAAAGTCAAAATCCATTGTGGGGTGATTTGAAGCTTCTCTTTCAACAAGTTCTAGAAAACGTTTTTCGTGATTGAGTGAGAAAAATGTAGGATTTGAAAAGAAGTGATCAAGGGATAAACTAGGAATAGGTTCAAATTGAGCGAACTCACGATCATCATCATCATCTTTCTTTTTCTCGACTTAAGCCTCCTTTCTATAGGAGCTTTAGAGCTGCTTCCTTCAGTGGCAGTACTCGTCCATTTTTTAGTCTCAACAAGAGCATCAATGATAGTTTTCTCTATTTTAGCTTCCTCATGATTCTCTTCAGATTTCTCTTTAGATTGCTTTTCTTCTTCAGATTCTTCCTTATTAGAAGCCTCAGTGCCCTCAAGAATTTCTGTCATCGGTGTATCAGCAGGATTAGGAGCAGAGGTTTGAGATGATTGACCTAGAATCTTTCTCAGTTCCTTTGGGTTCATCAATTAAAGCAGCTGAGTAATGAGGAGTTGCTGCTCTTCTATCATGCTTGGAGGTGTTGTGGTGCTAACAGCTTGAGTCGCTTTTGACTGAGGTGTTGTGATGACAAGAGGTACAGGTTGTGGCTGAATAGCACTAGTGGAGATGTTTCCTACAAGTGCAATCAACTCTGCTTGACTAACACTTAGTTGTGCTCCTATGGTTTGATCTGAAGCAAATGACCCTTTTGCTGAATGAGTAGTCATACGAGGTTTGGTGGGCTTGGTAGGTTGCTTCTTCTTGGGTGCCATGGGAAGAGGTTAGAAGAAATGTGGCTCACAAGCGAGATAGAAATAGAGAGGATTCCAGAGGTTAAGAGGATTGTGAGAGAGAAGGTGGTAGCGGTTTCTAGATGGTCAAGGTAGTGCCCTCTTTATAGGTGAACGTGTGGACGTGTGAATTTGTGAAATAATAAATGAATAATAAAGAAAATCAACTGTCACGTCATAAAAATCGGTACACGTATTCATCACCAGAACAGTAATGTTGTACAGTATAACGGTAACTTTTTTGAAAATTTGTACCTTTGCCAATTTGTCTACCAGGAGCAGTGTAGATTAATAAAAATACCTGGTATCTTCAGTGATGATTCTATATTCTTACTCAATGGGATTGCTAATTCCAAGTTCATTTCGAATGAATTCAAATGAATTTTTGTCCAAAGGCTTTGTGAAGATATCTGCGAGTTAGTGCTTTGAATTCACGAACTCAATGTTAACATCACCATTGCCAATATGATATCTAATGAAGTGATGTTGTATCTCGATATGCTTTGCTCTTGAGTGCAGTATAGGATTCTTTGTGAGATTGATTGCACTTGTGTTATCACACATTATGATTGATCCTAAGCAATCTTCTACATAATCACTAAGTTGTTGTTGCATTCAAAGTATTTGTGTGCAACAACTTCCTAGTGTGACATATTCAGCCTCAGTAGTAGATAATGCCACGGAATTCTATTTATTTGAAAACCATGAAATGAGTATACTGCCCATCATTTGACAAGTACCTGTGGTGCTTTTTCTATCTATCTTACAACCTGCAAAGTCAGCGTCTAAATATCCATGCAATATAAATTCTGATTCCTTTGGATACCATAGTCCTAACTTTGGATAAGTGGCAATATATTTGATAATATGTTTCACAGCCTTAAGACGTGACTCTTTTGGATTTGACTGAAAACGAGCACAAATACATACACTGAATAGTATATCAGGTCTAGAAGCATTAAGATATAGTAATGATCCAATCATGCTTCTGTATATTTTAGGATCAATGGTCTTACCTTCTTCGTCTTTGTTAATCTTCAATGTTGCTAACATAGGTGTATCAACCTTTTTGCAGTTCTTGAAACCGAATTTCTTTACTAACTATTTTACATATTTTTCTTGAAAGATGAACGTACCTTCTTTCAATTGTTTGACTTGTAAACCCAGAAAGAAATTCAATTCTCCCATTAAGCTCATTTCAAATTCTCTTTTCATCGCTTTCTCAAAATCATTGCACAAAAGATTATTAGTAGAACCAAAAATAATATCATCTACATATATTTGTACTAACAAAATATCATTACCACTCCTCTTGGTAAATAAAGTAGTATCAACAGTCCTTTTTTTAAAATTATTTGCTTTTAAGAAACAGCTTAGTCTTTCATACCAAGCTCTGGGTGCTTGTTTCAAGCCATATAGAGCTTTCTTGAGTTGAAAAACATGATTTGAAAATTTAGAATCTTCAAAACCAAGAGGTTGTTCAACAAAAACCTTTTTCTTAATGAAACCATTTAGGAAGGCACTTTTAACATCCATTTGAAATAATTTGAAGTCATGATAGCAAGCATAAGAAAGTAATAAGAAAATAGCTTCTAATCTTGCTATGGGTGCATATGTCTCATTATAATCAATACCTTCTTCTTGTAAGTATCCCTTGGCAACGAGCCTAGCTTTGTTCCGAACAACAATTCCTTTGTCATCCAATTTGTTTCTAAATACCCATTTGATACCGATCACAGGATGGTCTTGTGGTCTGGGAACAAGTTTCCACACATTATTAATCTTGAATTGTTGAAGCTCTTATTGCATAGCCTCAATCCAAGACTCATCTTGAATTGCATCATCAATTCCCTTAGGTTTGACTTGAGATAATATGGCAAGAGAGTTCATTGCTTGCCAAAATGATGAACGAGTTCGAACACCTTCACCAGTATCACCGATGATTTGTTCCTTTGGATGATTAATTCGAAATTTCCAGTCCTTTGGTAATCCGTCCTTGGAATCTTCTTAAGGATTGGTCTGCTAATTCTGGAGTGTCTGAACAGTTTGCACTACTGCTGGTTCCCTATCTTTATTCAGACTTTTAATTCCCATCATACTATCATTGAATTTCACATTGATTGACTTTTCGATATCTTGTGATATCTTGTTGAATACTCTAAAAGCTTTACTTGTAGTTGAGTAATCGAGAAATATGCCTTCGTTTGATCTTGATTCAAACTTTCCAATGTTGTCATTCTTGTTTTTCAGAATATAACACTTGCAACCAAATATATGGAATATGATATATTTGGCTTTCTTCCCTTGTAGATTTCATGGGTGTTTTATCCAACAACAGATGCAGGAATATTCTGTTGATGATGTAACTTGATGTGGTAATTGCTTCTGCCTAGAAATAAGCAAAAGTGCTACTTCGATCATCATAGTTCTTGTCATTTCCTGTATACTTTTGTTCTTCATTTCAACCACACCATTTTGCTATGGTGTATACGTAGTTGAAAAATTGTGCTCAATGCCATTTTCTCCACAATAATTAGTGAAGCTCTTGTTATCAAATTCTCCACCATGATCAGTCATGATAGATGATATGCTGTAACCTTTTTCATTATGTATCTTTCGAGCCAACTTCACAAACTGATTATAGGCTTCATCTTTGTGGGCCAGGAATACTACCCATGTATATCTGGAGTAGTCATTAACAATCACTAGACAAAATTTACTTCCATCGAAGCTAATGTTTCTAGTTGGTTTGAATAGATCCATATGGAGTAGCTGCAGGACTCGGTTAGTAGCAACAGTATTTATGGACTTAAAGGAATTCCTAACTTGTTTACCAAGAGAACATGTATTGCAAACATCATTACTCTCATACTTCATCTTTAGAAGTCCTTTTACTAGTTCTTTTGAAGCAAGTTTAGAAATGTGTTTCAAACTTACATAACCGAGTTTCCTATGTAATAAATCTTGTTTTTCTTGTGATGATATTAAACAATGAACATGATCATGATCTAAATCAAGAAGGTAAATATTTCCATACCTTTTGCCAGTAAAGATTTGAGATGAATCTTTTCCATTACTTGTGCAAATACCATTTTTGAAATTTATCTCATAGCCTTTGTCACAGAGTTGACTGATGCTTATAAGATCGTGTCTCAATCCTTTGACTAATGCTACATCGTCAATAATCAAGTTTCTCACTTTGATAGTTCCTTTACCAACTATCCTTCCTTTTTCTTCTCCTCCAAAGGAGACAGTTCCTTTATCAATCTGAGTTAGTTTCAAAAAGTTCTTGGTATCACCAGTCATATGCCTTGAGCATTCGCTGTCCAAATATCATTTTCTGTTGATCTTCTTTTCTTGCAATCACAGTAGAAACTCATCTTTTCTTTGGTACCCATACTTGCTTGGATCCTCCATTGTTAGTATACCTAAGACTCCAGTTTCTCCACTTTGTCTTTTGGTTTTCACATTCAGAATAGCCATTGCTATTGTAACTAGAAGAGTCAGAAAATTTCTTACCAGTAGCTTTAGCAAAATGATTAACAAAATAATACTTGTAACCACTAAAAGGAATACATGGTTTCATCTTAATCCTTTTGTTTTAGGAAATGGATTACTCTCGGGTTCATTTCCCTTACAACCTAATCCTGACTTGTTGTAATATGGAATTTGGATTGAAAGAATATGTTTAAGAGTTTTTTAACCGAGAGAAAACTTTGTGGTGATTTTAGAAATTTCTTTTTCTAAGCATTGAACATTATTATGAGATTCTTCTTCATTTGAAATGTGCTCATTCAACTCAGTGCGAAGTTCTTCAACCTTGCCTTTTAAAGAAACATTTTTAGAAGTGAGATTTGAAACTTGTTTCCTCAAATCAGAAATTCTTTTTGAAGCGTTTTTGAGTTCTTCAAAAACTTCCTCTGTAAAATCTTGCATTTCTTGATAAGAAAGTTCAATGGACTCTACCTCTGTTTCCTCGTCAAAATCAGTGTCTGCCATAAAACATAGATTTGCTTATTTTGCATCATTATTATCACTACTCTCTGTGTTGCTCCAAGTCTCTGCCTTGAGTACTTGCTTTCTCTTTTCAAACTTGCCTCTTTTCTTCTTCAGTAGAGGACATTCTGGCTTGACATGTCCAGGCTTTCGGCATTCGTAGCAGATGATTTCTTTTAATTTGAAATCATTTCTACTCTTGCTATGTTTCTTTTCTTCTTGAGACCTTGTGGATTTTCTTCCTTTTCAAAATCTACCTTTTCTCATCATATTCTTGAATCTTTTTGTAAACAGAGCCATTTCTTCATCATCATCTTCTTCTGAAGATGGAATGCCATTATCATTACCTTGGTTTAAGGTAAAGGCAATGATTTTTTTTCCTTTTGAATTTGGATCCTCATTTTGTAGTTCCGCTTCATAGGACATGAGTGTTCCCATGAGTTCATCCATACTGATAGCTTGGATTCTCATAGTTTCATGAAAAGAGATTTTGACTTGGCTCCACTACTTTGAAAGTGATCTCAGGAGTTTGTTCACCATTTCAATATCAGTGAAGGTCTTCCCTTAGTAAGCAAGACTATTGATGATTGTTGTGAATCTTGTGAACATCTCAGTCACGCTTTCATCATTCTTCATCTTGAACATTTCGTAATTTCCCAAAAGAAGATTTAACTTTGTTTCCTTCACACGGTTAGTTCCTTCAAATGTTACTTGAAGTCGGTCCCACACTTCCTTAGCTGTGGAACAAGAAGAAATTCTGTTATACTCTTATGGAGATAAAGAACAATACAATAAATGAATTGCTTTAGAATTTAAAGCTCGTCTTCTGAATGCTTCATCATTTTGGTTTCCTCAAGCAGCAGGAACATTCTGGTCTCCTTATTCAACTACTTAAACAAGTGCTTGCAATGGAACAGCAGGTCCATTCTCAATGATTTCCCATAGGTGCGGGTCAGTCACTTCAAGATAAATTTTCATACGATTCTTCTAGTAGTTGTAGTTCGAGCCATCAAAGTATGGCGGCTTGTTGGAAGCATGTGAGTCAGGAGCAAAGAAGCTGTGAATGTTAGCCATAAAAGATCTTTATGCTCAGAAGTAAGCGACACTTCAATAAACAAGCAACCGTACTTTGATACCAATTGTTGGGGCTAACACACGACCTTGAAGGGGGGTTGAATAGGTTGAGTGATGATTTTTCAATACTTTTTGCGGAATAGAAAAACAATCACTATTGATGATTCTAAATGCTTGTAAACTAGTATGAGTGATGTTGATACTCGAATGTTCAGGGATGGTGCAGTATGAATGCAGTAAGTAAGAATGCAGATCACATAGAAGTATATAGTGGTTCGACTTAACAAGAAGCCTACCTCCACTCTCATTCCATTAGTAAGTAGCACTGGTGATTACAGCTACTTCGTGACGTTCCTTGGTAAGATAGATAACACTATCAAGACATCTACACTAGCCTTACACTTGTCTCACTAACACAGATATTAATACAGTGGATCAAACAACAAGCAAACAATGAGTAGTGGTTCTAACTAGTATTGGTGAGCGAAGGCTTTAAAGAGTGGAACGAAAGATTTGAGTGAAAGACTCTCGGAGGTTTGAAATCTCTCGTATCTTCTCTAAAGGGATTGCTTCTCTCTTGATAATGCTCACCACTCAGCACTCGAGCCACTCTTCTCCTTATATAGACCTCCAGCTTATATCATAGCCGTTGTAGCATCAACAGTGCAAATTTCATCAAAGACAGAAAGGACGCCAGCTTTGCAATCCGTACACTAGGATACCAGTACTATTGCTCGTACACAAGGACACCAGGACAAATCATTCGCCAGGCGAGCAGGAGGAATATTCTTATCCGTTAAGAATAACGTTGCCAGGACTGTCCGTTGCCAGGACTGTCCCGGGGTTCGTCGCCGACCCGTTCGTTTTATCTTTTGATTAACGCAAACGGAAATGATAAATCACCACCCGAACAATCATGACAACAAGGATAGCAGGAAAAACAACAAAACTACAATCGTTAGCAAAACACAATTTATTTATATACTTGTTAACCCTATGAAGTTTATATATACAAGCCCTCACTACGAGCCGCTTCCTAACGAAACCATCAAAAAGATACCGGGGTCGGGGTTAACTTATCTCCACTAAGTCGGGATTAATAAAAAAGGTCGGCACTCCAAACCCGATCTAGATGATGTAGTAGTTGGGAGGAGGCTCAGGATCGCTCTCCTCATCCGGGTCAAATTCTGAATCTTCCATAACATCGTCAAAAGTCTCTATGTTCATTAGATTTCATACTTCCTCACCTGGAGCTCCACCTCCGCCAGGCCCATCGAATCCTCTCAGATGACCAAATAAGGCCTTACCGTGGCGAACAAACCACGCCTTAAATCAGTGGGGTACCAAGTGCCTCAACCCCTCATCAACCCAAACCGTCGTAACGTGAAGTTCAATACTATAATTCGAACTGGGGATAGGGTGCGGCGTTATAACGAGACTCCGTGGGAACCCCAAACTGCACAGGTCGCATATCCATACAACGGGTCTGAAAAGCAGTTAACAATAACGAGTGAGATAAATCTCAGTAAGTTAACAACCTAAGCCTCGTGTAGGATGCCAATTTGCCTAGAGCACAACCTAAACATGCAGCTTAAAATCGATGGCAGATTATTAGCGAGCAATTCTCACTCTACTTCATCTATAACAAGTTCGAGCGACTCAACTTATTCAACAAACAAACCGCAAACATTCTTACCTCGCCTTGGCACATACCCTGCATAATACCAATTATAGCATTCTATAAGCAATGTATCGGACAAGGCACATAATCAAAACACACAACATCATTTCTCATGCACAATGCATTTAAACATATTCCAATTATTACAACCATTCTCGGGCATCCAGGTCACAAATCATCCAAGTATCGTCTCAAAACCTTTGGGTGACGGATTCCTTTATGTGATCACACGAGCACATTAATCAATCATGCCAAGTTCGTTTCTTCACATTTAGCCAATACAGACATGATTCGTGCTCAACATCAACTTATCACAATTTTCACGTAAAAATGCAATAAATAAAATCACACGTGATCACACAAACATGCTTATCCCGTTAAACTTTACGTACTTCATTTTTCAAGCATCCTTGATTATTCCAACATATAAAACTTGGCACCCAAGCACAACATCTCGTGAATTACCATTTATATGCCAATAAATATATTTCTTTCAACTAGAAAACAATAGTTCAAGAGGTAATCATCTTTCCAAAGCAATCTATACTTCAAACAACACAAGAACATGTATAGAAATAACACAAAATTCAAGCACAAAACACATTACGTAATAACTTATCAACCAAACCTTAATAGCTTATCAATAATTCCTCGATAGCTTATTGCCTATTTAACGATAGCTTATCATCCATTTTCCAATAGCTTATTACATAATTACCGATAACTTATCACCCCTTTGATGATAGCTTATCACTCAAATGCCAATAACTTATCATCCCTTTGGTGATAGCTTATCACTCAAATGTCGATAACTTATCACCCCTTTGGTTATAGGTTATCAATCTTTCCTTGATAAGTTATCACTTCCACTTATAACTTTTCTTGATAACCTATCGTCATCACTTATCACTTTTATGATAACTTATCACACTTTTCTACTTTCACTTATCAAGATAGCCTATAAATTAATCCATCAATATTTAGTTATAAACCTCACTTAATCTAACCCTAAATGTAATTAATAACTTAACCAAAGATTAGGGCGTTAACTCACTAGTTTTATGACGGCAACAACGACGGCGACGGCGACAAACGGTGAGGGCAGCAAAGGCGCGACTTGGCTCGATGTGGCAACGGCACGACTTGGCGGCAAGGACATGGCAAAGGTGCGGCTTGACGATGGTCCGAACGACGATGGCAAGGTGAGGAGGCATTAAACAAGAAGGAAAAAGGGAGAAAATGGAGAAGAAGGGGGGTTGGCAGAACTAGAGAGAGCGAGAGAGTGAGAGTGAGAAAGAGGGGTGCTTCACTTATCTTGAAAATCCCTTGCATTATTACCCCTCATAAATGCAACTCCAAATTTTATCAAACCAAGCTTATGAAATCCAAGACAATCTTCAAGGCAAACAATTAAAGGGAGAGAGAGAGAGAGAGAGATGGGCGGCCAAAAGGGGAAAAGAAAATAGAGAAAGACTTCTTGTCCAACTTTGCATTTATGGCAAAAATTCACTTTATCCCAATTTTGTCTCTTTTCCCACAAATATCTCTCTCAGATAGGGTTTCTAGAAGGGGTATTTTGGTAATTTCACTCTTGATACTATTCACATGGGCTTGGGTTTGGGCTTCATTAAGAAAATGGACCTAAAGTAGGCTTTCAGGGGCAAAATTGTAATTTCTTCCTATTGGATCTCTTGGTGGTCGAATTTTATAAGGAATAAGGCCCGTTGGTTCTTGCCAAGCCCATGAGTTCTCTTTGGCTCTTAATTTCCATCTTATTTTCATTTATCCAAGAATTTAGGGTTTACCGATAAACTTTGGGATTTTGATAAAGTAATATCCGTTGGTTGTCTCTCAATCCTCTAAAGTTCAATACTCTTAATCAGATTAGAATTCGTGATTAAAATCTAGCGAATTCGATCTTAGTACATTGGCAAAAATTTAGGGATATCACAACTCTTCCCCTCATAGAAATTTCATCCTTAAAAATTAAATCATTACATGACATCCTAAAAAAAAATAAGGATATTAGCACCTCACTATCTCTTCACTTTCCCACGTTGCTCCCTTATTCCGTGATATTGCCAAATCACTTTAACCAAGGTAATCGTCTTGTTCCGTAACACTTGCTCTTTTCTGTCCTCTATCCGTATCGGTTGTTCCACGTACAACACTCGGTCGTCCACTTCTATTTCCTCAAAATTAAGTATGTAAGTCGGATCGGGCTCATACTTCCTCAACATAGATACGTGAAAGACATCATGTACTTAAGCAAGTCTCGGTGGCAACGTGAGATGATAGGCCAAAATCCCAATTCGTTCCAAGATTTCAAAAGGTCTAACATACCTCAAACTCAGCTTTCCTTTCTTGCTGAATCGCGAAGTACTTAGCATCAACAACACTTTGAGGAATACATGATCACCTTCTTGGAATTCTAATGGTCTACGTCGCTTATCTGCATAACTTTTCTGGCGACTTTAGGCTGTCTTAAGTTTTCCTTTAATAACTTTGATAGCGTCCAACGATTGTTGTACCAATTCGGGACCCATGATCTTTCGTTCACCAACCTCGTCCCAACAAATTGGAGTCCTACAAGCCCTACCATACAACGCTTCAAATGGTGCCATTTTGATACTCTGTTGATAGCTGTTGTTGTAGGCAAACTCAACAAGATGAAGTTGTTCCTCCCAACTTCTCTTAAAATCCAAAACACGTGCTCGCAACATATCCTCGAGCATTTGAATTGTTCTCTCTGATTGGCTATCTGTCTACGGACGATAGGTTGTGCTATATTGTAGCTTTATTCCTAAGGCAGTCTACAAGCTTTTCCAAAACATGGTAGTGAAGTTGGGATCTCGATCTGATGTGATCATCACTAGCACTCCATGAAGACGAACAATTTGTCGCACGTACAAATCAGCATATCTATCCAATGGGAAATCTTTTTGTACAGCGATAAAATGTGCTAACTTCGTTAGTTTATCAACCACGACCCAAATAGAATCGTTACCTCATTGACTCCTTGGCAATCTCATCACAAAATCCATTATGATGTGCTCTCATTTCTATTCTAGGATCTTGAAAGGCTGTAGCAGTCCACTAAGCTTGCAATGTTGTGCCTTCACTTGTTGGCATGTTAAGTATTTAATCATGTGCTTGGCGATATCAGTCTTCATGCCACTCCACCAATCAAATCGCCTCAAATTCTGATACATCTTTATGCTGCTCAAATGAATACTGTAGCTACTATGATAGGCTTCTGACAAGATTTCCTCCTTAAGTCCTGTATCATTAGGCATGCACAATCGTCCATGGAATCTCAATATACCGTCCTCAGCTACTTGAAATTCAGCTTTCCTCTTCACTGAATCCTTTGCAGAATCTTTTGGATTGCATGATCTGCCGATTGTAAGGTTTTAATCTTTGCCTGCATTTCTGGTTCAATCCTTAAAGTAGTCATGAGACTCAATAGATGGCTTTCTTCAAACTTAAAGTTTGAATCTTGTACTTCTTCGAGAAGAAGCCATTCTTAGACCATCATTTGCGCAATCGTTGATTTTCGACTAAGCGCATCAACCACTTTGTTGGCTATACCAGAATGGTACAGAATTTCACAATCATAATTCTTGAGAAGCTCTATCCAACGTCATTGTCTCATGCAGTCAAGTTGTCAAAAGGATGAGACAAATTCCCTTGCTGATAAACTTCCCTAGTGAAGCTCATAATGCGAGCGAATTCATGAAATCTGTTGATAACATGTCGCATTAGCTTCATCTTGTCTATGTGCATGTGTTGTTTTAAATTCCTTTCTCGAATGAAAAGGCAAGTACATGTCGATCAACTCAACTGCTGTAGCCACTTAAGGGTACATTCTTTCAAATCTACTTGTCAAAAACTTAGGTTTGTTCCCTAATCATCTCTTAAAATATTACTTTCCATTTCGTGTTCACCTAATTGGCTTAGGTGTCACATTCAAATTTGTGTTCGCCCAATCGGCTACCAAGGCACGCTCATTTTTACGTTCACCTAATTGGCTTAGGTGTCGTATCCATTTCGTGTTCACCTAATCGGTTTAGGTGTCACATTCTCAATTTTGTGTCCGCCCAATTAGCTTGGGTGGCATATCCATTTAGTGTTTACCCAATCGGCTTGGGAGACATATTCAATTTTGTGTTCACCTAATCGGCTTAGGTGTCACATTCTCATCTTTGTGTTCGCTCTATCGACTTGGGAGGCACATTCAATTTTGTGTTCACCTAATCGACTTAGGTGTCACATTCCATTTCGTGTTCACCTAATCGGCTTAGGTGTCACGTCTATTATATTGGACACTTAATTGGCTTAAGTTGTCCTCCAAAACTTTTTCAAATATCTTGCGTTGTTTCGCATCTAAGGAAAAACCTTGGATAATAGACAGGCAACTCGTATCTTGAAAACCTTACTTTTTCAATTTGGGATTCTAGAGAATTGTCAGCATTACAAAGTATTTAGAAATAAAAACCTTAATGCTCTGTACGTTACTTATTGTTTACATACATATTGCACGCATCATGATATATTGCTTAAATAATGGGATTGACAATCTCAACAAAAATAACATGCATAGCATGGCCAAAATTTAGGTCTCAATTTTGTTTTTGAATGGAACCTCTGTGAGCTTCCACTCAAAGAGAGGCAACTATTGACACCTAAATTTTGACCCCCCATTTTTAGAATCTTTTTTTAGAATTAATTTTGTTAATTCACTTGCATTAAAAATTAGGGATCGACCCCGGCCCCTATCAAAAATATCAAAACATTTACATTTAGCTTGCATATAGGGTTAGAATTATTTTCATTAATTCTCAACATATTAAATTTGCATACATTTGCATTTAAAATCAGATCGGATGGTGAAATCGGATAGAAATTGGACGCGCAAATTAGGCCAAATTAATTATAAAATTTGGCCAAGTATATAGGGGACAGGTGACTGGAATTCTTAGGGCCTCTGAGGTCTAATTCGAGCTTAAATCAACCCACTTTAATTTTTATTTGGAAAAAAAACTTTATTATAAAAAAAATCATTAATTAATCAGGGAAAATGCCAAAATGAAGCCCAAAAGAGATAATAAGCCCATGGAGAGATCAAATTTTGACCAAGCCCATCTAGTGGGGTAGCCGAGCCAATTTGGGGCTTGATTGAACAAGATTTCGATCTTGGGGCCTAATTGCAAATATTGAAAAGTTGGGGGACTAAACTGTTAATATCCAAAATTTGATACCTTTGGCACGCAAAGATTTTCTATATATAAACGTTGCTATGCATAGGGATTCAAGGGGGGCTTGATTAGAATTCTCGAGCTTAAAAATTCGAGAGAGAAAAAGAGAAAAGGAGCTCGGCGAGAATCCACTCGCCGAGCCACCTTCGTTGCCACCATGCCGCCTCTACACGCAACCTCTTCCCTTTAGCGAGCCATAAACATGAACTAGGCACATCCTAGTTTCATTCCCTCAAGCCCTCTTGCCTAGAAGAATCACCATCGCGATAGATCGAGTAAAAAAAAACCCCTCAGCGATCAGCCACAACCTAAAAAACCTAGAAAAACAGAGCACGGACTGACCAACGAGCAATTTTCGGAGTCGTGTTCCAGCAATTTGTTTACGTGCCCAAACCTTGATCTTTGGCCATAACAGAGCTTGAGTGACCTATTTTCAATCAATCCAAGCCAATCAAACCAAGGAGCCATCAGGACAGAGATCCAAACCCATGAACAGGGCCTGTCACGATCCCTATTTCTGCACAAAAACAGGGGCCAATTCTGGTTGCTGCTGTTCCGCCGTCCTCCAACGCTACTCCGCCAATTTTCAATGACTGAAAAGCTTTCTTGAAGTCCCAAGGAGCCCCTCGATTGAAGCCACAACAATCCGGGTCGAGATTAGAGTCAAAATAGCTCATATCCGCGCCGTCCACCAAGTATTTAATAAAAGTCCAGAGGGGATCCGAGTTTGAACCATCAGCTCCGCCGCTCACCACCACTGTCCACCACCTCCAGTAGCTCTCTGACGACCCCAGCAGCTCGGTGACACCCTCGGTAGCCGACCCTAGCCTATAGTTCCCATCCAATTTCGCAAAGATTTCGATATGATTCAAATTTGGGAAGTCTATCTCCAAGCAAGGTAAATTTCCTATCATAAGTGGATTTGATATTTTGATTGCTTATTTTGAATATCATATTATCTAACTACATCCTCAAGATGCAAGTGATCAAATTAAAGATTATTCCTTAATTTAGCAACCGCATTTATCTTTAATTTCATCTATTAGCCTTGCTTGGATTATCGATTATCGCGGGTTTTAAATTTGATATATTAATCTATAAGCCCTTAGATTAATTATCGAATTTAAAGATAGCTACAAGATATCAAGTTGGTTATATGTTTTCCCTATTTGAATTGTCCAATTAATTTTTGTTATCCTTATTATTATCTTCGCATGATTTAAAAATCTAAAAAATTTCATGTAGATTAGCTTGCATCTTTTTAGATAGATTGCATCATGAATTAGAATTTTCAGAATATTTTTTTAGATAATTTTCGGAATTTTTTTTAGGTAAATTTAGATTTTTGAGTTCATTTTCCTAGTTTAAACAGGATCGAATTTTAGGTTATCTTGATTAGAATTTTAGAATATCTTAAAATAGATTTCTTGGATAGGATAACATCTTGGGATATGATTAGAATTCTAAGATAGATTTTCTTATTCTTTTCCTTATTATTTTATTTTTAGGAATAAGATAGTTGTCCTTCCTAGTTTAAATAAAATAGATTATTTTTCTAAATAGTTAATTTTCATTAAATATTGATTTCGAAAATCATAAAAAAAATCCATTTGCATATCATGCATTTCCGTGTCATTTACCATACTGTTCCTGCACGACATTTAGTTAATAATGCCATGTCATTTTTTTTGTCATATAGTTTAGGCGCATTCATGTTTGCCCTTCATTAGATTAATTAATCATGTAGTTTGCATATTAGTTATATTAACGGCATATTAATTTATTATGCCATGTAGTGTAGTTGCATATCATTTTCTTATGTTAATGCATTTAGAATAATTTCATGCATTGCAAATAGGTTAGTCTTTTTCCTAAAAAAGCGAAAATCAAAAAGAGGGAACTTAATTGTTTGGTATGTGCTCCATGCCATTTATCACTTGATTTGTGGAATGTTTATTTCATTGATTACGTACCCATGTGATAACCTATGCTTAGTGTTTTAGGTTAAAATCCAATCAAGCTGCCTGCTAATGATTTTTCATAAAAATGAAAGGTACTGAAAGGGCGTTAGATAAATGTCTAGCGTAATCAAATCTTCGAACTCATAATCTCTTGTTCGTAAAAATAAAGTAATTCTCCCATTACTTTATTTAGGTTTCTAATTAACCTACTAAGAAATGATTAGTGGCGACTTCAGATTTAACATCTTTTAACTGAAAATTAAATGAACCTAAGTTGCAATTAGGTAGAACTTGGGAGAGTTCGAGTTAGGTTAATTAATTTAGGTTAATTAACTTAGTAATCATTTAGCCTAGATTCGGCGAAATTTAGGTTGCGACACTGTTGCACTAACTCAGGACTCGTGATCTTTCGTTCACCAACTTCGTCCCAACAAACCGGAGTCCTACAGGCCCTACCATGCAACACTTCAAATGGTGTCATTTTGATGTTCTGTTGATAACTGTTGTTGTAAGCAAACTCAATAAGATGAAGTTATTCCTCCCAACTTCCTTTAAAATCCAAAATACATTCTCGCAACATAACTTTGAGCGTTTGAATTGTCATTTCTAATTGGTCATCCGTCTACAGATGATAGGCTGTGATATATTGTAGTTTCGTTCCTAAGGCAAACTGCAAGCTTTTCCAAGTAGTGGTAGTGAACTTAGGATCTCGATTTGATGTGATCATCACTAGCACTCCATGAAGACGAACAATTTGTCGCACGTACAAATCAGCACATCTATCCAATGCGAAATCCTTTCGTACGGCTATAAAATGTGCAGATTTTGTTAGTCTATCAACCACGACCCCAAATAGAATCATTAACTCTTTAACTCCTTGGTAATCCCATCACAAAATCCATTGTGATGTGCTCCCATTTCCATTCTGGGATCTCGAGAGACTATAACAGTCCACCATGCTTGCAATGTTGTGCCTTCATTTATTGGCACGTTAAGCATTTAGTCACATGCTTGACGATATCAGGTTTCATGCCACTCCACCAATAATATCGCCTCAAATTTTGATACATCTTTGTGCTACTCGGATAACTGTAGTTACTATGATGGGCTTTTGACAAGATTTCCTCCTTAAGCCCTGTATCATTAGGCACGCACAATCATTTGCGGAATCTCAATATTCTGTCCTCAGCTACTTGAAAATCAGCTTTCCTCTTCGTTAAATGCTCTTGCAAAATCTTTTGGATTGCATGATTTGCCAATTGCAAGGCTTTAATCTTTGCCTGCACTTCTAGTTCAATCCTTAGAGTAGCCATGAGACTCGATAGGTAGCTTTCCTCAAACTTAAAGTATGAATCTCGCACTTCTTCGAGAAGAAGCCATTTTTGGACCATCATTTGCGCAATCATTGACTTTCGACTAAGCACATCAGCCACTTTGTTGGCTTTACTAGGATGGTACAGAATGTCACAATCATAATTCTTGAGAAGCTCTATCCAACGTCATTGTCTCATGTTCAACTCATTCTGAGAGAACGGGTACTTGAGACTTTGATGGTCGATGTAAACCTGAAACTTTTCTCTACATAGATAATGTCTCCAAATCTTGAGGGCAAACACGATTGTTGCTAATTCCAAATCATGCGTCAGATAGTTCAACTCATGAGGCCTTAACTGACGGGACGCATATGCAACTACTCTTCCATGTTATATTAAAACATAGCCTAATCCCTTAAACGATGCATCGCTATAGATCTCATAAACTCCTAAACCATACGGTATTGTCAAAACTGGAGCCGTAGTTAGCTTATGTTTAAGCTCTTGAAAACTACGCTCGCACATATCTGTCCATTCAAACTTCTCGTCCTTCTTTAGCAATCGTGTTAGAGGCATAGCTATTGCAGAAAATATTTCTACGAATCGTCTATAATAGCCTGCCAATCCCGAGAAATTCCGAATCTCCGTTACAGTCGTTGGCCTTGGCCAATCCATAACCAATTTAATCTTGGTCGAATCTACGAAAATTCCTTCGCCAAAAATTATATGTCCAAAAAAAGGTACACGAGCTAACCAAAACTCGCACTTACTAAACTTAGCATACAGTTTATGCTCTCCAACGGTCTGCAGAATTGTCGTCAAGTGGCGTTCATGCTCTTCTAGGCTTCTTGAATATACTAGAATGTCGTCAATGAACACGATCACAAACCGGTTTAAATACTCCTTGAACACACGATTCATTAGATCCATAAAAGTAGCAAGTGCATCTATCAGACCAAACGGCATTACCGTAAACTCATTATGACCATAACGTGTACGAAATGCCATCTTCAGTATATCCTCTTTCTTGATCCTCAACTGGTGATAGCCCGTCCTTAGGTTTATCTTAGAAAATACGGAAGCTCCTTGAAGTTGGTCAAACAAATCGTTTATCCTTGGCAATTGGTACTTGTTCTTGACCGTCACTTGATTGAGTTACCGATAATTGATGCAAAGACGCAACGATCCATCCTTGTTTCTCACAAACCGAACCGGCGCTCCCTAAGGCAATGCACTAGGGCGGATGAATCCCTTATCCAACAATTCCTGCATTTGCACTTTTAATTCCTTCAACTCTGAAAACACCAAGTGATACAGTGCTTTGGAAATCGGCTTTGTTCTAGGGGCTAACTCAATCACAAATTCTATTTCCCTTTCTGGGGGTAATGCAGGCAATTCTTTTAGAAAGATATCGAAAAAGTCCAGCATTATAGCGATGTCCTCCATCATTGGTTCCTCAACCAACGTATTAACCATGGTTGCCAAATAACCTTGGCAACCATTATCTAGCCAGGTTGTCGCCTCAAGCGACGAAATCAATGGAATCGAGGGGGGCCCTTTGTTTCCAATGCACTCGAAACTAACTCGAAACTAACTGGTTAAACTTGATTGCTTTACGATAGTAGTCCATCATAGCTTGTTGCATGGTGAGCCAATCCATTCGGATGATGACATCAAAGTCATACATTTCCAGCACAATCAAATCTATACTTTCCTCTCGACCGCCTATGATTATCTTACAACCTGACCATTCTACCGTACATAATAATTTATCCTTTAACGGAGTAGAGATACTAAGAACCACTTCCAATAGTTTTGGACTTAGCCCCACTAACTCGGGAAATTGTTTGGCAGCAAACGAGTGTATGACTCCCAGATCAGACAAAGCATAAGAAATATGATCGTGCAAGGAGACCGTACTTATAACAATCGGCGAATCCTTCGCCTCCTCTCGAGTAACAACATAAACCTTTCCTTGCATCAAAGGCTGGATCAAATTGTTTTGCGGGGTGTTCCCTAATGGTTGTCCTCCATGCGGCGGCGCTTGCATCCCCAAGGATTTACGCGGACAGTTCCACACTTGATGGAAGTGCTGACCACATTCAAAACAGGCTCTCGTCCTTGGAGGACACGGGATTGTTCCATGATGCTTCCTACCACAAAATCGACATATGCCAAAAGAGTTGTATGTCGGCTTCCCACGCCATTCTTTCTATTGGGAGGGATAGGGTGCTTTCCTCCGGTTATCAACTTCTTCCCAAATTGATGGTTGTACCTGTTAGGTGCAAACCGCGATCCAGATGTGGCTGTCTGTTCTACCATGTTCCTTTCAATGAATTAGGCCCGTTCATACAGCTCATCACAGTCCTTAAGGTTCAGGGGCACCAATTGGTCCTTAATCTTCGATTTTTCACCATCCTAGAATCTCCTCGCTTTATCCACTAGGTCCTCAATCAACCTTGGTACATACCTAGACAACTTGACGAACTTCGCCTCATATTGGGCTACTAACAAATGGTTCTGACAAAGTCGCTGACATTCAGCCATCTTTTGTTCCTTCGCACAATCCGAAAAATACTTTCCGTTAAAAGCTTCAACGAAGACATCCCACACTAGAATCGTACATTCAAGAAAAACCCTTTCTCAAGTGGCTTCCCACCAAGAACTAGCGTTACCTTGCAGTTGGTAAATAGCCAACGTCACTTTGTCTTCCTCCGAGCACCTCAGCAAAGCGAAAGACTTTTCTAACTCCTTAATCCAAAAGGTTGCAACTTCAAGATCACCCGCTCCGGTAAACTTTAGCGGCTTAAGCTTTAGAAACTGCTCAATTAACCTATGCATCAGTTGATCACCATTCCCGTTCCCAGCCAACGGGACTTCATTAGGTGTAATGGCCACAGCAGCAGCATCAACTTGATTCTGAGCTTATTGCCCCATGATATTTCCAATAGCTTCCAAAGTTTGTAGAATCCCATCCAGCTTGGGATCCTCTTGAGTCGCCCTTCCTCTAGGCACTTTGGCATTGCGGTTACTCATCTAGCAAGAATCTTATGAAATCCTGCTTGTATAATTCTAACACGAAGTTAGAATTCGTGAACAACAATCCTAAAAATCAATCAGCAATTACAAGCACTAGGGTTTGTCCTAACTAATTATCCCAAAACCCAACGCACATTATCATTCTAGGTTATAACCATGCTTTGATACTAATAAAACTGGGGATGTCACGCCCCGACCTTTGAGCGCGCAACGATCCTAATACTTCTCTTGGGTCATTTTGAATGCGACGTCCCAAGACGTATCGTCGACCCATTCGTTTTATCTTTTAATTAACGCAAGCGGAAACGATTAATCACCACCCAAACAATCACAACAACAAGGATAGCAGGAAAAACAATAGAACTACAATTGTTAGCAAAACACACTTTATTTATATACTTGTTAATCCTATGAAGTTTATATATACAAGTCCTCACTACGGGACGCTTCCTAACGAGACCATTAAAAAGATACCGGGATTGGGGTTAACTTATCTCCGCTAAGTCGGGGTTACTCAAAAAGGTCAGTACTCCAAGCCCGATCTAGACGATGTAGTAGTCAAGAGGAGGCTCAAGATTGTTCTCCTCATCCGAGTCAGATTCTGGATCTTCCATAGCACCGTCAGGAGTCTTCATCGGATCCCATACTTCCTCACCTAGAGCTCCACCTCTGCCAGGCCCATTGAATCCTCTTATAGGACCAAAGAGGGCCTCACCATGGCGGACAAACCACGCCTTGAATCAGTGGGGTACCAGGTGCCTTGACCCCTCATCAACCCAGATCATTGTAACGTGGAGACCAAAACTGTAATCCGAACAGGGGACTGGGTACGGCTTTATAATGAGGCTCTGGTCCATGGGAACCCCGAACCACACAGGTTGCATATCCATACTACAAGTCTGAAAAGCAGTTAACAGCAACAAGTGAGATAAATCTCAGTAAAATAACAACCTAAGTCTCGTGTAGGATGTCAATTTGCCTAGAGCATAACCTAAACATGCAGCTTAATATCAATGGCAGATTAATAGCGAGCAATTCTCGCTCTACTTCATCTATAACGGGTTCGAGCAACTCAACTCATTCAACAAACAAACCGCAAGCATTCTTTCCTTACCTTGGCATATACCCTACATAATATGTAATAACTTATCAACCAAACCTTGATAACTTATCACCTAATTATCGATAGGTTATCACCCATTTGGTGATAGCTTATCATTCAAATGCTGATAACTTATCACCCCTTTAGTGATAGCTTATCACTCAAATGCTGATAACTTATCACCCCTTTGGTGATAGCTTATCAATCTTTTCTTAATAGGTTATCACTTCCACTTATCACTTTTCTTGATAACCAATCACCATCACTTATCAAGATAGCCTATTAACTAATCCATCAATAATTAGTTCTAAACCTCACTTAATCTAACCCTAAACATAATTAACAACCTAACCAAAGATTATGGTGTCAACTCATAAGTTTAACGGTGGCGACTAACGGTGATGACGGCGAGTGGGCAGCGATGAAGAAGAGAAAGAGAGGAAAAAGAGAGAGGGGGGGCAGTGGAGGGTGGCCGAGCAAAGAGAAAGAAAGAGTGAGAGTGAGAGTGAGAGTGAGAGTGAGAAAGAAAGAGAGTTGCCTTCACTTTGTCTTGAAAGTCCCTTGCATTCTTACTCCACATAAATGCAACCCCAAATTTTATCAAACCAAGCTTATAAAATCTAAGACAATATTCAAGGCAAATAATTGATGGGAAAGAAGGAAGAAAGAGAGAGAGAGAGAGAGAGAGAGGGAGGGAGGGAGGAGGCAGCCACATGAGGGAAAAAGGGAAGAAAGACTTCTTGTCCAAGTTTTAATTAAACTTGTCTCTTGTCCATAATTGTGTCCCCCTTAAAGTCAAAGTTTCTAGAATGGTTATTTTGGTAATTTCCACTATTGGCACTATTCACGTGGGTTTGGGCTTGAATTTAATGGGCTTAGTGGGCTTGATATCTAATGGGCTTCTCATTTGAGCCAAACATGGGCTTTTGAGGGAAAAAAGTGTAATTTCCTCTTATTGAGCCCTTGGTGGCCAAATTTTGAAGAAGTAAGACCCATTAGGCCTTGCCAAACAAGTTGGCTCTCTTTGGTTTGCAATTTTTCGTCTTATTTTCACTTATTTGAAAATTTAGGGTTTACCAATAAACTTTTGGATTTTGATAAAGTAATGTCCAATGGTTGTCTTTCAATCCTTTAAAGTCCAATACTCTTCATCGGATTAGAATTCGTTGTTAAAATTCATCGAATTCGATCTTAGTATATTAGTTGAAATTTAGGGATATCATATGCCTAGTATTGTCAGGCACAAGAACATGACCAACTGGTTATACATTTTCTACATTTGGCAATGTCATGTTATACTGAGGCAGTTAGAGATCTTGCTGAACCTCTTGATTCAGCATGTTGCCGTTATTGTCGCTTGCGTCAGCTTGAGTAGGAGTGGTCAAGTTGTTTTCGTTAGTCAGCATTAGCCCACAGGTCTAGGTCACACCAACGGTTTGTGGCCTTTGCAGTATCCTAATTGGTTGAGGGGGTGGTATCACTTGCCCTACTGTATCAAAAACGATTTGCGGAGCTGTAGTCGTCGAGACATACCTCGAGTTTGCTGGATTCATCGAGCCCATCTATGTTGACAGAGGATTATTCGAAGTTCCGGGTTGCCATTGGATCACTCTGTGAAAAGTGTCAACAATCAATGGTTTAAGTATGTTGGAGATATGCTTGGCCATATAATTGGTAGTTTTATTCTGACTTTCTTCAATAATCCTTCTCACGACGGACAACATCACCAGACTTTGTTCCATCTACTTCCTTTGCTCTTTAGTGAGTTGTCTTAGAATATCAGCATTAGCAACCTGTATCTGCTCAGCGACAAGTTGTCGTTCATAATTTGCCATCGATGATTCGGTACAACCCGCTCATTCACTCGCGAGGTGTGGAGGCGAATATTATCCAGCAGCATTTTCAAGATCAAGTTGAGACCTCATACATGCTCGAGTCATCGTGTTTCCTCAAATCAGCCATAATGGTCTCACCAGGTGTGCCAAAAAGATGTTTCGCCAGGAATTTCTCCCATGATGAAATATCTTTCACCAAGTTGATTTTTGATTTTTTTTTAAGAAGATTGGGTTCTACGCCAATTCCGAATAGGAAATATTCAAACCAAATATGAGGAACAACTTTATAGCAAATAGGACACGATTGTACAGACACGAATCTCGCCAGAATCTAATCAACAACAAGATCGACTGATACAGACTCAATATAGTAACTAGAAATGGCCAAGCTATGCTAAATTTAATTGATGACACAACTTAAAAACACAAACTGAACTATGCCTGAATTTAATCAATGACACAGCTCTTGGGATAGGAGAGAAACACTGGAATTTATCGATTACACGAATCTGAAAGCTACAACTAAGGTAAGTAAAGTGCAGTGCATGTAAGTAAAGATACTGAAAAGTAGTAGATTTGTTGATTTGTTTGGGGGGGGTTACTAGTGGATGGCTGATGGTATTTATAATGGCTTGGTGAAAATTGCCTCCTTACAATCTAAGTGGTTGTGCTCTATTCCTCAACTTTCATCAGTTTTGTCCCACGTCTTTGAGTAATTGCTTCAACCAACAACTGCCTCATGATCTTCATCTTCCAATTGTAACTTCTTCAAATAGTGACACATGTCTCATCAATCATTTGCGTGTTCTCAGATTTGCACAAAATTCGTGCCTCATTGTTAGACGACTGTTTCTACTTTACTTGTCCCACAATTTCCTTAACTGCCCATGATCTTTCATAACTATCCCACAACCATTTCCTTTAGGTGTTGACTGCTTCTTGATTGGTCTTCTAAAGTGCATACTCCCCATCTTAACAGACCCATTGATCACCTTCTTGACTACTTGCGCGCCTTGGTTCTCTTTATTTCGTCAATAACCATTCCCTCCAAACATACGCGCCTTTGTTTCAGTTGTCTTTCGCCATTTCAGTCTTTCAAATGACTTTTTCAATCACTATTACCAAAATTGATGGCCATCATTATTAGTTCACCATTGCATTTCGGCAATCAAATAAGTGGCATCACAGTATTTTGGTAGTGATTTGTACACTATAAACCCATCGATTGACGTATAAGCCAAATTATTTTCGGTGCCAACACATGACTAATTGATCACGTAAATATGCCATATCTGAAGATGAGAGAGAGAGGGAGAGGCACCACACATTGGACCGAAAAAGATGGTCGCTCTTTATATTCTCATATTTGTAAAAATACAGGCAAAATACTCTTTCTGTGCAAAACTCCCTAGTAATTAATCTGGTAATGGGCTCAGGAAAGTAAATAATTGCAGGGGCTTTTGGGAGACAAACACCATTCGGGGCCTTATTTTTTTAAGAAATGTTCCACTTCGGGGCTTTTTGAAATTTTCCCTAGAAAGAGTTAACTTGACTGGAATATATGATTTTAAATGTTTGGAATATTTAGGACCGTATCAAAGTGCAAGACAAAATTAGACAACTTGAGTGCGCTCTCTCTCTCTCTGAACTATACAGATTGACTGATTTCCTCCCCCAACTCACGCTCAGCGTCTCAGACTTCGCACCTTTTGAAGTCCCAATTTGCAGTGGTTTGTTTGTGCTTCGAATTTGGGGCATAAAGTTAAAGATTGCGCCTGTGTAAATTGGGACTCAATTCTCGAGAAATGGAGTGGAATTTTGTCGAATAAGTTGTTATAATTGCTGCTGCAACCTCTTTTTAGTTTCAGAACGAAGGACGTTGTTCTATGAATGTTTAGGGAAAGATAATGCTAAGTCCGAGGAAGTTGTTCTGGGAATCTTATTTTCTGACTACTAAAATATTTTATCCTAAAAAAAAGCACTAATTGGAATAAACCCCCTTCTTCTACACCCCTCTGACCACCAACGTCAATGTCATACCGTTGTTGTGTATTACATTCTTTCTTTGCTTTTGCTTATCCCAAAAAGAAAAAATAAATCTTGGGGCGTTCTTTTTCTCCTGGGAAATGAGTGTAGGATAGTAGAAGTGTCGTGCTGAATCTTCGCATAAATGGATATACCTTCACCTTTTCAGCTGATGAGGTCACCGGAATTTGATCTTAAATTCTTTGTAGTATCTTTTTCTTTTGGATGATGAAGAGATATGATTAATTGGAGCATATTAGTATGATTGCTGCTCTACTGTTTGTCTAGGTCGGAAAAGTTTTGCGGATACAAAAGGCTCCCGAAAATGGAACTCATTGCTCCAGTCCAGTGGTTCCTTGAGCTTTTCCAAGCACGAACGTCTCCTGTGGAAAGATTTTGAAGAACTTGTACAGTCCCCATCAAAAGAAATTGCGGCCCAACAATATGCACAACATGTGATTAGCCCGTTGTTAGGTTCAAAACATGTAGATGCTGGGGTATGTGCAGTGCTTTTCCTTGTTTTGTTATTTTCCCGAGTTGATTCTCGGGATTTATACTGTTGCATTGATGTTAATCTTCTGAGAACGATTAATATATTTACTCCTAAGCCTTTGAATAGTTTAAATCGATTAATTTTTTAAATACCTGGATTTTTGACTCTTTGTCTAAGGCCATTAAATTGGTGGCTTTGTAAGTTGCCTTGTTATCTTTGAGCCTTCCAGGTTATTTGCTTGAGAATATGTTGAGATTCATGCTTACCCCCTTTTAAAATCCTGCATTGGTGAATGTTGATTCTAGAAAGCTACTTAGGACCATTCAATAAGTACTGAGTTGTATGCTTTCATATGCATCAGAGCTCAAGCTCGTACTTGTTTACTGGTTGGATAATGAATGTTTACAATGGCATTATCAAAGTACAAAATTTCATACTACAATCATATCTCTAGCTGCTCTAGGACATTTTCCTTACACTTTGGTTTTCTGTTCATATTGCTGGTCGAAAAATGAAAATCGATACACAGCATAATATATCTCTTTCTCTCTCTGCCATCATGTCTTTCACACTGCAGATTCAAGTCCTTGTATCTAGGGAATTTCTCGAGGAAAGTGAGAGAACTACTAAGAATCATCGTCCTGATTGGCGAATCAATGCTGCCAAGGTTGATACACTTAAGGAATCTGCACTATTAATTTCTGACCATTCCCTCTTGGTGAGTACTTCTGTCCAACCGTTTCCCTCATTCAGGACCTTGTAGTTGACTAACTTCCTCCTATTCAATATTTACACTGTTCTACTTTTACGTTTTTAAGTAAGATGTCTCTATTAACTGAATATATTCCATCAGCTAAATAAAACATCTTCACCAATAAATGTCCTTTTGCTGGACATCACAACTGGCTTCTGTAAGCTTTAGGTGTAAAAGGAAAGATGCATACAATGATTTTGCCAAGACTGTGTTCATGTCCTCCCCTATTACTGGGATTGTTCACAAAGAGATTATTCAAAAGTTTGCCATTTTACTGCTTCATTGATTTGCATCATTAGGCAAAGGGACATTGTATGAACTCAATGTTAAGAAGTCAGACTTATCGCAAGAAGCTAATAGCTTTGATCATTAACCGGGTCTTGCAAATACAAGCTCGAATGAAGATTGTAAATGAATTTTTGCATGATCTCCAAGATAGAGTATTTGCTTATAATATCTATTTTGTTTCAGGTATCTTCGAAGGCAATGCCTGCATATCTGTAGAGATAAAGGAGCTTCACCTTAGCTACTACTTCTTTCTGCAATAATTCATTTGTTGCATCTTTTTTTTATCCTCTAGTTTGTGCAAGTTGTTCATTATTTGCATGCTTCTTTTTCTGTTTTGCAATGTAGCCCAAATGTGGATTTCTACCATTGTCCAAATACATTTCCAGGCAGAATGCAATCAAGAGGAGCACTACTCATTTTAAAATGCACCAAGTCCTGAAGTTCTGTCAACGACAGGTAATAGTTTAAGGTTCTTTTGGAACAAACATTACTTTCCTTTTACAGTTACCAAATAGTACTTCCACCTTGTAAAACGGCTTAAAAAGTTTGCCACTTTTATACAAGAAAGGAAATAAAACTAATTGGATCAGTCATTTATGAAGTTGCGCTTTGCTATTATGCCAAAATGCCGAGGTGGAAAATATTTTCTCATTTTGCCAAGAAGACTCTATACCTTTATGAGCTCCTGATTTTTGTTCCAAAAATCAGCCAAAGAGTAGCTAGAGGAGTAATTTAAGTCATTTCTTTCCCTTGTAGGAAGAGTCATCCATTCCCAGTCTATGTTAAAGGAGCCCATCTTACAAATAATAATCACAGACAAAGCACTTGTCCCTTTCTATCTCGTTTAGCTGCAATGCACTAATTGTAAAAAGTGATCGCATCTCTCTTTGTCAGTTTACTTCAGTTGTTTAGTGTAAAGTCACTCTTTATAGATTCGAGCTGTGATTCTCTTTCTCTTGGTATTAGCAAGCGTGCAGGCTTTTTATTTTGAGTGTGTATGCCATGGTATGTAATTTAAGTCTGACCAGTACCTTTTGCAAATTTTTTTCCAGATACCAAATCTAAGTTAATATGATCCATTGGATCAGTTCTCTGGATCCAAGGAAAGAATACATGAAGCTTTGGAAGCTTTGTGCAACAACCAGCAGAACAATTTCCGTGTGTTCTTGAATGGTTCTCTCATTTTGGGTGGGTTTGGTGGTGTTGCAGACGATTCTACTTCCACAACGGCTGAAGCACTTGAAGATGTACTTAAATATGTCATCGAGGCAGATGATGGTTTACAAACGACAAGTTTTCTTGAGCTTCTCACCGAGCCAGTTCATATATCTGGAGTATTGGACCGTCTTCTTGATGTTCAGAAGCTTGATAATTATGATGTAGAAGGAGCAATTCATGCATACTATAATTTTATATCTCAACCTTGTATGGTATCTAGAGAGTCGGGTGAAGATGAAGTGTCACCCAGATCTACCTTTTAGCATGCGCTTCCTGCCAACGAGAGCTTGGAGATTGTGAAAAAAAATTTGATAGCTGCAACTGCAAAAGATTGCAGTTTAATGTTTTGTTTCAGATGAAGAGAAGATGGTGGTTCAGATTCTTCATATGACAGGGTTTACCTAGAGTCAACTAACCAAGTGTTTGATTATAAGGTAAAACATATCTTTTGTAGTTAAAAACAATGGTATCTTGCTTTGGTCTTTTGTCGAAGATTCTGCTCGTCGTAATAGATAGTCTTTCTATCTTTAATGTGCCTAGAAGTAAACTATATTGAATATTACATTGATCACTTCATGGTAAAAAGGAAAAATTACAATGAGATTTTTCTTAAAAGTACGCAAATGTTCTCTTGCTATCTGGCGTTTTATCATGTTGCTTGTGTATTCCATGCAATAAGGTTCTTCATATAGATGCTAAAGTATTGCTTCACGTAAGTTTCTTCCGGAAGTAATGACTTATGTTAGATGCAATAACGTAGGTGCATTTCATTGACCTGTGTTAGGAAACACATTCCAAAAAATGATTCATGAAATTGCAGAAAAACATGCCCAATATCCACTTGAATCACTGATCGTACGGATATATCACGTAAATGAACATACTCGGATTTCCACAGATTAAATACCTCGATTTGCAGCCTTGAGAGAGAATTCACGCGCCGATTTCGCATCTGTGGAAGAGAGGGAAAAACGTCCGTCGTTTTTCTTTATCGTTCTTCTATCGTCAAGAAGTGAAGAACGTAACTCCCCTTTGGGAGTTACATACTCTTTAAGTAACCGCCATTGGCGGTTACTCAATGCCATGGGCTTGGGTTGGGTTAGCCCAACATAGGCGGCCCGCTCATAACTCAACTCATAAAACCATCATCTCCCCCTCGCCCATGATGGGCTAAATATACCTCTCTCTTCTTTGTAAAATTCATACAGACAAATAATCCGTGCGACCAGCATACTTTGAGAGCTCGTTGCCATACATCTGTTAAGAATATACGGCAGCTCATATTGGACAGGTTTCCTTAGAGTAGATTTAGCATGTAGTACCTTAGATCAATCAGTCACATGTATATCTCTCTTGATCTCTTTAAGTATAATATATTGTATTCACAACTATGATTGACAAACAATCATAATTGGTTGATCTGTGAACACAAACCAGAATGTGACACTGATAGTAAATTGATCTTCCTCTTCTTCAAACCTCTCAATTTCATTCCAGTTCGCTTTTCTAGAAATGCCCCATTAGATCGAATCATTCATGACCATTGGCAACACCCTAAGATAGCAAACACTGAATAGAAACTTTGAGAATGAGTCTAAATCTAAGTCGTGAGGACACTAAATGAAGAACTCTTTTCCTCAAGAGTCTCACACGACTTAAAAGTTGAAATCAAAACTTTTGCCAACCCTTATTAGTCGTCTCATGCATATATAT
>BCNH02000006.1:13425339-13450815 GCA_001662345.2 Metrosideros polymorpha var. glaberrima | reverse complement strand
TCGCTTTTCTAGAAATGCCCCATTAGATCGAATCATTCATGACCATTGGCAACACCCTAAGATAGCAAACACTGAATAGAAATTTTGAGAATGAGTCTAAATCTAAGTCGTGAGGACACTAAATGAAGAACTTTTTTCCTCAAGAGTCTCACACGACTTAAAAGTTGAAATCAAAACTTTTGCCAACCCTTATTAGTCGTCTCATGCATATATATTATGAAATACGTATTACGGTATTCTCTCCTTCCCCATGGAGCGCATGTCTTTACTCTTAATACTGTACATATGATAGGTCAGACACTCCCAATGTCTAATTTGAGTTCATAAATTTACTCTCTTCAAAAAATTCATTATAACTCACATCTGGCATCGTAGACAGATAAAGTGAAATATGTGGGTTATTTCACTTTTGGACATAATAAATATTATATCATCATCTTAACCCTCTGTTAAGGCGACAACAATATTTTAAGCTTGAGCTCTCAATTATCACCTAGATAATAAGCTTAAAATTGTCTAATCTCTATTCATCACATAGTAAATAGAGGCGATTACCCGTGTGAGTGGGCTAATCTCTCATCTGTCCGACATACCTTTTAATATAATGCACCAAGCATTAAGATGCATAAGTATCAATTTATCTCATAGGCATTAATGATAACATCAAACTTCATTAACAGTGAACATTAGGGGAAAAACAATATTCAGTAGATCAGACTCTACGCAGTCCTAGAGATTTTACATGACTACAGAAAACATCTCTAGGAATCGGCTTCGTCATAGGATCTGCTATCATTCTTTGCGTAGATATGTATTGTATGTTTACTTCCTTTCGTGCCACCATGTCTTTCACATAATTATATCTGATGTCTATATGTTTAGTCTTACAATGGAACTTAGGATCTTTAGTGTAAGCTATTGCTGCTTGGCTATCACAATGTACCAATAACGACGTTGCAGCATTTTCAATAACAACTAAATGATCCACAAATCTCCTAAGCCAAACACCATCTTGTACTGCTGTTGAGAGTGCCACAAATTCGGCTTCCATAGTTGATAATGCTATACACTGTTGCTTCTTACTACTCCAAGATATGGCGCCATTATTCAGTAAGAACACATGCCCAGAGGTGGACTTCCTCTCATCCAAATCTCATCCCCAGTCAACATCAGTATAGCCTTCAAGGCGCAAATCACTTCCTTGATAACTCCGCGAATAATTGGTAGTAGCTTTCAGATACCTCATGATTCTTTTAACGGCACATCAATGTGCTAGACCTGGATTGGATTGGTATCTACTAACCATTCCAACTGCAAAACATATATCAGGTCTTGTACACATCATTGCGTACATTAAGATCCCAACGGCACTAGCATAAGGAACACGTTTCATTTGTTCCTGTTCTTGTGGAGTTTTAGGATACATCCTAACGCTTAATCCTTCACCTTTCGCAATAGAAGTATTTATGGGTTTGCAATCTTGCATGCGAAATCGTTCAAGGACTTTATTTATATACGTTTCTTGCGAAAGTGACAGTAACTTCTTTGAACGATCTCTTGAAATCTTGACTCCAAGGATATACGTAGCTTCACCCATGTCTTTCATCTCAAAATTGGAAGATAACCAATTCTTAATAGTTTTTACTAACTCCATATTGCTCCTAGCAATTAGTATATCATCTACATATAAAAATAAGATCACAAACTTATCTTTGGATCTTTTGATATATACACAATGATCCTCATCGATCATTACAAAATCATATGCCATTATGGCATTATGGAAACGTATATACCATTGTCTCGAAGACTGCTTAAGGCCATATATCGATCTCAAAAGTTGACAAACCTTTTGTTCTTTGCCTTTTGTAATGAAACCAACAGGTTGTTTAATATAAATCTCTTCATCTAATTCTCCATTGAGAAACGCAGTCTTTACATCCATTTAATGTAATTCAAGATCCATATTAGCCACTATTGCCAAGATAAGGTGAATCGAGGTAAATCTAATTACAAGAGAAAAAGTTTCTTCAAAGTCAATTCCTTCATGTTGATTATACCATTTTGCCATTAGGCGAGCCTTATGTTTTTCAATCGAGCCATCAGCTTTACGCTTTATCTTGAGAACCCATTTGTTCCCAATGGCTCTGCGTCCTTTTGGAAGATTAACCAATTCCCAAACTTGGTTTGATTCCATTGACTCCATTTCCTCTTTCATTGCACCTATCCACTTTTCCTTATCTAGGCATGATAGAGCCTTATTTACATTCCTTGGCTCATCTTCTTATAGAGCGACTATGAAAGCTGCTCCTTCAACGTCAAAACGTCGATAGGGAATGCTTTTGCGGTTTGTTTGTCGAATAGGAGATTGTACACTTGGTACATCATTCTCCATTACGCTCCCACTCGGATTAGATAATGACTTTATCGTCTGATCAAGTGGTTGTATTTGAGACTGGTTCGGGACTAATCCCTCACTTCTCACAATGCTCCCACTAGGGTCATTATCACGATCTAAGTTTTCAAATATTGAGTTGTCTTCTCCTATTTCGCCCTTCTTGGGAAATTCATTCTCTAAGAATATGTGACATCTCGTGATTCGAATTCAGTTATACTTCTAGTTTCTTGTTCACCTATGAACACATACCCCTTCGAGTTCTCTAAGTATCTTATGAAAATACTCTTTTTACCTCTTAGACCCAATTTTTCATATTTGTGAGAGGCCTCATGGGTATAGGCAACACAACCCCAAGGTTTAAGAAAATTCAAATCGGGTTTTCTACCTGCCCATAACTTATATGGAGTATAAATAATTGATTTTGAAGCCACGTGGTTAAGTACATAGGCAGCAGTCAATAAAGCATCACCTTAAAAGATAATAGGTAGTTTTGCTTGTGCCATCATAGACATAACCATTTCCATAAAGATTCTATTTCTTCTCTCTACAACACCATTTTGTTTGGAGTATATGGAACAGACAATTGTCTTTCTATTTCCGTTTCATCACATAAAATTATGAACTCATCAGATAAGTATTCTCGACCTCGATCGGACCTTAATGCTTTTATTTTTTTGTCCAACTGATTTTCCACTACGGTCATAAATTTCTTAAAGCAACTCAATGCTTCAGACTTATGAGAAATCAAATTGACATATCCAAATCGAGTATAATCATCTATGAAAGTGATGAAGTAAACAACCATATGCCTTGCTCTCACATTCATTGGACCACAGATATCTATATGGATTAGTTGCAAAGGAAATTCAGCTCTTGTTCCTTTTCCAAATGATTTCCTTGTTGTCTTTCCCGCTAGGCAATGCTCACAAACAGGCAAATCAACTTTTTTAATATTGCCCAATAAGCCCTCTTTAGCTAATCTATTCATTCTCTATTGGTCAATGTGACCAAGTCTAGCATGCCATACATTCACATCATTATCATAAGATTCAGAAGATGCAAATAGGGAAGAACAAACATTCACATTACTGTATTCAACATCCAGTACAATAAAATCATCTAGGAAAAGTCCTGAACCATACTAACTTGTACTTAAAAACAAGTCAACACCATTGTTATGAAAATTCAAACTAAAAATCAAGTTTAACTAACACCAACACAAAAACAAGATTTCGACGAATTTTTGGAGCGTACAACACGTCATACAGGAACCAGGTGCGACCACCACGCATCTTCGATCGGTAGGTGTCAATCCCTTCATCGGAACTCCACGAAGGAATCTCTATCCTTCGCTATATGGTCTGTGGCTCCCAAATCTTCTTCGGCTCATCACAGTCGCAAGCAAAGTGACCCTTTTTGCCATAGTTATAACATTTCACTCTTGAAATGTTCAACTTTCTAAAGGACGCTTTCCTTTCTCTTGTTGGTTGACTCTTGGTTTCTTTCTTGAAGAACTTGCTTCCTTGTCCTTCCACCTCTTGAACCCACCCAGGCGTTTGCGCTTGGAGCTCGAAACCCCATGTGAGCTAGAACCGGAAAAATAAATGTCAGCTTCCTGTTTAGCCGCCAGGAGGCGGTCTTCTTCCAGCTCAAGATGGTGCAAAGCTTTCTCAAATGTCTTTATGTTCTCGTTGTGAGTCAGGTGGATTTTCATATGCTCCCAGCTTTAGGGCAGGGAATAGATAACTGCTTGCACTTGTTGCTCATCGATTAGAACATGGCCAGCATCTTTCAGCTTACTAATCATATTTGACATACCCCTCAAATGTTGTTTCATGGTCTGACCATGGGGTTTCTTATAAGAGTGAAACATAATTATGAGTTGTCTCAGTTTAGTCATAGAAGTCTGACCAAACCTAGCTGCCAATGCTATCCACATATCTTTGGCATTTTCAAAATGCCTAAACTCTCGCATGACTTCATTGTCCATGCTACTCAACAACGTAATGCGAGCAATAGAGTTCTTCTTTTTCATGCAGCAAATGCTTCTTTGTCCCTTCTATGTTGTGCAGTATTTCCATCTTCAAGCTCTTCCATAACAAGGTTAAGAGCTTCCAGTGCCTCTTGCTCTTCCAGCACATATTGAATTTTCATGTTCCAAATTTCATAGTTATCGCCATTTAACTTTTCTCATGTGTTTAGTTCAGCAACTATATTCTTTGAAGCTGAAGCCATCGTATCTAAACATTTCAAACATTTACACACGAATTATTAATGCAGCATTTATGCATCAGTTTTACACAAACTGATCACATTAATGAATAATTTCATGTAAAGTTTCAAAATCGAAAGTTCACTTTGTTCCCAATCATCATCTAAAAATCATAATTTGAAATTATCATTAATGTAATCATTAAGGCAAAATTATGTTCTTTAAAGTTACTAAAACTTTTAGAATTTCCACTCAACCACATAATACCAACAATGCAGTTATCATATAGAATAGTACCATAAACAATTCACAATAAAGTCTCCTATCAACATCATATAAATCTAACTCAAATATTCATAATCAAATATGTCATAATATTCACACACACAAAAATTCATAAAACATGCACACAATCAACATGAATGGAAAACAATAACATGTAAGGAAAATATTCACAAAAATAGCTAATCCTTAAGAAACAATATCAGTCCCACATATGTTTCTCATAAAAAGGGAAAGACTCCATCAACTCCTTGGGAAATTTCTTAGGACGAGTAGGTGCCCATATCGAGACTCTGGCAAAACCCTTGGGTTTTCGCCAAAGCGCATTTTGCCTATGCCAAGACCCATTCATTGTAAGCGTTGACGTTTTCAACGCCCCAACCCTTGTGAACTCCTTTAGGAAATTAATCCCTAACGCCTTATAACTATATGCACCAATTTTCCATAGGTCATCTATGACTCTATGCCTATTCCATAGAAAGAGTGGTTTTCAACGCTTCGACCTTCTCAAAATCTGGCATTAAATAACCCCTCCATATGATTTCTTGAATCATCTCGTTGACTATGATGACGTGGGACATCATATCAACATCACATTCCCATCGATAAGCAGTCAACTCATCTATCAGCCTTGAAAGTCTTAATCTTTCTTCTGCCGATCTTGGGAATATAGGGGTTTGAATCTTATGTACCATTGTTTCTGCAACAAATACAAAATAAAAGGATTAATCATATCCATGGTACCACAATACCAAAAATAGGATTCAGCCTCTTCTCCTTCTTTTTGTGTGTGTGTCAACGGTCAAAGTCAACAGTCGGTCAATGGTCCAGTTCGAGTCAACGGTCCGACCGGACTGACCGGTCCACGGGTCGGGTCTATGCATGTCAGCATGACGTCATCTCGGGTAGTTACTGCACGATTGCGACCATTCACGAATCGTGGGCACGTGCGACCGTAACGACGAGTACTATCTATATATGCAATAAAAAATCACTTTCACCGAGAAAATTTTCGAAAAAGCGATCATGAACAGTACGAAGAACTTATATACATACATGATCGCGAACCCTAAAAATATTGGCAAATTTCAACATAATCATGGAATGATCAGGAAACAAGTAATCACTGCTCTGATACCAATGTTAGGAAACACATTCCAAAAAACAATTCATGAAATTGCGGAAAAACATGCCCAATATCCACTTGAATCACTTATCGTACGGATATATCACGTAAACGAACATACTCGAATTTCCACAAATTAAATGCCTCGATTTGCAGCCTTGAGAGAGAATTCGCGCGCCAATTTCGCGTACGTGGAAAAGAGGGAAAAACGTCCGTCGTTTTTCTCTATTGTTTTTCTATCGTCAAGAAGTGAAGAACGTAACTCCCATTTAGAAGTTACATACTCTTTAGGTAACCACCCTTGGCGGTTACTCAATGCCATGAGCTTGGGCTGGGTTAGCCCAACATGGGTGGCCCATTCATAACCCAATCCATAAAACCATCAACCTGGATTTGAAGCCTTTGGAGAAGATGGAGCAATACTATGAGCTAGATCAAAAGATTGTGAGCATCTATACTGAGGCTCTGCAAAATGGACAGGGAACAGAGAATAATCATACCGTCAGATTGTATGAAAGTACACAATGATGGAGGACATTGCTGTGTACCTTAGGGATTACAGTTGTCGATGACTCTGTGGTAAGTGTTACATGTGTACTATTGAATGGTTGGAGTAGTATTTGAAAGTTTTCTGTGAAAGCTCTCCAAAGATTTGGATTGAGACTTGACCCGTGGGCAGAGATTCTGGTGTAAACTTAATTTTCAGTCCCTTCAAGATGGAAAATTTACACTCTACATTGATGTTAACTCTTTTTAGCAAATGTTAGCAGCTACGAGGAAGCAGTATCGTGCTTTGATTATTACTTCTACTTTGCTGTTACATTTATTTATTAAATGGCTAAAGCTACCGGATGAACTAATATTTGCTCCAGATTCCTGGTTTCAAAGACTTTTAATTACAAAGGTCACAATTACTTTATGATTGTGTTGTGCAATAGTTTTGCTCTTCAAGGTTTGAAATACCTTTATCATCTTTAAAGGAACCAGAGCTATAAGAGTCCATAAGCTTCCAGAAGTAGCTGCTGCTATATGCTTAACCAGATATTCTTTATCTAAAGGCTGGTCCTGGTACAGATGTGCATTAGTTCTTGTATCATCTAGATACATATATGCATCTATCTACACATATGAATTCAATATTCTTTCCTTTTTCTGTGAAGGCTCATTGTTGACACCTGATTTTTTTTGTCAAATTTTGATGTTCCAATAAAATCATGAAAATCAAAGTTAGAAACCTCGGCCATGACCTAGGAACTAACTTTGGCAAAAAATAAAATCTTCTTAATTTTTCAGATTTTTTTCAGATTTTCTTACACATTAAATTGAGTCGAAATTTTAAAAAAATACCAAACGAGATCGGAAAAATATGAAAAAATAGTCATTTATCTTATTTTTCTCCTAATTGTGCTTTTGCATTGTCAATTTTACAAAATTTCATTGGGAGTATACTTTTCCCCAATTTTTGGATAATTACAATACCCTAATGGAACAAAAATCTAATCGGACCATTTCTAGCCCTTTTTAAGTTTGGAGTCCTTCATGACAGTTGACCAAGAGGTTGTGAATTACATGTTGAACTGGCCAATTTTATAATTCAACAATGAAATTCGATTTTTCCCGATTTGGGTACATTCTAGAACATTTTAAGCCCAAATTGGGTATTTCGATCAAAGAAACGAAATTGACTCAAATTGAACTTTATCCTAAGCATAATCAGCTATAATGAATACATTGGTGGTGTCAATTTTACAAGAACAGGTTTGCAAGTCTCTAAATTTTGCAAAAATGAACTTGACCCGATTCGAGAAATTTGGGGATTTTACATTTAGACACAATATTAAATCCAAATTTCTTTATGATTATCCTAAAAATGCTTTAGAATTATGGAGAATCGTCAATTTCATAAAAAAAAATAATAATAAATAGTAACAAATTTGAGGTCAATTTTTGGATTCAAACCAAATCGGGTCTGCCGGGTCAATTCGACCCGACCCGAAAACCGGACACTGTTTATCTTCTTCCCCAACTCAAGTGCACAGATGAAAAAAAAATGAGAGAGGAAAAAGCAGAAAATAAAGGCCAACTAGAGGAAGGCTTCTAGATGGAGAATCTAAATCTGTTAAGGCGAGGAGTATAACGGATTGAATTCTCCGTCGCCAAGTGGAGAGAGGGGGGTTTTATAAAAGAAAATTTTCGGTTACAGAAGGGGAGAGGAGATTCGCCAGACGATTTTTTTTCGGTTCTGAGGAGATCGAAGAGAGGGATTTGTGAGAAGAGGAGCACCGTTCCCTTCATCGTCGTGCTCTGGCCATCTCCGCGGATATCAATCGCCGGTGTTGTTCTGCAACTTGTCCTCGCTGGCGAACTAGTTTTGACCCAAGAAGCTTACCCACCGAAAAAGGAGGTAGACTGAGAGGCAAACAAAGAACAACTGAGTAAGGAGTGACCGGAAAGCAAGAGAAGAGGAAGAAAACAATAATGGAAGTTCGCATCCTTGCTGTCGCCATCGTCTATCTCGGCAAGCCTTCGCTCGTCGGTCAACCAAGTAAACCATTCAACCCCCACTTCTGTCCTGTTACGCCGAAATGATTAAACTCGGTCTATGATAGAATCATCCAAAACCAAATCATCCCGAGACTGAATACTGTTGATTCGAAGTGTTTTATGCCTGGTTTGTGCTGTAGATCATGTCAAAATCAAGCCTGAAATCCATTTTCCGAACTGCATATGACATGCTCGACGATTTGCTTAATAGAAACTTCGAATCTGTTTTAGTATGATCGATCGTCGAGCTGTGTTAGACTTACGTTTGTTTCGTTAGTCATTGAACTGCGAACTGAACTTGTGATTTTTGTTATGTTTTTATGGCATATCTTCGTGATTCTCGATCGTCGGTCATGGACGAGCGTCAATCGAAGTATTTTTTTGTTCGCCGACGAGCTCATGGTTGAATCCCCACCGTGTCAGTTTTCTCTGCCTTTATGATGTGTGCATTAATGTGCATTTGGAATAGTGTATATTCTGGATGGATATTGATGATTAGCAACGATAAAAAAAAAATGTTAGTCGTCGGTGCTGGTTTTCGATGGTCGGAATAGCGATCCGGCGACGATGGTTAGGTGATGGCCATGACTGGCCGACGGTGGATGTGGTGGTCGTCAATGTTAGTCCGACATCGGCAGACGAAGGTGATGGGTCCAGCAAGCCCAAAGTTCTGGGAAGTTCGTAGGCTCGATGGACCAGAGTTAAGAATGGTTCTCGGGGAAGGCCTCAGGAAGAAGGAGGACCAGAAATTTTTTTTTTAACAATTTAAAATTTATAAAAAGAAAAAAAAACAATAAAACAAACAAAAGAATAAAAATGGGCAGGGAGTTATGGGGGGAGAACACGATCCAAGAAAAAAAAAATCGAAAAATCGAATTCGAGTAGAACAAGCTATTAGAGCTTTACAATAGGATTTTGGATGTCTTTTATTTTTAGAGACGATGTATAGGATGCTGACTGTGCATTTTCAATTCGATTTCACTTGATTGCGCATTTAACACGTTGAACGTCATTTGCTTTCTTAGCACTGTTAGGATAGAATGTTAGGTAAAGATTGTTTGGATACTTTAGTTGATAAATGGTCGAGTTTAGGTACCGAAGAGACATTAGTTGGATAACTAGTGTAACCAAGTCCCCGAACTTAAAAAAAAATATATGGTTGCGTAAAATTCGAGGCAACACTCTCGCGTTTCTATCAGTTTCTAGCCGACCTCAAATAGACTAATGGCGACTCCGAAACAAAACATAATTTTTTTTAATTTTTAGAGCGGTCGCAACAGACTAGCGACTTCGCTGAGGACCTTAGAGGACTTAGGCTTAGTATAACTCGACCCATTGTCAACTAAATGTCCAAAATCTCACTTGTTAACTAATCCGGTTTTTGTGACAGGTACGTACACAGACCTCCAGGTATGTCCACTAATAAACGTGTTAAATGTTAATGCATGTTGGGAGATATAAGGGGAGTAGTGAGTGAAAACCCTTTGTCTTGCAGGTGGTGTTAGGAATGCATGTTTATGTGGGTGATATTGAAGTGCTGATTGATATAAATTATCGTGCATGATTTTAAGAGTTTTAGCACGACACTTATCACATACATCTTGCGACTAAAATCCTGGCTACGCCTTAGGAACCCTACTAGGAGATGTTAGATATGAAGCAGACTATTGGCCGATTACTAATGGGACAATCCTATCTGACCTCGCTCATTGAAGTAAAGTAATATCCTACACTTTCCTTTGGGCCGATTGCCCATTGGAGTGGGATCCCTTACTTTGTGGATCGAGGACCTTAAGCCTTTAGCACACTCCCTATCCTTAGGTGTCGACACCTCACTGGTTCATGTGCATGTCTATGTGCCCAAAAAGAAATCAATCAAACAAAACAAAAACAAAAAATCTCTCTCAATACCATTGTGAGTATTGTTGTATTTTTACTTTCTTTCCTTTATGTCTTTCGTTTCAGCAATTTATTTTCAAAAAATAAACAAATTGGTGATTGACTTAAATGCTCATTTTTAGGATAGCGCGAGCTTGTCGGCCGGAAGTTAATGCAACTTGAAGAATTCTGTCTTTTCCTCTTTGGAGTTATGACGACGGGCCGTATGCGTCGCAAATATGTACCTTGCCCCAAAAAAACCAAAAATCCAAGGCCGATTCCTATGAAGAAGAAGAAGTTATACAAGCGTAAACCAAAAGTTATCAAAATGCCATCATCATCAGGTGCCTCGATGTCAACTCGTGAAGACGATGTCCCGACCATCGAAAGAGCAGCCCCGTAATTGTCATATATAGGTGGATCCAAGGCACCGTCACTAAGATTGGATTTGTCATATTTCATCACTTTTACATTTTCGTTGTAATAAACTAAGCATGTACAAAATTTCATATCAATTTTCATGTAATCAAAGCTCTTTTATGCTTTTAGTTGTAGATGTTCGTTTCGGGATATTGTTGTAAATGTGATACCCGAATAATGTCATTTGTGTTTTGTCTTTTCGAAGTATTGATGGAATGTGACGAGAGGCATTTACGTTAATCACCAATGTTGTTTCCTTTACCAAAGTATATTCTCTTGTGATGAAATCTTGACTCGAGACGTCATTCGAGCCTTTTTCTTTTCTATTACTCGGTGATGTTTTGTCTTGATTTCACCAAAAGAAAATAGAAAAATTGAAAGGGTGCTTTGTATGTTTTACTTAATAAGTAACCCATGACAATTGACAAAAAGTGTTCTCATATTTTTTAGATTCAATGGGGGAAAACAGACATCCAAGTCATTCCGGTTCCCCGACTCGAGCTCCTAGCCTGGTGGGAGAAGACGGACAAGAACAATCAAGATTATATCAATGAGATAACAAGCTACCTTGTAAACCTTACCAAAGTGAAGTTTCAAGTTAGCCTCATCCAAGCCATGGCACATTATTGGGAGACATCTACTGCTATTTTCGCTTTTGGAGAGCATGAGTTGGCCCCCACGCTCAAAGAATATAATGTCGCCATCGGAGTTAACTTCAAACCTAGGCTAGTCGAGCCCCCATAGGACATAAACCCTCTAGTGTCTTAGCTGAGTTCTTAAATATCAATGTTGTGGAGATAGAAAAAACCCTCAAATCAAACACAGGCTGTTTGCCTCTTTCATGCTTAGTCAATAAGTTTTCAAACCTTTCAAACCAATCCGCTAAGGCATTCCTTTTAGCTTTCTTTGGATTTGTCCTCTTTCCAAGCTCAAGAACGGCTTTGAACCCTATCATTGCATCCATCACTAGGCAAGCTTGTCTTAAGTGGGATTTTTCCAATATGATCTTAGCCGAAACATTCTTAGCTCTTAATAGGTATCAAATCAATAAATAAATAAAAAGGAACCTTAAATGCTTCCGCTAGTCTCCTCTCTATGTGGCTTATCTCTCACATCCAAAAACTAAGGAGTAGAATGCGAATTCAAGAAATAAATCAATACAAACCCGATAGAGAAATTCCTTCACATACACAAAAAAATCGATAAACAGTCATTCCATGATGGGCCAATTTCCTTAGGAACCTCACTCCAGATTAAATCCGATGGCAAATAGCGTGGCCAAAGTTCCCGAAAGCCTTACTTACATGTATCGAGGGCAAGCTGGTCCCTTTGCTTGATTTCACTAGAGGTACCACATATTGTCCACTTAGGGTCATTAGGCAGCTTGGAATGATTCAAGCTATTCCCCCAAACTCTAATCCTGGGGTATTTGATTTCGACATCTCGCACCAAGTCTTGAGCAAAAAAGAAAAGAAGCAACTCCAAGGGAGAGTTAATCATTTCACCCGCCTATTGAAAGAATCCTCGAGACAAGTTATATTGTGGCCTGAAAACTTGGAAGGTGAAATGGAATTGTATTAGGCATCACAAGAATACATCCGCTTACTTGAAGATCTTTGACATAATGAGGATGAGCAAGACATGGAGTCAATCGTTAAACTGGATATTGAGCCGAAAGTAGAGGCATATATACCCAAATACATTGTGCCGTACGAGCCCAAAATCGAGCCGTACATTCTAGAAAACGTGGGATCATTCCCCTTCGAAGGAGATGAGGAGTCTCAAAGTCGGGACGGATTGATTTACAAAGGGCTAGGCTTACTTTACAAAGCAAGAGGCCCCGACTTAGATGATTAGTTTCCCATTAAGTCTGGAATATGTTGAAACACTTTATTGTCTTTTGAACAATTAATCTTTTCTTTGGATTGTATGAACTTTTTTCATTCGCATTTATCAAAGTAGAGATATCTTTTGGAAAATTGATCAAAAGTGATTACTATGGGTTACATTCATTTCTATAACATGGTTTTCTATAAATAATATTGATAAGAATTTCTTACATAGAACTAAGGCCTATGAAGATTTTTTTACCCTTATTACTTGCAAGAAATCATGATATCGAAGGGACTTATTCCTTACGTTCTCATTTCATGATTCTAATTTTGTTGTGTTGTATAACCGGGATTTTTAAAAATACGGAACAAAAAAAGCGTCACATAAGAACTCGCTTACAAGCCAAGATGGAGCAAAAAGATACCGACATACGTCTGGCCAACAAAAGAGCCAAATGGGGCAGATGGCCACGATGATTGCCGAGATGAAATCTTTCATGCTAGCCACAAAAGAGGCATACCCGGCGGCACCTTCACCCAATAATGTGAATCAAGCTGGAAGCTCTCTAGGAGCAGAGGAGACACATGTTCCTAATAAGGCCACGAGTGAAGGAATCCCTCCTAAAATCACGCCTATGGTGATTAATCTAGATGAGGAGAGAAAAGAAAGTCGGGTTGCACCCCCCTTGAAAGACGAAGAAGGAGCGAAGAGACTGGCAAAAATCGAAGAGTGCTTAGCCAGCCAAAGGTATGAACTTCATCAATTTGACAAGGTTTCGCCTTATCCAAAGATAGTGGTGCCAGATGGTTATAAAGAGTCAGAATTTGCACATAAGTATAATGGTTCTCCCAAGGCGCATCTCAAATATTATCTCTGTAAGATGATACGGTATTCGAATAATGCCATGTTATTGATTCACACCTTTCAAGAAAGTCTGATTAAGCCAGCCTTGACTTGGTATCTGGATATCGACATTAAGAAATATACCAAATGGGAAGATCTATCGGCAGAGTTCTTACGCCAATATAAATTCAACACTGAAGTGCCCTCGACTAGAGAAGATCTCGTTAGGACCGAAAAGAGGAGGAACAAGAGTGTTCATGCGTATGCTTAGAGATGGAGAGCCTTAGCTTCCCAAGTAAGACCGGTTATTCCCGAAGAAGAGGTGATATAATTATTTCTTAAGGCACTCCCATATGAATTATACGATAAAATGCAGACTTCGGATTGTCAAATCTTTGCGCACCTTGTGAAAATCGGTGAAAGGGTTGAATGGGAGATGAAGGAGAAGTGTTTAACCGAAACACCACAAAGGCGGCAATACCCAACTAGGAAGGAAAAAGAGCCCGTCGCAGAAGTTGCATTTGTACAAAATTCGCACAATCTGAGTAACTACTTCAAATCGACTCCTAGGCCGGCTAACACTTCATAGGGGGCGCCAAAGACTTTTAAGCCGAGAAGGAGGCGTCCACCAAGATAGTTCACTCCACTTCCCCGTCTTCTATCAAAACTCTTACCTATGCTCATTGAATGTCAGATGGTTGCTAGGGAGGTGCCTAGGGATGATGCTCGAAAATATCTAGGTTATGACGAGACTCAAACATATAATTATCACATGGGAGAAAAAAGGCACAATACCGACAACTGTGTCGTATTAAAGTCTAAAGTGCAAAATCCCATCAACAAAGGCATGATAAGCTTTGAAGAGCTAGAACCGAATGTCCGCCAGAACCCATTGCCTGAACACCAAGGGATTAACATGATTTTTGAAACTGAACGAAAGGAGGATAATTGGAGATACAACTACCACGTGCCAAGCACTCCTCTGCCTTGGGCATTTGTGTACGATAAAAAAATTACTCCCGATAGTTGGAGAGGCATGGATGATCCTCCCGAGGATGACATAGTGGCCATGGTTTCCCCTTTCATAATCAAGTTGAGCGATGACAACAAAAGTAAGAATGAGGAACTCGCGATGACAACAAAAGTAAGAATGAGGAACTCTCCCACAAGCTTATGAGTTCTATCATGATTGACGGAACCAGGGGAAGCCATATGTAATCAAGCTACCACCGAAGGAAGTGTTCAATAGCAAAATTGTCCCATGAGAATATTCCTCCAAGGAAGTTAGTGCCATTACTCTTTTTGGGAGATGCTACGCACCCAAAGGTGGTGAAACTGAAAAGAAAGGAGTGACGGAGGAGGATGCATGGCAATTCCTCTCTGTTGTCAAGATGAGCGAATATGAGGTAGTAGAGCAGTTAAGGAAGGTACCAGCTCAAATTTCTTTATTAGAGTTATTCAAAACTTCAAAAAAACACAGGAATGCATTGCTGAAGGTACTCAATGAAGTGCAAGTGCCCGAATCTATCAATGAGACATAATTGGAGGATTTTGTAGGAACCGTGCTATTGAAGGACTAGATTTCTTTCTCCAATGAGGATTTCTCAGAAGATGGTCGTTGCCATAACAAAGCATTGTATATCGCCGTTAAATGTCACGGTAAAGAAGTGTCTCGTGTCTTGATTGACAACGGCTCCTCCTTAAATTTGTGCCCCTTGGCTACACTTCGTCGCTTAGAGATTAACGAGGCATTCATAAAGACTTCCAAGTCCATAGTTCGAGCATTCGATGGCATGAAAAAGGAGGTCATTGGGGAAATCGATCTAGAAGTGATGATTGGCCCCACTACATTCCTTATTACTTTCTAGGTATTGGATATCCCGAATGCATTCAACTTCCTATTAGGAATGCCTTAGATCCACATTGTTGGGGCGATTCCCTCAAGCTTGCATCAAAAGGTAAGGTTTGTCGATGAGGGAAAAATGATAACCGTTCATGGTGAAATGGATTTCAGAACTTACCAAGAAAGTGCAGTGCCTTATGTGGGACCAGGGACTAGTGAAGAACCGAGCTACTATTCCTTTAAGTTGGTCTCTACAGTCCACACTCTTGTTGGAACTAAGATGAAAGCCTCGGAGCTGTCTAGAGCCACTATTATGATATGGAAAGTACCGTGCCAAAATGGTTTCATTCTCGGAGCTGGTCTAGGGAAATATGCCCAAGGAATCAAAGAACCAATTCTTGCGTACACCCAATCTAAGGAAAATGGTGTGGGGTACCAAGAAGGGTTTAAGGCTCAAGGAGGACAAAATAACCACCAAGGAAGTCGAGGCCAAGGTAGAGGCAAAAGCCGTGGAAATCGCGGAGGTCGTGGAGGCCGAGGTGGTCAACCTATTAATCAGGTCATATGGAATGGGAAACTCATGGAATTCAAAAACTGGATGATTCCATTGCGACAGATATTCCCGGGCTCGACTGAGTGGCTTGAGGATGAGGAAGTTCATTCTAATGAAGTTGCAAGTTTATCCAACTTCTTTGAGGAAGATTGTAATCGTGTCCATATCATTATCACCAACTTGGATGATGTGCTTCCACTGGAGTAGGGGCACTTTTCTCTCCATTTTCACACTTTACTTTCATGTGTTTAGAGTTGTTGCAATTTCAATTTAGTTATTGCAAATTTAATTTGGTTGTCACATGTTCAATTCATTTGTTCAAGATGTAAAAAAATTATAAAACCTTGGATCTCTAGCCGTTGGTCCAAGTAGTATTAACATGTAATATGGCCCATTTGCATTTCAATAAAAGCAGCATACGTTTATTAAGGACGTATTGGAAATACCAACTAGGTTAATGATGATACTTGCCTTCATTCATAAAGCTTGAGACCTGAATTTCCATACACTTCTTGATTTCAAAAAGAATTTAGCAGAAATAAGGACGTCCAATGATATGAGAACTAGCTTCTCTTGTTTTACTTTGTTTTTATTTTACTCTATTTTAAAGAGTTTTTCATAAAACATCATGCATTGATAATACTTAATGCATAACAACTGACCATTTTCGTTACAATTTCAAGCATGACATTGCACGCATTCACGACAAGTTCATAAGTGACTCTGACTCGCAGGAGGGTGATTGTTCATATGATATTGAGGACGATGATCAAGAGGAAATCAAACAAGATTGGAATCGTCACACAGAATTCAAACCCCTTACCACAGAGAAAACACTTATAGTCAATTTGGGCGACAACGACAATGTTAGATAGGTTAAAATTGGAGAAAGCTTATGTACTACCGATGCCAATAGAATGATAGAGCTCCTCAGGGAATATCAAGACATCTTCGCTTGGTCATACACCGACATGCCAAGGCTTGATCTCAAGATTGTAGAGCACACTCTACAGATCGATCCAAGTATTCCGCCAAGGAAGTAGAAGCTCAGACGAATGAAACCTGAATTATCTAAAAAGATAGAGGAAGAGGTCATGAAACTCCTTAAAGTGGGATTTATTGAAGCAATTGACCATTCGGAATGGATTGCTAACATTGTCCCTGTAATGAAAAAAGACGGGCGAGTAAGAGTGTGTGGATTATAGAGATTTGAATCGGGCCAATCCCAAAGATGATTTTCCTCTACCACACATTGATGTATTAGTGGATAGTGCTGCTTGGTTTGAAATGTTCTCATTAATGGATGGATTCTCCGGGTATAATTAAATCCGTATGAAAGAAAAAGACAAAGCTAAGACTTCTTTCATCATCCCATGGGGGACCTTCTACTATAAGGTGATGCCGTTCGGGTTGAAAAATGCTGGCACAACTTATCAAAGGGCTATGGTTGTTTTATTTGATGATATAATGCACAAAGAGATAGAGGTATACGTCGATGATATGATTGCCAAATCAAAGCATGGTGAAGACCACATTTCAATTCTAAAGAAGTTGTTTGACTGTCTCTTAAAGTACAAGCTGAGGAATGCGTATTTGGGCAAAATCTAGGAAGCTTTTAGGATTCATGGTTAGCAACCGCAGCGTTGAGATAGACTCCTCAAAGGTGCAAGCCATTTATGATCTCAAGACACCTTTAACAATGAAAGAAGTGAGAAGTTTGTTAGAAAGGTTGAACTATATCGCCCGGTTTATTCATCAGCTGTCAGAAAAAGCAAAACCGTTCTTTAAACTTTTGAAGAAAAATGCAAAGGTAAAATAGGATGCTGAGTGTCAAGAAGCCTTTGACAAAATTAAGGCCTACTTGGTTCATCCTCCGGTACTAGTACCACCGATTCCGAGGATCCCTTTGATCTTGTATTTGACAATCCATCGAGAATCACTAGGAGTCGTACTTGTTCAAAGGAGACCTAGCGACAAAAGAACAAGCCATTTATTACCCGAGTAAAAAATTCACTTTTTCTGAAATGAATTATCCGGTGGTTGAAAAGACTTGTGTTGCTTTGATTTGGGTGTTGCATAAGTTGCAACAATACACTCTTCACCATCAAATCTTGTTGGTTACAAAAAATGACCCAATCAGGTATTTGTTGGAAAAGCCCGCTCTTGTAGGAAAATTAGCTAAGTGGCAAGTCATTTTATCTGAATTTGAGGTGCAAAACTCTCTACAAAAATCTATCAAAGGGCATGCTATATCTGACATGCTAGCAGAGAGCTCTCAAGGATCTACAATTCCTAACGAAGATGAGATTGATAATCGGATCTCAGCATTGTTAAACGAAAAGTGGACTATGTATTTCGATGGTGCTGTCAACCTAACTGGATTCGGAACTAGGGTAGTGTTAATCTCTCCGGATGGCCAACATTATCCGGTTGCTGCAAAGTAAGTGTTCCCATGCATAAATAATATCTCAAAATATGAAGCTTGCATACTAGGCTTGCAATTGGCCATTTTCATGAAAGTTAAGAGACTACAAATATATGGAGATTCGATGCTTATCATTTTCCAAACTAAAGGTGAATGGCAAACTCGAGGTTCTAAATTGATCCCTTATCACAAGTTTCTACAAAGGATGACCGAAGAATTCGAGGAGATCTCATTCGATTACTTGCCGAGAATCCAAAATCACTTCGCTGATGCGTTGGCCACTTTATCCTCCATGCTACAAGTAGTGAATGGTTTGGATATTGAGCCATTGAGAATTGATATTCTTGAGTAACTAGCTTATCGCATGACAATTGAAGAACCATTTGATAATGAACCATGGTATTGTAATATAAAAAATTACCTCCAGAAAGGTGAATTCCCTGAGGGAAGTCGAACTTCTGACAAAAAGTACATAATGAAGACGGCTTTAAAATTCTTCCTCAATGGCCAAACTTTGTATAAAAGGTCGTTTGACTTAGTCCTACTAAGATGTGTAGATGCCAATGAGGCCAACTTACTCATGGAACAAATTCACAAAGGAGAATGTGGTCCTCACATGAAGGATCATCTCCTAGCTTACAAAATCATAAGATTATGATACTATTGGACGACTATGGAATCAGATTGCGTTCAACATGCAAGATACCGTCATCAATGTCAAGTATATGGAGACCAAATTAACGCTCCTCCAAACGAATTGCATCAAATGTCAGGGCATGGCCATTCTCCATGTGGGGAATAGACATTATTGGTCCCATCAATCCTAAGGCATCAAATGAGCATCAATTCATTCTTGTAGCCATTGATTATTTCACAAAATGGATCGAGGCCAACTCCTACATGAATGTCACTGTCAAGAATGTGGCTAGGTTTATTCGACATGAGATCATAGCGCACTACGAGGTTCCTGAGGCGATCATTAGCGACAATGGATCGAATCTGAACAACAATATTGTGGATGGATTGTTAGTGGAATTCCATATTCATCACCTCAAATCTTCTCCTTATCGCCCATAAATGAATGGAGCGATAGAAGCGGCAAACAAGAATATTAAGAAGATTTTATCCAAAACCGTTGAAAATTACCAAGACTGGCATGAGCGTCTACCTTATGCATTAATGGCATATTAAACCTTAATTTGCACATCGACTGGGGCAACGCCCTATTCTCTTGTATATGGCATGGAAGCCTGTTACCCGTGGAAGTGGAGATTCCTTCATTGAGGATACTGTCTCAGATTAAACTCTTCGAGACAGAATGGACTCAACAAAGATACGAACAACTCAACATGATTGAAGAGAAAAGGTTAAAGGCTATTTGCCATGGCCAAGCTTATCAGAAAAGGGTGGCTAAATCCTTTAATCAAAAAGTCAAGCTAAGATATTTTGAAGTAAACGATCTCGTTTTGAAGAAAACTCGTTCCAACAATTCTGATTCTCACGAGAAATTCACCCCTAACTATGAAGGCCCATATGTCGTCAAAAGGGTATTACTAGGTGGAGCATTGATTCTCCAAAAATGGATGGCTATGAATTGTCTGGCCTTGTAAACTCAGATGTGGTCAAGAAATATTATCCATGAATAAGATTGAAAAGCCAAATTTGCTATTTTCTCGAAATAGATTGAGTCACTATAAGATCACTGCATTCATGTATACATACATACATCATGCATATGCATTTTGCAAGGGTAGAAAAAACTTAGGGAACAAAGAGATCAAACAACTCTCATCTAATGTGAAGGAAGGACCCCTCTAATATAAGTCTACAAAACAGAAAGTCAGTAAAAGCCCTCGGAAGAAAGTACAAGGGACTGGTGAAAATGTTGACATCAAAAGGACAAATACAAATGAAGGATAATGTTGTCTTGTTCCTAGTTCCTTATTTTTCAAAAGATCCCTGAATTAACATGACCTTTTTCGTTCTCTACAAGGTTACTAGAGTCGCCACAGGGCAAGTAGGTACCCTTTTTCCCTAAAAGTCGAATCGAAATCAAACAAAAAGTTTCCATAAAAAGAAATGGTCTTTAGAGTTTTTTCCAAAAATGAATACAAAAATAAAAGTGTTGAGATAGAAAACAAATTTTCTCAAGAACTAAGGATATCATCTGTAGCCAAAATTGTATCTCGATTTGGTAAATCATTCTTCTTGAATCGAAGTTCCCCATGGAGATTTGATTTACTCAGATGATCTTGACAAAATGAGAAAGTAGTATGTCAAACTTGTCAATCAAAAGCACTTAGGATGAAGAATGACAAACCTCTCCCAAAACACGTACCACGAACACTGCGAGAGTTGAGAAAAGAGAGAAGGAGGGAGAACTTGTGCCGTTAAGGACGAGAGATTTATTCGCAAGTAGTACATGGATCAAAATGAAAAGAGGCATTTCTTTGCTCTATCCTACATACTGCATGCGATCATAATTAAGCCCATTTGAGCATTTAAATGTGGAGAACTTTTGCAAAATAGCCCTGTCAAGAACCAACCCACACTTGGGCAAATATGAAGGTTTCGGTTGACATCACTTGGTGAAAAGATGAAAAGGATTTCTTTGTTTTCACTTGTATCAATCTTCTTGTGATAATTTTCAGGTGAACTCGAATGGAAGTTTGAAACATCCCAAGATGAGAAAGAGCATTCAATTCTCTAACATAAACACTTATATCCTTTGCTAAGCCAATTTGAGCCTATTAATTCATTTCTTGAAATCCCAATTTGTGATTGTCTTCCTACACTAGGGCAAGGCAAATGATTTACCAGAGGCGACGACCAAAGACAAGAGGTCTCGAGAGTCCATAGTGCTCACAAGCAGAAAACTTATAGAAGCATATTGTATAGTCTTTGAATGGCAAAGCCAAAAGCATGGAATGAAAAGATTCTCAAAGTTGGAGAGCATAATAAGTTCTAAGAAAAAAAAAAAGAGCCAAAAAGGGTGCAAAAATATGGCAAACCCAAGTGCAACCAAAGGAAAAAGCCAAAGTGCAATCAAGAATGAAGCTCAAGTGCAACCCAAAGAAATGAAACCCCAAAAGAGCAATCGAGAAAAATGCCAAAGTGCAAATGTCTGAATTAAAGTTCCAAAGACAACTAGAAAATGGGCAAAGCCTCCCTTATCACAATGAAATGACAACGAGATGGACTCTCGTGACTAACCAAAGGCTATTAAGTTGAATTTCAAAGAGAATTTGGTAAAGATGCCCATGATAATCACCAACTCTACAAACCATTTATACACTTTTTTAAGCCTATCAAGCCTTTCATTTCTTAACCAAATACCAAACCCCTCATTATGTCCCTTATACAAATCTCTTCAAATTGGGATTGTTTGGACTGATATGAGAGTTTCACAAAAAAAAGTTCTCGCTTGAAGAAATGGAAACAAGGTAATCTTATCTCATCTTAGAGGTTTCTTGACTTGTAAACCTGGCGAAGATGACATTGACGAATATTTCGTTTCATAGCCACCAATGCTTATTCGTTGCTAAAACGTAACCAAACTCACATTATGTTCCTATTAGAAGACCTCTTCAATTGATCAATGTGTGCTTATTGCGAATGATTCTCGAAGCCTTCGACACCGGTGAGGTGAGGTATATTGAGTGTTTAGATTAAATTCCCACATTAATGGATGGGGACAAAATAGCCTTTTTTCGAGAGCATGTGAGAAGCCCTTTTTGATTAAGGAACTTTAGAATTGGCATGTTTGATAAACCCTTCCCATGAGTCAAGAGTATCTTGACGAAGATGGATCTCCCAAGGAAAATCGAGGATAGAAAGACATCCTCCAAGCTCGATGGCCATTTTGTGATGATACCAAATGCTCATGAACAACTAAAGCTGGTTTGTTTTGCTCATATAATCGAGGCTTTCCTATGAATGACAATTTTTGCGATAGTCTCTCATAACACCTATGCAAATGACATTGATTTTGTCAAGAATGTTTATGCTTCTAATGCATTTGATTAAATGTATTCCATTGGATTTGCCCATGCGATCTCGATATATCCCTATAACGTTTCTCAAATGATTTTGATGAAAGAATCTTAATCCATTTATTGATTGATTGATGACTTCGCTTGGTACAACTTCGTTACCATAGCACTTGTTATAAAACATTTCATCAAGCTATGCAGTGGCCGTCTCAGACCTTTTTGAAAGAGTAGGTACGGTATGCTTTTGAAGCCCGGAGCCTTGCGAGGTGTGCCTTTGAAGCCCGAGCACCATTTCAACCTAGTAAGCTTTTGCAGCCCCAGAGCCTTCTTCCTTGCACGGTGTGCTTTTGAAGCCCGGAACCTTGCGCAGTGTGCCTTTGAAGCCCGAGCATCATTTTGACTTGGCGAGCTTTAACAGCCCCAAAGTCTTCTTCCTTGCGCGGTGTGCTTTTGAAGCCCAAAGCCTTGCGCGGTGTGCCTTTGAAGCCCGAGCACTATTTCAACTTGCCCTAGAGTCTTCTTCTTTGCGCGGTGTGCTTTTGAAGCCCGAAGCTTTGCGTAGTGTGCCTTTGAAGCCCGAGCACTATTTCAACTTGGCAAGCTTTTGTAGCCCTAGAGTCTCTTTCCTTGCACGGTGTGCCTTTGAACCCCTCGCACCATCTTAACCTAATAAGCTTTCGCAACTTAGAATCTTCTTCGTTAGATAATAAGTTTTTGCAGTCCATGACACCATATCGACTAGACGATTCTCCACAAGGTAAAAATCAAGTAAGTATCTCTCTCTCTCTCTCTCTCTCTCTCTCTCTCTGTTAAAGTTTTATCACCTTCTCCTCGTGCATTAAGCGAAGAAAGAAATTTGGCTTAGGTAAGAGTTTCAAAAAATAATCTTGAGTCAAATGTTGTGAAGATTTTTCATTTTCATTCCCAATTAGGTCGACCAAAATTCAGGCATCATCTTGTCTTTGAGAGCAACCTCTGTCGAGCTACTCTCAAAGAGGGGCAGCTGTTAACACCTAATTTTTTTTGTCAATTTTTGATGTTTCATAAAAATCATGAAAATCAAAGTTAGAAACATCGACCACGACCTAGGAACTAACTTTGGCAAAAAATAAAATTTTCTTAATTTTTCGAATTTTTTCGAATTTTCTTACACATTAAATTGAGTCGAAATTAAAAAAAAGAAAACCAAACGAGATCGGAAAAATATGAAAAAATATTCATTCATCTTATTTTTCTCCTAATTGTGCTTTTACATTGTCAATTTTACAAAATTCCATTGGGAGTATACTTTTCCCCAATTTTTGGGTAATTACTATACCCTAATGGAACAAAAATCTAATTGGACCATTTCTAGCCCTTTTTAAGTTTGGAGTCCTTCATGATAGTTGACCAATAGGCTGTGAATTACATGTTGAATTGGCCAATTTTATAATTCAACAATGAAATTCGGTTTTCCCCAATTTGGGTACATTCTAAAACATTTTAAGCCCAAATTGGGTATTTTGATCAAAGAAATGAAATTGACTCAAATTGAACTTTACCCTAAGCATAATCAGCTATAAGGAATACATTGGTGGTGTCAATTTTACAAGAACAGGTCTACAAGTCTCTGAATTTTGCAAAAATGAACTTGACCCGGTTCGAGAAATTTGGGGATTTTACATTTAGACACAATATTAAATCCAAATTCCTTTATTATTAGATCCTAAAAATGCTTTAGAATTATGGGGAATCATCAATTTCATAAAAAAAAAAATTATTAACAAATTTGAGCTCGATTTTTGGATTCGAACCAAATCGGGTCTGCCGGGTCAATTCGACCCAACCCGGAAACCGGACACTATTTATCTTCTTCCCCAACTCAGGTGCGCAGATGATAAAAAAAATAAGAGAGAAAAAAGCAGAAAATAAAGGCCAGCTGGAGGAAGGCTTCTAGATGGAGAATCTAAATCTGTTAGGGCTGGGGGTATAACAGATTGAATTCTCCATCGCTAAGTGGAGAGAGGGGGGTTTTATAAAAGAAATTTTTCGGTTACAGAAGGGGAGAGGAGATTCGCCAGAGGATTTTTTTTCGATTCTAAGGAGATCGGAGATAGGGACTCGTGAGAAGAGGAGCACCGTTCCCCTCATCGCCGTGCTCTGGCCGTCTCCGCAGATATCGATCGCCGGTGAACCAGTTTTGACCCGAGAAGCTCACCCACTGGAAAAGGAGGTAGACTGATAGGCAAACAAAGAACGACTGAGTAATAAGTGACCGGATAGCAAGAGAAGAGGAAGAAAATAGAAACGGAAGTTCGCGTCCTCGCTGTCGCCGTCATCTATCTCGGCAAGCCTTCCCTCGCCGGTCAACCAGGTAAACCATTCAACCCCCACTTCTGTCCCATTACGCCGAAATGATTAAAATCAGTCTGTGATAGGATCATCCTAAACCAAATCATCCTGGGACTGAATACTGTTGATTCGAAGTGTTTTATGCCTGGTTTGTGCTATAGATCATGTCAAAATCAAGGTTGAAATCCATTTTCCGAACTACATATGACATGCTCGACAATTTGCTTAAGAGAAACTTCGAATCTGTTTTAGTATGATCAATTGTCGAGTTATGTTAGACTTACATTTGTTTCGTTAGTCATTGAACTGTGAACTGAACTTGCGATTTTTGTTGTGTTTTTATGGCATATCTTCGTGATTCCCGACGAGCGTCAATCGGAGTATTTTTCTTTTCGCCAGCGAGCTCATGGTTGAATCCCCACCGTGTCAGTTTTCTCTGCCTTTATGATGTGTGTGTTAATGTGCGTTTAGAATAGTGTATATTCTGGATGGATATTGATGATTAGCAACGATAAAAAAATGTTAGTCATCGGTGCTGGTTTTCGATGGCCGGAATAGCGATCTGACGACGGTGGTTAGGTGATGGCCATGACTGGCCGACGGTGGATGCAGTGGTCGTTGGTGTTAGTCCGGCATCGGTGGATGAAGGTGATGGGTTCGGCGAGCCCAAAGTTCTGGGAAGTTCATAGACTCGATGGACTGGAGTTGAGAATGGCTCTCGGCGAAGGCCTTGGGAAGAAGGAGGACCAGAAAAAAAAAATTAAAAATTAAAAATTTTAAAAAAGAAATAAAAAAC
>BCNH02000006.1:13357976-13425325 GCA_001662345.2 Metrosideros polymorpha var. glaberrima | reverse complement strand
AATAATAATAGTAATAAATAAATAGAAAAATCTAGAAAAATCTAAAAAAAATTCAGAAAAATTCAGAAAAATCAAATAAATAGAAAAAGACTAATCTAGACTTTCAGGGTTCGAACTTGACCCCTCTCGGACAGGGTTCCTAGACACGATCTGAGTCTCAAAAAAAAAAAACTTCAAAAAATCGAATTCGAGTCGAACAAGCTATTAAGGCTTTACAATAAGATTTTGGATGTCTTTTATTTTTGGAGACGATGCATAGGATGCCGATTATGCATTTGCAATTCGATTTCACTTGATTGCGCATTTAACATGTTGAACGTCATTTGCTTTCCTAACCCGGTTAGGATAGAATGTTAGGTAAAGATTGTTTGGACACTTTAGTTGATAAATGATCGAGTTTAGATATCGAAAGGGAATTAGTTGGCTAACTACTGTAACCAATCCCCGAACTTAAAAAAAAAATCTCTGATTGCGTAAAATTCAAGACGACACTCTCGCATCTCAATCGGTTTCCAACCGATCCCAAATAAATTAGTGGCAACTTTGAAACAAAATAGAAATTTTTTAATTTTTAGAGTGGTCGCGACACTCATGCAATTTTGACAAGTTTTGTGAACAACTGTGTGTCCAATAGGAAAAGAAAAGAAAGAAGGAAGTTGATATTGACGGGACAGAGTTTTTGGGCATGGCTGCAGAGCCCAACTACTCATAGGGTCATACCATCCCATACCACATGGCTTATTAATTCATCCAGCTGGATTTTTAATTTTTGTAATTTTCTTTTCTTCTTGTTCTTTAGCTGTATGCTAAATGTACTGGATGAAGGGTTGCCTTATCTAGAGGTGTGCAAAAGGAATCGGATTGAATCGGGACCGGACCAGCCGATTTGGTCCGATCCCCAATTTCAGGAGGGACAGGATTGGACCGGACCGGTCTTCATATATGCTATTATTTTTTAAATTTCCTAACCCCTTCCCCCATTTCTCTCTCCTCTTTCCCGTTGGTTCTGTCCCATCTCTCTTTCTTTCTGTTCTCTTTTTAAGTCCCATCTTGTCTTATCTCTCTCTCCTCCTTCCCAATGCGCCCTCCCTTGGGAAAGAGAAAGATAAGAACCGAGTGCCGTGTCATCTAGTTTGACGAAGGAAGGCCAAAGATTTGGGTCCCACACGCTGCTTCATTCCTCAAAAGCTTTGTATAAAGAAGTTGCAGGGCTGCCACATTTCATCTCTATAAAGGAGGAGGAGGAGAACAAATTCTCAAAGCCCAAAAGAAAAGTAGAAAAGGTTGTATCGAACACCCCATCGAGGATGTCTTATGCTTCCTTCTTCCTCGGTTTCGGTGACGCGAGGTTTTAATATTAGTCCAACCAGAGTTCACATGCTGACTCTGCGTAGAGCCAGGAGCAGGATAGCGATGATGCTTGTCCTGTTGCCCTCGTGGGCTTCTGCTTCTTCTTCAGCCGCGGCTTCTGTGACTTACGACCACAGAGCCATTATCGCCAATGGGAAGAGGAGGATTCTCCTTTCTGGGTCCATTCACTACCCAAGAAGCACTCCCGAGGTAACCCCTGTTGCCAATTTGCTGCACTTCACGTGTTTGTTTCTTGTTCTTTCTTTTTTCTTCGTGCATTTCAATGCATTTGAACCATTGGGTGTTCCTCCATTGGCATTCTTTAGGCGTGCTTGAGCTCACATTCTACGTGTTCTTGACTGGTTTTATTCTTGGGTCGTGGCATGGGATTGTGCAGATGTGGCCTGATCTTATTTAGAAGGCTAAAGATGGAGGCTTGGATGTTATCCAAACGTATGTCTTTTGGAATGGACACGAGGCTTCTCCAAGAAAAGTACAATTCTTCGATAGGTGTTGCTCAGTTTTATCGGTCCCATTGGGACCGGACCGGACCGATGGTCCCGGTCCGGTCTGGTCCTGGTCCGGTCCTGAAAATATGGAGACCAGGGTCATTGGTCCGGTCCACGGTTCCATGCGGGGACCGGACCAACCCGGACCATGCACACTCCTAGCCCTATCCATCCCTCAGTACTATAATAACTGCAAGTTTTATGTGTTTCTGGCACAATATATGGGACGTAACCTTTTAAGATTAATTTTATAGTGGATGAAATTTAGCAATAGATATTCTAGGTTCTGAGGATGTTGTGTAGTTGGAAATGAATGAACTTCCTGTCTATTTAGGAAGCTCATTAAGCGAACCGACAAAGTGGGTGGTTAAGATGTACAAGTAGTTGTAATAGTTTATTTGGGGATGTGAGCAGTCCTTATAAACCCGATGGAACCAAATGTAAGGTATACATCCTGTGCTTTTGACATCCGTGGGGCTCCACTGTCTCTGTCTCTTGGTACCTTTCTAAGAAGGGAAAATGACACAAATGGTCCCTAAACTTTAGCTCAATGTGCAATTTGGTCCATGAACTTTCAATTTGACACAAATGGTCCTTGAACTTTAGCTCAATGTTCACAAATGGTCCCTGAACTTTCAATTTGACACAAATGGTCTTTAAACTTTAGCTCAATGTTCACAAATGGTCCCTGAACTATATGAAAATGTTCAACGAGGTCCTTCCATTATTTTAAGTTCAAGGACCATTTGTGAACATTGAGTTAAAGTTTAGGGACTAGTCTGAATATGTACCAAAAGTTCAAGGACCATTTGTATCAAATTGAAAGTTCAGGGACCATTTGTGTCAAATTGAAAGTTCAGGGACTAAATTGCACATTAAGCCAAAGTTCAGAGACTATTTATGTCATTATCCCTTCTAAGAAAAAGCTTTCCAATGTGGGTCAAGACATGCACCTCTTGAGCTGAGATTCTTCTATTATCAGAGTTGTAGTGCGAAGCTGATCCCTTATATGACTGTTTTATCACCACTCTCTAAGGATCTGATTCTCTACTTGACTGGGATTTGCTGCAGATGGTCGCAGAATCGTCTGCAAGCCAATATCAGCACAAGAGCAAAGCATCCATTCCCCGAACAAAACATTGCGAGTTCGTCTTACCTTCATCTTTTGAAAGACCAGGTCTGATGAACAAACTCCATATTCCTATAGCTGTCTTGTTATCTCCTATAGGATGTTCAGGCAATCTGGTGCAAGTTAGCCAAAAATAAGTCTAGAGGATGTCTTGATTGACAATTAATACTGTTCTGACACACATTTACTTCTAGTTACCAACCCACCCTGCCACTCCATTTATTTTTCAACCAATGGGGCCCATTAGCAGTGAGAGAGAGAGAGTTCCAGTTTAAATTCGTGTTTCGTTGGTAAATTGCACTGCTATATTAGTTACAGATATAGCGGATTCTCTAGCTTTAGTATCTTGTTCCATTTGTCAATAACCATGTCAAAGGTTTTTCCTTTTCTCCCCTAGCTTCTAGTCTTGTGATCTTGCTGATATAATTAATGCTTTTAGTTGTGCATGTGATTTCTAAATGGCTCATTTCCCTATGCAATTTTCTGCTCTCTCTGACGCAGCAGATACATTCCAGCTCTTAGATGCTCTGTTTCTGTGAGTTTAGAGTCTGAGCAACTTCTGACTACACTTTCTCTGTTGCAGAAAACCATAGTGGAACTGCTGTGTTCAAAGTGCAGGCTCAAGGTTATGAAGTTGGTGGCCACCATTGAGAGCATCACTTCAATTGTCCTTGACCCATCAAAGAACACTGTGACGGTGATTGGTGAAGCTGATCCAGCAAAGATCATAAAGAAGGTGAGGAAGTTCAGAAATGGTGCATTTGTTTTCTTTTCTCTTTCAAAATTGATTCCGATAAGACTTGCCGGAATCAATTTTGAAAGAGAATAAAAAAAGATTTCTGAAATGTTTGCCAAACGCGTCCTCATTCTACTTTTGCTTCTCGTAAGTTTATCAAATGGCTGCCGGGGATCAGTGATCGACGGGGACCGGCGACTGGCAGAGGCTGGCGACCTCCTATTGCCCGGCGACCGACGATACAAACCCATCGACAGGGATCGACGACCAACAACGACGGGTGGCGAGCGGCGACTAGTGATACAAATCCACCAACGAGGACAGGTGGTCGGCGACAACGGCGGCGGCCGACGATGAGAGAGGGCGGTCGGCGAAGAGAGCGGCGGCCGGCAACGAGAGCGGTGGCGGCCTACAAGCGTGAGAAAGAAAGGAAAAGAAAAATGAGAAGTGAAAATATAAAAGAACCACTTTTGTCCAGAATCATTTTTTTTACCAAACACAATTCTCATTTAGAAGTAGAAAATTGCTCAATAAGTAATTTTTTATCAAATGCATTTCTGAGCAGTATTAAAAATTCTGGAGGGTTATCAAACGCATTCAAAATCTACACACTTTGTGAGCATCGGGCCTCCAAAAGAAGACAAGAAAGATGAAAAGAGGGATGTGGTGATTCTTCAGACACCCAAGACTTGTCAGAGATGTGATGTTTGGTATGCAGTTGCAGAAGATGGCTACTACAATTACTGTTCCATAATGTAAGTATGTGCCGATTTCATGGTTGTTCGGGGGGCAATAAGAGCATGTCGTGGAAAGCATAGCAAGAATTGCGTTTATTGCTTGCGTGTCACCTGGCTTCAACATTGGACATGATATAACATGAAGACTACGAGTATCTATCCAACGCTGATTATTCTTTCAGAACACATTTACAACTGTTTCGTTGGTTTCTTTAGGGAATTAACTGTGACGTGCAATGAAAATTACGTCAAGAATCCCTTTTTCCCCCTTCCAATGGTAGTTATTTATTTATTTATTTTGCTAGGCCTCGGTCATGTTTTCACCTGGAGTTTATGATTTGCCTCAAACTCTTACAAGAGAATAACAAGCTCACTCCGTTCAAACTCTTATGAAGAGTATAACAAGCTCACTCCGTGTTACGAGACATTCTTTGGTCCGTCGGTTTGATGCAAGCTTAGTGCATCTCAATCTTTAAATCATGTAGATTTCAGTACTATTGGTGATACTTGTAAAGGGCATGTTGAGATTTCTCCTTTATTTTGATCAGCTGATTATACCTTTGAAGTTTCTTCAAAAGATAGTATAAACTCATATCATTTGATCAAAAGATACCTAAGTGACTTTGTTATCATACTATATAGAAATATAATACATGAGAAAAGAATGCTCCGTTTGCGACTCAAGGCTGATCTCTTTCGTAGCGAAGTAGCCAAGTCTGCGAAAAAAGAAATCGAAATAAAAAAATATATTTGATTAGGATGTAAACAAACAATTCCAAATTCGCAACGATCTTATGTAGATCAGTCCATCCAGGTCAATTTCTTTTGCTTTTTCCTCAATTCTCCTGCCTATACCTCGATAAACATGAGTAGTGTTGCAAGAAAGGAGGTTGCAGATTGAATTGAGTAGTAATGAAAGTACTCTCCCTCCTGGTGGTCGTAAATGGATATCAACGAGGAGTCTCACTACCAGAATCAAGCAACTCACGGACGTGCTCACACATACGCCAGTTGAATGATGTTACAAAACCACTCATCATTCTCTCCACCAGCAGATCCCATATCTTCACCAGCACTTCTTCCGCTGCACAGACAAGAATGAAATAATCAATTGCCATCTTCAGATTGCAGGCAACAATAATCTTCTGCATCAGAATATGGATAAATTGTATGTCCACAACCCAACCCCAACCCAGCAATGTCCAATTAGGTAAGAAAAGAAGACAGACACATGCTAAATTCGTAGATGCACCGCTGACCTTATATTTGGCTGCATCGATATATGCAATAATTTCTTCTTGCCTCATTAAAGATTCAAACAGCGCCTGCTCAAGTGAAAGGACATCATTACAATAAAATGACAAAAGCCAGTTTTAGTACGCAATGAAGAGCCCAATCAACTTGGAAATCCTGAATGAATTTCAGTCTTTACCTTTTTGGTGGCAATTAGCTCTGCCTCTAATGCATCTACGCGGCAAATAACAGCATTCAGCAACTCTTCCTTCTCACGTGGCATTGCCGCAGGCCATTCATGTTGCATTCCCACCTTCTTTTCAAGTTCATCCAGCCTCCTCAGAATAGATGAGGGAAGATCTTTATGCTTAGCAACAGTGGAAGGCAGATGGGACTCCTCAACAGGATCCATGACAGATTCAGGATTATGACGAGTGGAATTGAACATAGAGCCGCTGACCTTCTCGGTCAAATGGTATGCGACTGAACGGACCAAAGCCAGTACAAGCATAAAGCAGGCCAATAGCGCAGCATGGACACGAGTATAGGTTCCTCCTCCACAATTATCAACGCCAGGCACAGGAAACACCCCTGAAACACATATTACATGATCCAAGCTACCTCAAATTAATTGTACCATCCAGCAGGTGCCAGAAACGTATGCTCTCGAGACATTGTTACATGCCCACCAAATTGGACCGTAGTCAACTGATCTCTTTACAACAATGGTGCAAGAGGTTCAGTGTCCTCATCTCACATATGCTCTTATAATATGATCTATATGAAGTGATCCCACCATGTCTACCAACACTGAACGAATAGTGATATGTGACATAATTGACATTGAATAATAAGGGCCATAGTTTATTCCACTTCGTATCCAACTTGTTTATGGACTACTTAATCCCGTATTGTAGGTATAAGAAGTATTTTCATTTACTTGGGTGAGTATGTTATTAAAGGCGACAAGCTAGCTGAACTTTCTCGCATGCCCCCAACAACCAAGAAAATAAGGGCATAGATGATCACCCAGTGAACTTATCAAAATTGCTGACCTCCAGAAAGGCTGTCGGTCTTCCTTGAACCCCGGTCTACAGCCTCGTCAATCATAGGACTACTTTCATCATATCCAGATAAGTTAACCACAGAAGTTCCGTTCCTAGTCATCTTTGCCTAGAAAAAGGAATCCCATGAATACCACTTGTAGCCATCGTTGCATGTATAACTATCATTCCGATGTCCAGTTAACTTACTTCTTCAGAGAAAGGAGTCACATCTGGGACACTATAGCTCCTTTCTGCTCTGGGAGAAGCAATATCATCCACCTCAGATCCTGATGCTGCCGCAGCTAACGTACCGTCATTTATCTAACTCAACAGTGAACACAAACAATAAACAAATGATAAAATTAAAGCAGGATAAAACCTTAGTTTAACATTGATAAACTTAAATAAAACTCTTAGAGAGCATGAATGAAAATTTGTGAAATGATTATCAGCATCCAATTGTCTAGATAAGACCTCACTTTAGCAAGAACATACCAGGGGATGGACCAGGGTGTCAGAATAAGCAACTTGCTCATTGGCGTTCCCACTCATCGTTGTATGTCTATCGGGTAGTGCTTGGCCATCAAGCACTATCTACAATAGTTCACGCATGCAAGGATAAAAATCATTATCATAGTAATACTAAAAAATATGCCTTCTCTTTCTGCCGAAGTTAAAGAATAAGGACTACCGTGTCTCACCTTTAATATGTCGGGATCTTTCCATGGTCCCTTGTCCGATCTCATGCAACCACCCTGGTCAGCACAAGTACAGCTACCACCAAGAAATTCTGGCAACTCACTGCAAACCTAGAATGTCTTAATGCTTTAGAAGTACACAGCCAGCCGAGAATGACCATTACAATCACAATGAATGCAATGTCTCACCTTGCATCAATTTCTTCAAGTAATTTGCTTTGAAATTCGTTACCAAGAACCTACACAAAATTTCTTTTAATTTATATAAGGCAGAGCTGAATTTGCCGTTAAATGCTCAACTGGATATTGAACTTTACATGAATCTTTGAAATTGTCGTGGGATCAAGAAAAGACCTCACTGTGTTCCAGAGAAGCTTGAAACCAGGACCAGCGTTAATGACGAACATTCTGGAGAGCGTCTGTATAGATGACAATTACTTATTACAATACTTTGTATCTGAAATTAAGCCAAAAATCAAAACCATAACTGATCAAGCCAGCAACTGTCAGAGAACAAGAGTATCAGTAGAACAGATTGATTTACGTACTTCAGGGTAGTAATCACTGTCAATCTTCTGTAACCGCATGATAACTTCACGGGCTTGTTTTGTAAAGTTCTTAAGACCCTGATGATATGTATAATAACCAAAGATGATTATTTTAAGGCCCTAATAGCTCTAGATAGAGATCAAAGGAACTGCCAATATAGTATCAATCAACATACCACGCCCTTGACATCCAAAATGGTTGTACTTGAATCTATGTGCTTCTTTGCAGCAACAGAGCAAGCTGGGAACTTAAAGGTGACGGTTTTCTCAAATTCCTGAACATGGTATCTAACATAGCGATCCATAGTAGTCACTTGCATAAGCTTGTTGGGATTGACTTTCCCGATTCTCTCAATATAAATAGGTCTTCCTTCTTTATCTACCCCATGATATGCCTGAGGGTAGTACTGAAGAACTTCATTTCTCTCTCTGAACTGAAAATCCTGAAGAAAGAAGAAAAAGAAGAGGGTCCAGCATCGTACAAGACCACAACAGCGGTGAGCAAGCAATCATGCAGAATCTGCTACAAAGTGATATGTATTACATGCAAGAAAGAAACAGATTTTTAAGCAATCAACTCCTGAAAACAGCCACATAAGCAGGCCAGTTCCAAATGAGTTTCTAGCCATAGGCAGTATCAGTCTTCAGCCCGGGATTCAAACTCTCAATGTGCGAGAGAAATATCGAAGTACCTCCAAAATCGTGTCAGTTCCAAAGTCCTTCCTCCATTGAATCATTTCAGCCCACATATGTCTTGCTTTCTCGATGTCAAATTTCCTTGCTTTCAGAAATCTAAAGAAAAATACGCCGTAAGTCTTGATGTACAGAAGTTAAGAACAAGCTCAACCAGAAAAGACTTGTTTAGTAGAACCAAAAGAATAAGTTTCAAGGATGACATTAAAACAGAACAAGTAACAAATTGAAAGCCACTGCTAAAGGTGCTCACGCTGAATAATTTCAAGTTTTGACAAAATGCACCAGATTTGCTAACTTCATTTTACTGCCCGCCATTCGCAACAAAACTTGGAAGAAAACAGAGGGCTCTCTTTAGCATATTAAGGAATTTCACAAGATTTAGCACTACATAATGGAACACCATTTAGCCAGACATTCCACTTCAGAAGACAAATCAACAGCAGATAATGTCTAAACTTCAGCTTCTACCACATAATTGCCTGAAGACTAAGTCTAATACTACTTAAGACAAATACATATATAAACATGATAAAGTTTTATGTCGGCAGCCCATTCTTAGGCTGGGTCAAACACTTCCCAATATTCCAATTGCAACATAAAGAAGAAGAGAAAGAGGTGACATGCAGCCATCACGTTGGCATGATAAATAATCACGCATTGGTTGAATGATGACTTAGAGAGAGGGGAATGAGAAAGTAGACAAAGAAGATCACCTCAAAAGCATATGATAATCGTCGTGTCTTGGAGGTAGAAACCCATCTGAAATCAGCGCCTGCCGAAATTCATCAACAACCTTTTGCTCCTCAACATCCCGGACATCCTCGATTGGGGAGTATATAACTTGGCTATCGCTTTTCCTCTGGCCCCTTCTCTTGACAGAGAGAGACCGTCTGAACTTGTGAGACGCATTGAGCGCTTTCTTTTTCAGACTCCCCATCCTTGTCCGCCGCTCCTCACCAAAACTTTCGAGATCCCATGTTAGTTCTGTCTTTTCCTCATGGGCATCGGAGATCCCCTCATAACCTTAAAAATATGTTTGAAGTCCAATTAAAACTACAATTACTTGCACCCCTCTTTCCAACAGTTAAGAATATTGGAACAATTTCTTCACCCGTGACACAATTCAACTTTTGACGCACAGTATTCCATTAAATTTGGCCTTTTTTCTATGGAATGAGTCACAAATCCTCCCTGTCTTATATTGTTCACAACCAGCAACTGCAACTACAAGTTCAAACTCAGGCTAATAGTGACATTTGCCTTCATTAATGTCAGAAGAATAACTGTCTCTGAAACCGACTCAGAGGTCCCTGCTTTAGCAAATACCATAGAAAGCAGAAGCCACCAGAGACTTCGTTTACGAAAAGCGATGGCACACAACACCTGTCCATTGTCTAAGGTTTCACGAAGACCACACATGCCCAAAACCAGAAAAGGTGCAGTCCAGAAGCTCAATTTATGCAAGAAGCAACCCTTTTTACAATCCAATCAGAATTATCTAAATATAGGATGAATTGCCTACGAACAAGTCAAGATAAAGCCAGTCCAACAAGGTACACACAAATTCAGAAACCGTGCATACAGCAGCTAACGAAAGATTCCACCTTAAGAATGCCCTCTTTCCTGACAAAAACGTCCAAACACATGCTGAAAAGTTGTGCACACAAGCAGTTCACGACCAACGAGCTCGGACAACTCAGGGGAACGTAAACTCGCTGGAAGATGGTGGGACTTACCACGCTCGAGCGAGCCGGACATGGCGCGCGTGGGAAGTTTTTGCTGAGCCAATTCCTAATGGACCCGAAGCTTGTGGGGGTTGGGATTCATGGCGGATATATGTGAACTTCGATTGGTTGTGTGACGGGGATCTGTTGTTCGATTTAAACACGCCAAAGCAACCGAGAGAGAGTGTCCGAGAGAGATTCGGGAAGAGGAGCGAATATGTGAATTTCGGCGGGTCCCTCTGGGTCTTTGCCACGTGGCGGATGCTTGGCTCGCCTGGTGTTATCTAGCTTGGCGGCTGTTACGCTGCCTCCTTGTGGGATTGATCCTTGAGAAAAGGGCCGTCCTGTCACCATCCGTTCATTTAACCCCAAGAAATGCACTTTTAACTGGCGTTGTCAAGGAGTGCCGTCTATACTTTTGATGTACCGACTACATATACTACTATGGTTATTGCGTGTCACGAAAGCACTCATTGAAAGATTTTTAACAAAATTCTGTTGTGAAATAAAGAGGTCAGGAATTACATAGTATTAATATATACCAAAAAAAAGGGCACATGCTTTGCGAGCAAAAAGTAACAGTGAATAAAATTAAATTAGTAAAGAATAATGATTTATCCATAGTCGTTGTCCCTATAATTTATTCAATTTCGCCTTTGTACTAATTTTTTTTAGATGATGTGATCCTTAAATTATATATCTATCATTAAAATTGGTTTTTCCATTAAATTTTTAAATCAAAATACTAACGTGGACCAAAAAGAGGCGACTACATAGTTTTTAGTGCTAACTTAATGCAGATAATTGAAAGTTTTAAGAAAAATCTCAAAACGAGAGAGAGAGAGCGAGGGGGTGACGGTGGCGAAAGCTCTCCAAGCCACTAGTGCAGGCCACTCAACCCCATTTAGCAGTTGTCAAGGTTGTGCAATCCCACACTTACGACACGTCACCTAGCCCTCACCACACAACAACCACTAGTGGGACAAGCCACAACCCCCTCAAGTTGCGCGAATGTTGGACCATTGTTTTCCATTTGTCCATTTTTGCTCTTCTGTAGTTTTAATAATTTTAATTTATTTGATAAAAAATTTAAAAGTCGCATAAGTTGCCACATCAGCATTTGCATTTATACATCTAATGGAAGAAATAAATTAAACGAAAAAGTTTATAGCTTAGGAACTACCAAATTGACAAAATGGCATGAATAGACAATATTGAACAAATTTAAAGTACAGGAACTATTGGTGTCTTTGTCGCAAGAACTAATATTGTGGAAGTATAAATCCAACTTTTTATAATCTAAATCCTCGTGACAGGAAAGACGATTTTGATTCATGGAATATTTGATAATTATTTTGAGTTCAAATTTAGAAGATAAGAGATTCATGATTACTTGCTAAAATTTTGATTTTCACAAATTACGATTTTATCCATTTATAGCAATAGATGGTCATAGTCCACTTAAATGTAAGCATGGTTTTTTTATGAGATTTTTAAATAAAATTTTTGAGCTTGAAATGGCCATTGGATTTACTCAATACACTTACTGAAAATTAAATCATATATACAGAAGAGGCCGAGCAAATCTGTTCGTCCATTTTAGCCTCCTAGCCTCTTATAAGAATTTTGGCTAATTTTTTAATTCGAGAAAATTATCCAATCAGTCTTAAATTTATTGTATGGATGGCAATTTAATCCTAAACATTGTAGTTTTATCAATTGAGTCCTAAATCTTTATGCCAAATTCTAATGTAATCATTTCAGTCAATTTTCACCAGAAACAGCTGACATGGTGGTATGCCACGTAGGATAGTCGGCGATGATTGGATCATCTTGTTAAAGATTTTCGGCGGAAATTAACTAAAAGGACTACATTGAAATTTTACGCAAAGGTTTAAGATAAAATTGAAAAATTTAAAACTGAATGACATCCTTATAAAAGGTTAAGGACTGGTTGGGTAATTTTCTCTTTGAATTTATATGGCAAGGTTCAATGTTCCCGTTTGATGTGATTGTAACATTGTTCTTTTAACGGCTAGATTTGTCGCTTTAAGATAGATAAAAGTTAACTTCATAAGGAAAGAGAGTGAAAGCAAATTCAATTCGATTAGTTTAGAAACAACTAGAATCCATCTCGATTCCGTGATCTAATTAATTGGTTTGATTTGGCTAAAATCAAATTGAACCATTATCACCACCGATGACATTTGTGTATTTCTCTCGTAGTCGAAGGGGCTGGTCAGTGCACAAAGAGCACTAAAAACTTCATTTTCAGCAAAACATTTTCATTAATTAGGCCAAACTTGACTCTTCATCATTGCGATTATGATCTCTGCTTTCGAGGAAACCATTACATATATTGCTGTAGACCTCCTTTGGCATAACTGTATGGAACATGTGTGTAGCCCCATATTACGTGTGTAGAGGAGGGAGGTGTATTTAATCCCCCATCTTTCGGAACAAGAGTCATTCTGTGACGATCTCAACACGAGCCGTAACGTCTCAGGGCACCACATAACTAACGGCTTAATTATTAAATTTATTTGAAAATGCAAGCGAAAGATGAATATACAAACATTGATGTCAGAGAAACATAATAGCAATTTATTTATTTCTTTCTTACTTCAGGCGTTTCACATATTAACATAAAAAAAAAAACGCAAAGGAATGACATCAGGGACAGCAAGGGTCTAGCCTACTTCCACCATCATCTACACAAAAGCGTCATATCCACGCCCACCACGAAGCTGCCACACTACAACCTCGAGGGCCATCTATCATATTAACGGTCTGAAAACATGAAAGGCAACAACAGTGAGATAAAATCAGTGAATATGCCAAGCCATGACTATTATATTCAAACAAATATATCACAATTAAAGAGTCTGCAATATACGGCTTTCAATTCTCCACCAAGAGATGAATGATGTTAAGATATGTATGATATGCATGTCGCAATACTGAGTAACCCTTTTCATTAATATCGCTAACGATTTCTTTATGAATCAATCATCTGTAGACCACTAAGCAACATGCATCTACAGACCCTACAGCAGCAGGCATCTTGTCTCCTACTCCACTAGGTTATCAAATTCTTTAAGAATTGATCTCCTGCAGACTACCAAGCAACAGGCATCTGCAGACCACACAGCAACAGGCATCTCGATTTCTCTCGCTAGCTCCCATGGGACATCATCGGCACGCAGACCAATGGTTTTCATTGTTAACCATATAATGATACATATATGCATGTAATGACGAGAATGCACGATGTCAAATTCTATATTCAACAATAATCATAAAAATAACCTAATAACTCGTCATCTGTATATCCAAAATCATATCATCAAACGTGTCCTTCACTACTCGACACCATCAAAGTCGGTCTGTTCATTAATTCACCAGCTCGTCATAACAGACATATAAAAATATTTTATAAGGTGAAGACAAGGCATACAAGCAATAAAACTAGCCATGCGAAGATATTTTCATGTCCGCCGTCTCTCACGTACGGAATTAAATCACACGGTCTCGTCACATCTACACAACTCCAAGTTGATAATTTCACCTCCGAAAAGACTAAAGTTTCACGAACATCAACATGTTCTGTCACCATCAAAATTTCCGATCCCACTAAATATCACACTTTTCCGTCATTTCAATAAAACAATCACGTCATCACAATCACTTCCTTTCAAAGCTTTCACTAATGTTCACCCGTTTTGTACGACTAACAGTCAATTCTACATTTAACATTCAAAACACGCTCCACCTCTAATCGCAACATAAAAGGTTGAAAAGAAAAGAAATGGCGAGACCACTCACCTTTGATTTGGGTGAGACGCTTGGATCCTTTACTTCCTCGAGTCACGCCGGGGATCCACGCTTCAAAGAACAAAAGACGAGCGAGATTCGAGAAGGCAAAAGATGATAATAGAGAGGAAAATGAGAGAGTATGGTGGAGAGAGAGATGGTTCGGCCAAGGTAGGGCAAAAATGAGAGGAAGAAGGAGAAGAAGAGAGTGGAAGACTTCTAATCCTATTTTGACTTCTTCCTCACAAATGTCCAAGCTTGCAACTTCTTCACCAAAATTGCATTAATGGCACAAAATATCTATCTAGCTTTGTCTTCTAAACATTAATGCAACTTCAAATATTGTCCAATTCAACATATGGACTCTAAAGCTTCTTTAATAAAGTAATACAAAAATCAAAAAAGAAAGAGAGAGAGGGGGAAACTTTTTCACCAAGTTTGCTTCTTAGCGTTAATAGCAACAACAAAACACCATAATCTTATTTTGTCTTCTACCCCACAACTATCTCTCTTAAGATAGGGTTTCTAGAATGAGTAATTTGATAATTTCACCATTGACACTATTCATATAAGCTCAAGCTTGAGCTTGATCATGAAAATGAGTCTATGAGGGCAAAATAGTAATTTCCTCCTATTTGGAACCTTGTGGCCGAATTGAAAGAGAGTGAGGCCCATTGGGCCTTGCCAAACCCGTGAGCTCTCTTCGGCTCTCAATTTCTGGCTTACTGTCACTTATAAAAAGCTCGTGCATCTCAAACCACAATCATCGCGAAACCAATAATTTACAGTAAGAAAAGTAGCTAAAACATGAATCAATCATCCAAAGACTATCTCTCAATAGACATTATTAAATAACATTTCCAAATGTTATTCTCTACGCATTAAAATAGGTGAGCCAGAATCAGGATGTCACACATTCCCACATGTTGAATGATGTTTTTGGTCTCTAAATTTATGTGTGGATTAAATTTCTTCAAATAATGGAAAAACATAGTAATCATAAAAGAGGTGAACCTATGGAAGATAATTGTTCACAAAGTCATAAATCTATTATACGATGTTCAATTCAATCATAAACTATTCAGTTTGGCCACTTTACTCCTTAACCTTTTGACGAATTGCCAATATAATCCTTCTGCCGAATTTTGGCCCAAAATCCCTAACATGGACTAATGCCATCCTAAGTGGTATGGTCAGTAAGTGGCATGGTTAGCGTTGAGGTGGATAAAGTTTTTCAAATCTTAAAAAATAAATTCTAAAATTTTTTCCTTTTCTTTTATTTCCTATTACTTTTTTCTTTTTTTCCTATTTCCCTTTGCCGGTTCGTGGCCTCAGCAATCTTCGCCGCCCATAGGCAAGGGCCTATGAGCCCTCGTTGACCAATAAGCGAGGGGCTATGAGCACTTGCTATGGCAACAAGGACATTGCGGCCTTTCACCCAAATCCATTTAGGGGCGTGACGACCTTGCCTGTGGTGGGCGACCTCCGCCAATTAATGTTGAGGTCGTGGACTAATGGAGGAAAATAAGGAAAAGAAAAAAGTAAAGTAAAAGGAAAGGAAAGAAAGATAAAAGTCCAGAAATTTTTTTCATAAAAATTTGGTAAAATTGTCCACATCAGTGTCGGTCTTGCTACGTAAGATAGTCAGTGTCCATGTTAATGATTTTCAGCCAAAATTGCCTGGAAGGACCACATCGACAAATCATAAAAAAATTTATGATTAAATTGGCCACCATGCAATAGGTTTAAGACTTTTTGGATAGTTTTCTCAATCTATGGTGCTCGAGAAATAGTGCCGTTGTTGAAAGTAGGCCATTGTAAATTAGTGCATTTAGTTGTAATTCACTATAAAGTATCGTAACTATGCTATATTGAAAATTTTGTGATTTTTCAAGATTTTAGTTTATTTTAAATGAAATACATGCTTACAACAAGATTAGTGTAAGACTATAATATTTGTAATTTATGATTCTTTATATTGGATTGCAATTGCTTACACATCTAACAAATGTTCGAAAGTCAACCGGTAGACAAACGTTTGAGTGAACTTTGCTAGATAATTAGAATGGTCCAAAGTGTGTTTCCCTGGTCAAGACCTTTTCTTCAACAGCCACGTATATCCATAAGTTTGATGATCATATCTTTTTATCCCCAAGTTAGGTGGCCTGATTCTAGCATGATGGGGAAGCTTGAGACTCCTTTGATTTTGAGCGGATATCTCGAAATTAGTAGCCTAAAGGTTTTATAGGGCGTGCATGATAATCATTATGTTTTTTAGTTTCTGTTCCAGTAATAGTTCTGGAACAGGTTTGGAATTGTTTGGTAACATTTATTTTTCTATTTCTGGAATAAATTTTTAGTTCAGAAATAGGTTTGAAATAGAAATGAGAAGTAAAAATATTTTATTTTTCTATTTTTGAAATAGAAAAAGAAAAAAAAAACTCTTCTCTTACTTTCTCCTCTCTAACTTCACGACTCGCTCTCCTCTCTCTCCCAGCTCCTTGCCTCCTCCCTCCCCCCCATTGCCTCTACCGTCTGCTGCCCGCTCTGTCAGCCATCGGTGCCACCACCGTTAGGGAATAAAAACCTGTTCCAGTAACAGTTCTGGAACAGGTTTGGAATTGTTTGGTAACATTTATTTTTCTATTTCTGGAATAAATTTTTAGTTCAGAAATAGGTTTGAAATAGAAATGAGAAGTAAAAATATTTTATTTTTCTATTTTTGAAATAGAAAAAGAAAAAAAAAACTCTTCTCTTACTCTCTCCTCTCTAACTTCACGACTCGCTCTCCTCTCTTTCCCAGCTCCTTGCCTCCTCCCTCCCCCCCTATTGCCTCTACCGTCTGCTGCCTGCTCTGTCAGCCATCGGTGCCACCACCATTAGGGAATAAAAATTTTATTCTGTTATCAAACGAATTTTTATTCCGAAAATAGAAATTTTGTATTGTTAATAAACGTTTCTCTGCTCAGAAAATCATCTAGGAATTAATAAAAAAAAATTATTTCTTATCAAAAATTGATTCCAGAAACAGAATATTTATCATTCGCGCTCTAAATTTCTATTGCATAAAAAATCAACTGAATCCGTCAGCGGATGAAGAAGAAATCATTTATCAAAGCTGTGTCAAACTTTTGTACGACTTGATTCAACTCTCAAGTGCACGTCGCTATCCCGAGAGAGCATTTCGAGAAGCTTAACATTGTAATGTAAAATTGCAAAATCACAAACTCAAAGAATTCAAATCACCCAACATTTGGGATTATGAATCAAGCGTCATTTCAGTGACTTATCATCTTCAGAAACTATTATTTACCATAACTAGGGCATTGAAGTGTTTCATTCAAATCTGAATCCTTTCAGTAAAGTTTTGTTCGATCGAGAAAAAAAAAAGGGTGCAGTTTTAGGCTACCAAGACTTGTCCTTTGAATGTCGAAAGGTTCGACTGCGATTACTCCATCGTTCAACTTCTGTTCAACCCGATTTTGTTGCATTGGGATGCTTGCGATCTGTAGTTTCAGGATGTTCAATCGAAACGGGGATGTCGCAAACTCCGTGATCTTGCAAATAATAATGAGTGATCGATCTCAAATGGTAAAAAAATTGACTATCGGATTTAAATGGTAATATGCGTATCAAAAACTCATTTTGATGTGTAGATTTCTTATGTTTAAAATGTGTTCTCACCGTAACTCTCGGTCAACTCTAGATCAAACTTAATGATTTTATTAGACTAGAGGCAAGAAAAATGAGGTCACAATAACGTCGGAGAAGGGCTCATAGTTTTTTGCTTATAACTATTTTTTTTATAGAGTTTGGTTTCATTTACATAATGAGCATGCCTAATATGTCTAAAAGCTTTTGAAACATGAAGAGTATCAAGTGTCATCATTCAAGAAAGTTGAGAGAAAATTCATTTCTTATGAGTTGCGATTGATTCTCGAGGGTTTGGGTTTAATCTAGAATTGGGGATACTTATGAGTGGGTGTGTTTGAGTGATTGTAATCTCATCTTTGCCTATTATAATGAAACCATCTCGTCGATCTGATAGTTTAGCACAAATCTAGTACTCTTCCTCGAAGAAAATTATGAAGGGTTGCAAACATCTAAGTGAAACAACTCTACAATTTTTACGGTTTTTCCTTTTCGCTGTTTGCTCAAGTCATAGCGCGTGCATACATTCAGTTCCTTAATAACAACAAATAGCATATTTTTTCATTCAGAACTTTTAGACTTCTCTTACTAATGTACCCAAACGGATATGTTCAAACTTTCGAATAGATGCATCCAACGTCTTTGCAACGAGGTACACATTAACTCATTGTATTCAGGTTTTATTTTATTTCTTATTCAAATTATTTTATTTGTTCACGCTTTCGCTTTGGTCATGATGACATACATTTTATACTTTTAAAAAATCACATATGCACACATGAATGGAATAAGGACAATATTTCAATAAGTGTTGTTCATAAATAAATTCACCGCATGATGGTTTTGGAAAAATCTTTCTTCCATTTCGAAACTAAAATTGTCTTGCATAGTGGTTGAGAAATCAAATGACTAACGAACGTAGAACTTAACCTAGCAAAGGTCGGGACTCAGGATGTCAAAAGAGTACCGTGCTAAACAAAACTCATGGCAACTAAGGGCGCGTTTGGTAACACTTCAGAAATTCTAATTCTGCTCCAAAAGCATTTATAGAGCAGAAATGTGTTTGGTAAAGAATTACTGTTGGAGAATTTTTCTACTTTTGGAGCAGAATTGCGTTTGGCAAAAGAAGTAGAAATTCTACTCCATAAGTTATTCTTGTTCCCCCACATCAAGGGCAAGGGCGGTAGCCCTTGCCGCCGCCGGTCAACGGCCACTGCCCGCCGGTTACCAAAGTAGAATGAGGGCGTGTTTGGTAACACTCCAAAAATGCATTTCTCATTCTAGAGCAAAATGGTTATCAAACGCGCCCTAAATCCCTAGACCTGTGATTCTAGGTTTCTTACCCAAAATGGACTATGAACTCCACTTTGATAGGAAAAGAACACTAAAAATGAGATTACTTTCGTACGATGCTTATTTCAATGTTAAAACTTTTCAAGTGATCACTTGAGTACTGCATTGGTGAAAAATTGATCACTTAAGTGTCTATTTTGGCGATTCATCCTACGTGGTTTTATCAATTAGATTTGGACTCTAACATGGATTTTTTTTTTTTAAAGAAACTCAAGTCCAATGTGGACAATTTTCGACTGACGTTGGAAAGAATGGGCCAAAATGATGTTGTTTGGCCCTTTGGTCTCCCCAAATTGACTTGTAAATGAAAACTAATTCTGGAGTCTTTCTTGGAAGCTTGATCGGAAAGAAAAAGATTGAGGAACCATGGTGTCACTCCCCGACCCTTGAGCATGCGACCATCCCGTTTCATCTCTTCTCTTGGATCATTAGAAATGCGACGTCCCAGGACGCGTCGTCGACCCATTCATTTTTATCTTTCAATTAACACATGTGGAAACGTATAACAACCACCCGACAAACATAACTACAGGGATAGCAGGAAAAACAGCATAGCAAACATCAATACCAAAACACGTTTTCTTTTATTTATAAACATGTTAACCTTAGGAAGTATATTTTTATAAGCCCTCACTTTCGGGCCACTTCCTTCTTAACCTACAAAAAGATACAGGGGGTTGGGTTAACCTCTCTCCGTTACTCTACGGGGTTACTTCTAAAAAGGTGTCAGCTTTCTAAGCCTTACCTAAGGATAGTTCTCCTCCTCCGGATCAGACTTCGGATCCTTCATGGCGCCATCTGGAACCGCCAGGTCTACGGGATCCCATGATGCTCCTCCAGGTCCTCCTCCATTAGGTCCGTCAAAGCCCCTCAGTGGGCCAAAAGAACGTCGCCATGACGAATGAACCATGCCTCGAACCGATGGGGGATTAAATGCATTAACCCCTCGTCAACCCAAATAGTCGTAATGTGCAACTCGAAGAAGTAATCTTTGTCAAGGATCGAATACGATTTAACTTCGAGGCTTTAATCCATCGGGACCCCAAACCATACTATCATTGTATTCATACTACAAGTCTGAAAAATGGTTAACGACAACTCGTGAGATAACAATCTCAATAAGTAAAAACCTAAGCCTCACATAGGGTGCTAATCCACATAGAGCATACCCTAAACATACAACCTAACGACGATGGCAAATCAATAGCGAATAGCTCTCGCTCTATACAACCTATAACAAGTTCGGGTGACTCTCGCCAATCAATAGACAAATTACAAGCATTCTTACTTTGCCTTGGCACATGCATATGTCCTGATGTTATTAGTTACAACATTCTATAAGCCATACAATAACCCAAAACACATAATCAGAATACATAACATTGATTTTCGTGCGCAATACATCCAAGCATGCTCAAATTTTATGCCAAGACACAAGGATTACGCCGGTTATTCACCAATCCACGCAAGGCTTTTATATTTACCAAGACACACAGATTACGCCAGTTATTCACCAGTCCGCACAAGGCTTTTATATTTACCAAGACACACGAATTACGCCGGTTATTCACCAATCCGTGCAAGGTACTTCCGGCATGACCGGGCATCGCCCCAAAACTATTAGGCGCAGTAACGTCACATCCTCCCTCGGAGATGGACGGCATTCCATAAGGGAGAATCGGTTCGGCCTCTATCGCAATCCGTCATCCGGCCTCGCCGGCCATCCGATAAATCATCATCATCCCGATCTGATCCGAGACTATGATAAATCAGGCATCATCCCCAATCACCATTGAGGGTCCGTACGCTTTGTGATCACACGAGCACATAGGCATACAAATCTCTTTTCTTCTATCTATTTAATCAATGTACTCATAATACGTGCTCATACCATGATTTGTGCTCACACGTCGATTTATTGCCATTTTCACACGTATAAATGCAATAACAAATCACACGTGATTACTCTATTACACTTTTCATGCCAAACTTCACGTGTTTCATTTTTCAGACCTCACATATTATTCCAACGCATAAAGTTCTATATCTAAGCATAAAGCCACACCAACCAGCATTTATAGGCCAAGATACATTATTTTTAATAGAAAACCATAATTAACTAACCAAATCATGGTTAACTAACCTAACCATGGTTAAGTATCCAACCTTAGTTAATCCAACCAACCATAGTTAATCCAATTAGCCTTAGTAATCTCCCATTTGCACTTAAACTAATCCCTAAGTGTAATCAACAACCTAATCAAGAATTAGGAAGTTAACTCACTTGTTTTTGCGACAGAGGCAACTACGGTGGTGACGGCGGTGGTGGCGTGAAGATGGCGATGATGAAGATGGCTCAGCTTGATGGTGGACAGCGGAGCTTGGCTTGGTGCGGCAGTGACGGCGCGGCTCACGGCGATGGACGGCGCGGTACGGCTTAGTGACGATGACGACGATCCTCATGGCGGCAAGGTGGGCGGCAGTGAGCTTGGCATGGCGGTGGTGGATGACGGTGAGACTTGGTGATGGGCGGTGGTGGTGATGGGCGAAAATCAAGAGAAAATGAAGGAAAAGAGAGAGCTTGAGAGAGAGAGAAAGTAGCGTGAGAGTGAGAGAGGGAAAAGAGAGAAAGTGAAGAGTGAAAGAGAAAGAGTAAGAGTTGTCTTGCTAGAAGACTTTCTCACCAAGCTTGCATCTCATCAATGCACTTTCCAAAATATCCAAAATTTGGTTCCTTGCATTTTAAGATAACTTTGAGCTAATAATGAGACAAGGAAAGAAAACAAGAAAGAATGGCAAGAGGGAAGGGATGCATTCGGCCAAGGGGGGAAAAGGAAGAAGAAAACCAAGACAAAAGCTTTAATTACTTTGTCTTTAGTCCATAAATGCATCTTCAAAATATCTAACTTTCTAAAAGGGGCAAAATGGTCTTTTCCCAAATTTCGGCACTATTCATGCAGGCTACACTATTCACATGGGCCAAATGGGCTTGATATCCAATGGGCTCTTTATTTGGACTAAAAATGGGCTTTCGGGGGCAAAAATGTTATTTTCTATTATCGGGCCTCTTGGTGGCCGAATTTAATAGAAAATAGGTCCGTCGATTCGTGCCAAGTCCAAAACGACTCTTTGGTTCTCAATTTTCGGATTACCATCTCTTAATCGAAATTTTAGGGTTTACCGATAAACTTTGAATTATCGATAACGGAATTCCTAATACTTCTAATCGGATTCAAATTTATGTTTACAATCCATCGAATCCCATTTTAGTACATTGATCGAAATTTGGGATGTCACAACTCTTCCTTCCTTATAGAAATTTCGTCCTCGAAATTTAAACTATTACATAACATCCTTAAAAAGATAGGGATATTGGCAGCTCATTATTTCTTTGCTTTCCCATGTTGCTCCCTCTGTTCCGTGATGTTGCCAAATCACTTTGACCAAGGGAATCGTCTTATTCCGCAGCACTTGCTTTTTTCTGTCTTCTATCCTCACTGGTTGTTCCACATACGACACTCTGTCATCCACTTCTATTTCCTCAAAGTTAAGCACGTGAGTCGGATTAGGCTCGTACTTCCTCGAGAAGAAGCCATTCTCGAACCATCATTTGCGCAATCGTTGACTTTCGACTAAGAGCATCAACCACTGTGTTGGCTTTATCAGGGTGGTATAGAATGTCACGATCATAATCTTTGAGAAGCTCCATCCAACGTCGTTGTCTCATGTTCAACTCTTTATGATAGAATAGGTACTTGAGGCTCTGATGATCGGTGTAAACTTGGAATTTTTCTCAGCACAGATAATGCCTCCAAATTGTGAGGGCAAAGACGATTGCTGCCAATTCCAAACCATGCGTCGGGTAGTTCAACTCATGAGATCTTAACTATCGGGACGCGTAAGCAACCACTCTTCTATGTTGCATGAGAACGCAGCCCAATCCCTTAAACGACGCATCGCTGTAGATTTCGTAACCTCCTGGACCAAACATTATTGTCAAGACTGGAATCGTAGTTAACTTGTACTTAAGTTCTTGAAAACTACGCTTGCACTTATCGATCCATTCAAACTTCTCTTCCTTTTTTAGCAATTGTGTCAATGGCATTGCTATTGCAGAAAACCTTTCCACGAATCGTCTGTAATAGTCTGCCAACCCCAAGAAACTGCGAATTTCTATTACAATCGTTGGCCTTGGCCAATCCATAACTGTTTCTATCTTGGTAGGATCTACTGAAATTCCTTCACCCGAGATTACATGTCCAAGGAAAGCTACGCGAGTTAGCCAAAACTCGCACTTACTGAATTTAGCATACAATCTATGCTCTCGAAGGGTTTGCAGAATCGTCCTCAAGTGATGTTCATGTTCCTCTAGGCTTCTTGAATACACCAGAATGTCATTAATGAACACGATCACAAACCGGTCCAAATATTCCTTGAATACATGGTTCATTAGATCCATAAAAGCAGCAGGCGCATTTGTCAAATCAAATGACATTACTGTAAACTCATAATGACCATAGCGTGTACGAAATGCTGTCTTCGGTATATCATCCTTCTTGATCCTCAACTGGTGATAGTCCGTCCTTAGGTCTATCTTGAAAAATACCGAAGCTCCTTGAAGTTGATCGAACAAATCATCTATTCTTGGTATCGGGCACTTGTTCTTGACCGTCACTTGATTGAGTTGCTGATAATCGATGCAGAGACACAATAATACATCATTCTTTCTCATGAACAGAACTGGCGCTCCCCAAGGCGATGCACTAGGGCAAATGAATCATTTATCCAACAGGTCTTGCATCTGCACCTTTAACTCCTTTAGTTCCGACAGTGCTATGCGGTACGGTGCTTTGGAAATCGACTCCGTTCCAGGGGTTAACTCAATCACAAATTCTATTTCTCTTTTTGGAGGTAATCTAGGTAATTCTTTTGGAAAGACATCAAAGAAGTCTCGTGCTACAGCAATGTCCTCCATGCCGAGTTCTTTAACCAGCGTATTAACCATGGTTGCCAAATAACCTTGACAACCTTTATTCAACAAAGCTGTCGCCTCAAGCGACGAAATCAAAGGAATCGAGGGGGATCCTCTATTTCCAATGAACTCAAAACTAACATTTCCTAACGGGTTAAACTTGATTGCTTTACGATAGCAATCCATCATAGCTCATTACTTGGTGAGCCAATCGATTCTGATTATGACGTCAAAGTCATACATTGCCAGCACAATCAAATCTATACTTTCCTCTCGACCGCCTATGATTATCTTACAATTTGAACATCCTACCACAGACAATACTTTATCCTTTAACGGGATTGAAATACTAAGAACCGTTTCCAACGGTTTCGGACTTAACCACACAAATTCTACAAATTGCTTAGCAATAAACGAATGTGTAGCTCCCGGATCGAACAAAGCATAAGCGATATGATTGTGAAAGGAGACCGTACCTGTAACGGTCAGCGAATCCTTCGCCTCTTGTCTGGTAATAGCATAAACCCTTCCTTGCATCGAGGGTCCATTTAGATTGTTCTGCGGGGCGTTCCTCAACGGTTGCCCTCCTTGCGACAATGGCGCTGGTGCTCCAAGAGGTCTATGCGGACAGTTTCGTATTTGATGGCCGTGCTGACCACATCCCAAACAAGCTCCCAACATAGGGGGACACGGGGTTGTCCCATGTCTTCTACCACAGAGTTGGCACACACCAACTGAGTTGTATGTTGGCTTCCCAATGCCATTCTTTCGGTTTGGAGAGATAGAGTACTTTCCTCCAGTCATGGGCCTCTTTCCAAACCAATGGCTATCCCTATTAGGTGTAAACCGCGATCCAGATGTGGCTGCACGTTATGCCATGTGTCTTTCGATGAGTTGAGCCCTTTCATATTACTTATCGTAGTCTTTGAGGTTCAGGGGCACTAACTGGCCTTTAATTTCTGATTTCAAACCATCCCGAAATCTTCTTGCCTTATCCATCGGGTCCTCAATCAATCTTGGTGCATATCTAGACAACTCAGCGAACTTTGCTTCATATTGATCTACTGACAGATAGTTCTGACAAAGTCGTTGAAATTCTGCCATCTTCTGTTCCCTTGCACAGTCCGAGAAATATTTCCTATTGAAAGCTCTAACGAAGGCATCCCATTTCGGGACTGTACCTTCAGGAAAAACTCTTCCTCGTGTAGCTCCCCACCACGAGCTAGCGTTACTTTGCAATTGGTAAACAGCTAGTGTGACCTTGACTTCCTTCGAGCATCTTAGTAAAGCAAAAACCTTTTCTAATTCTTTGATCCAGAGAATTGCAGCCTCAGGATTGCCCGCTCCGGTAAAATTTGGTGGTTTAAGTTTCAGAAACTGTTCAACCACTCTATGCATTGGTTGATTGCCATTCCCGTTCCCATCCAATGGGATCTCATAGGGTGCGACGGCCGCAGCAACAGCAGCAGTAGCAGCTTCCGTTTAATTCTGAGCTTGTTGCCCAATGAAATTTCCCATGGCTTCTAGAGCTTTCATAATCCTATCCATTCTGGGATCCTCCTGCGCCCTTCCTTGAGAATCCTCTTGGCCTTAGGCTGCCTTTCTTTTAGGGCCTCTTGGGTTTCGATTGCTCATCTTCAGGAATTCCACAAATTCCTACGTGTCAAGTATCAACGCAAAATTAGAACTCAAGAACAACGTTCTTGAAAATCAATCAGCAAACACAAGCATGAGGTGTTTTTTCTAACTAACTATCCCATAACCCAACGCGACTTATCACTCTAGGTTATGACCAAGCTCTGATATCATTAAACGGGGATGTCATGCCCCGACCCTCGAGCGCGCGACCATCCCGTTTCATCTCTTCTCTTGGGTAATTAGAAATGTGACATCCCAGGACGCGTCGTCGACCCATTCATTTTCATTTTTCAATTAACGCATGCGGAAAGTATAATAACCACCCGACAAACATAACAGTAAGGATTGGAACCGCCAGGTCTACGACATCCCATGATGCTCCTCCATGTCCTCCTCCATTAGGTCCGTCAAAGCCCCTTAGTGGGCCAAAAAGAACGTCGCCATGACGTATAAACTATGCTTCGAACCGGTGGGGGATTAAATGCGTTAACCCCTCGTCAACCCAGATAGTCGTAATGTGCAACTCGAAGAAGTAATCTTTGTCAGGGATTGAATACGGTTTAACTTCGAGACTTTGATCCATTGGGACCCCGAACCGTATTATCCTTGTATTCATACTACAGGTCTAAAAAACGATTAACGACAACTAGTAAGATAAGAATCTCAGTAAGTTAACAACCTAAGCCTCACATAGGATGTTAATCCACCTAAAGCATACCCTAAACATGCAACCTAACGACGATGGCAAATCAATAGCGAGTAGCTCTCGCTCTACACAACCTATAACAGGTTCGGGTGACTCTCGCCAATCAATAGACAAATCACAGGCATTCTTACTTTGCCTTGGCATATGCACACGTCATGCATGTTATCAATTATAACATTCTATAAGCCACACAATCACTTAAAACACATAATCTAAACACATATCACCGATTTTCATGCGCAATACATCCAAGCATGCTCAAATTTTATGCCAAGACACACGGATTACGCCGGTAATTCACTAGTCCGCGCAAGGCACTTCCAGCATGACCAGGCATCGCCCCAAAACCATCAGGCGCGGCAACGTCACATCCTCCCCCAGAGATGGACGGCATTCCATAAAGGAGAATCAGTTCGGCCTCTACCGCAATCCGTCATCCGGCCCCATCGGGCATCCGATAAATTATTATCATCCCGACCCAATCCGAGATTACAATAAATTAGGCATCATCCCCAATCACCATTGAGGGTCCATACACTTTGTGATCACACGAGCACACAGGCATACAAATCTCTTTTCTTCTATTTATTTAATCAATACACTCATAATACGTGCTCATGCCATGATTTGTGCTCACACGTTGATTTATTGTCATTTTCACATGTATAAATGCAATAACAAATCACACGTGATTACTCTATTACACTTTTCATGCCAAACTTCATGTGTTACATTTTTCAAACCTCACATATTATTCCAACGCATAATTATTCTAAGCATGAAACTACACCAACCAGCATTTATAGGCCAAGATACATTATTTTTAATAGAAAACCATAATTAACTAACCCAACCATGGTTAAGTATCCAACCTTAGTTAATCCAACCAACCATAGTTAATCCAATCAGCCTTAGTAATCTCCCATTTGCACTTAAACTAATCCCTAAGTGTAATCAACAACCTAATTAAGAATTAGGAAGTCAACTCACTTGTTTTTGCGACAGAGGCGACTACGGTGGCGACGGCGGTGGTGGCGTGAAGATGGCGATGATGAAGATGGCGATGATGAAGATGGCTCAGCTTGGTGGTGGACAGCGGAGCTTGGCTTGGTGTAGCGGTGACGGCGCGGCTCACGGCGATGGACGGCGCAGTACGGCTTGGTGACGATGACGACGATCCTCATAATGGCAAGGTGGGCGGCGGTGAGCTTGGCATGGCGGTGGTGGATGACGGTGAGACTTGGTGATGGGCGAAAATCAAGAGAAAATGAAGGAAAGGGGAGAGCTTGAGAGAGAGAGAGAGAGAGAGAGAGAGAGAGAGAGAGAGAAAGTAGCGTGAGAGTGAGAGGGAAAAGAGAGAAAGTGAAGAGAGAAAGAGAGAGAGTGAGAGTTGTCTTGCTATAAGACTTTCTCACTAAGCTTGCATCTCATCAATGCACTTTCCAAAATATCCCAAATTTGGCTCTTTGCATTTTAAGATAACTTTGAGCTAATAATGAGACAAGGAAAGAAAGCAAGAGATAGTGGCAAGGGGGGATGCATTCGTCCAAGGGGGGAAAAGGAAGAAGAAAACCAAGACAAAAGCTTTAATTACTTTGTCTTTAGTCCATAAATGCATCTTCAAAATATCCAAATTTCTAGAAAGGGCAAAATGGTCTTTTCCCACATTTCGGCACTATTCATGCGGGCTGCACTATTCACATGAGCTTGGCACTATTCACATGGGCCAAATGGGCTTGAATTTGATAGGCCAAATGGGCTTGATATCCAATGAGCTCTTTATTTGGGCTAAAAATGGGCTTTCGGGGGCAAAACAGTCATTTACTATTATCGGGTCTCTTGGTGGCCGAATTTAATAGAAAATAGGTCCGTCGGTTCGTGCCAAGTCCAAAATGTCTCTTTGGTTCTCAATTTTCGGCTTACCGTCTCTTAACCGAAATTTTAGGGTTTACCGATAAACTTTGAATTATCGATAATGAAATTCCCAATACTTCCGATCGGATTCAAATTTGTGTTTACAATCCATCGAATCTCATTTTAGTACATTGGTCGAAATTAGGGATGTCACATATGGCTCAATCACCGAAGAAGTGAGAGAACTCGATCGCGAGGTTCAAGTTTGAAGACTTTTAACTAACTTATCAATTTACCTTCTCTTCTCCTTCATCTTTGTTAATACCTGATTTTTAGTCAATTTGTGATTTTTTCATAAAAATCACAAAAATCAAAGTTAGGGACCTCGGCCATGACCTAGGAACCAACTTTGACAAAAAAAAAAAACAAAATTTCCTTAATTTTTCTAATTTTTCGAATTTTCTATCACTTTAAATTGGGTCGAAATTTGAGAAAAATACCAAACGAGATCAGAAAAATATGAAAAAATAATCATTAATCTCCTTTTTCTATTAATTACACTTTTACACTGTCAGTTTTACAAAATTTATTGGGAGTATACTTTCCCCAAATTTTGGGTATATACTATACTCTAATTGGACCAAAAATTTAATCGAACCATTTCTAGTCATTTTTGTACTTTTATTTCTTCATGAAATTTGATCTAGGGACTGTCAATTATGTTATTGGACAAGCCAATTTCACATTTTGGTATAAAAATCGATTTTCCCCAAATTTGGGCCCATTTTAGGACATCTTTAACCGAATTTGGGAGTTTCGATGAAAACGGAAAAATTAAATGAAATTTAACCTTAATCTAAGTGTAATCAGCCCTAAGAAATGCAATGGTGAGGTCAATTTCATGAAAACAAGTCAACAAGGACCTGAATTTGATGAAATTCAGTTTGACGCGGTTTGGATGATTCTGTGATATGTTTTAACACAACAATTAGTCCAAATTTCTCCATAATTAGCTCCTATGAATGTCTTGAAAGCATGAAAAATTTTCAAATTTGTAAAAAAAAAAAAACTCTTAATTTTGTTTTTTGGACCAAACCGGGTCTACCGGGTCAAGCCGACTCGACCCGGCAAACCTGCTACTGTTCATTGTCTTCCCCATTCGCGCATGTAACAGAAACGGAAGAGAGCAAGGACAGCTAGCCTCGAAAACTTCTAGAAGAGAATCTAGGGGAAAATTCAGTTAGGGAATTCATCCCTAGTTAAAAAAAAGGGGATAACAGATTCGGTTCTCGGACGAAAATTAAAAGGAGGGAGCATTGGGTTTCTGAAAAAAAAAAAAAAAAAAAAGAGATCGCAGAGGAAGAAGAGAGCAGCAGAGAGAGGGAGTTGCAGAGAAAGCTGGGAAGAGGTGATCGCACGGAGGGAGAGATACCGGCAAGGAGAAGAAGAAAATAAAGACGAAGCTCGCATCCTCACCGTCGCCGTCACCGTCGCCGATTCCAACGGTTGTTTTGCCGAGCAGGTGACCCAGGTGAGCTCATTGTACCCGTTTTTGTCTCGTTTCAATTGGTAGTGCAGCGCTGAGTTTGCGAGCGGTTTTTCTTCGAAATCGAGTCTTTTGATGTTGAACAATGTCCCTCTAGATCGTTAGAAGTCCCGACTGTGCTGCGAATTGCTTCCAAACTGAGTTAAAAAATCATTCCCTGGAGCCGTGCATTATATGTTCGATGATATGTCTAAAGGAAATTGCGAATTTGTTCTTATTTCATCCGCGTTTTAAGATAGATTTATGTTGCAATTATTACGTTAATGCTTGAACTGTTGCTGAATTCTCGATTTTTGCCTTGCATTTCGTTGATTTTATCGTTCGCTGGCGACGACAGAGTTGGCCAGTGATGAAAATCCGTTCGTGTTAGTTCTTTCTATCCCTATTTCCTGTGCAAACGTGTATAGATTTGAAGTAGTAAACCTTGTTCATGTAATCTTCAATCAAGAAATGGATGCCAGCAAAATAAAAAAAAAAAGTTGCCGTTGAAGATCTAGCTGCCGGAATCGGTGACCGGAGTAGATATGTGGTGGCTGGAATAGTTGGCGGCGAGGGTTAGGCCCAGTGATGGTCATCGTTGATGGTGGTAGGAAAAATTTCCAGCGAGACTTGAAGTTCTGTGAAGTCTCGGGCGCGCCATCACGAAGGGGAAGAAGATCAAAAGTAAACCAGAAAATGAAATACAAAAATTTAAAAAAAAAATAGAATTTTTTTTTTTAAAAAAAGGAGTAAAAACATTGAGGGGGAATGTCTCGGGCGGGAAAGAAGACCAGATAAATTTTTAAAAAAATAAACCAAATAAAAATTTATAAATGAAAAAGGAAAATGAAAATAAAAAATAGAAAAGGAAATAAAAAATTAGAAAAATTCATAAAAATCGGAAAATTCATAAAAAGTCCAAAAAAATTCATAAAAATTTCAGAAAAATCAAATAAATAACAAAGGCCCAATTCGAACCTTCAGGGTCCGGGCCTAACTCTTTTGAACCTAGTTCCTTGACACGGTCCAAGTCCCATTTCTCTAAAAAAAAAACAAAACAAAATTTGAAAATTTGAATTCGAATCGGACAAGCCATTAGGGCTCTACAATAGGCTCTTTGGATACCTTTTATTTTGAAAGACGATGCCTAGGATGCTGATTGTGCGTTTTAATTCGATTTCACTTGATTGAGCATTTTAATACGTTGACTGTCATTTTCTTTTCTAGCCCGATTAGGATAGAATGTTAGGTAAAGATTGTTTGGACACTTTAGTTGATAAAATGGTTGAGTTTAAGTTTCGAAAAGGCATTAGTTGAATAACTAGTGTAACCAAGCCCCTGAACTTAGAAAATCTCTAGTTGTATAGAAATCGAAACGACACTCTCACGTTTTGATTGGTTTTTAGCCAATTTCAATAGGCTAGTGGCGACTCTGAACATAGAATTTTTCATTAGGGTTAATTGAACCTTAAAAATAAAATATCCCAACGTCACGTGAGGTATGGGCTTGGAAGAGCTCGCGCTTAGATCGATGGACCATTTGGCCCACCCATCGGGCGATACCCCTAAACTCTTTTGAGAAAAAGAGGTTGCGACAACCTTCTTCATCTTCAACTCCTCATAAACCCAGTTTGAACAACCAATTCGTTTAGATAAGTATGTTATTCCCTCTCTTTCTTAGCTCTTATTTGTCCGACTCTTGACTTAAACAAGCTTAATTTGGCGATATTCGTTCGGCTCTTACTCTCCATTGCAAATTTTAGAACCTAATTTTGCCCCCAATTTCTCCATTGAAGAACACAACGAAATTAGGGTTTGCAAAAGATCAAATATTTAGCCCCAATCTGCCCCAATTTGCATACTAGGGATAGATAACACAGACAATGTCATTTATGGCAATTCATGTTGACTTACTTTGTGAGCAAGCCACGTTAATCAGAAAAACATTAAACTATTGCCACGTCGAATTTTCTCGCAACCTAAATTGGCAAAGGCACTAAAGTGGTCGTTTTCTTACGAAGATGGCACTCAAATGATTGCTCGAAAAGTTTTGGTACTGAAGTGAGTATTTAGTATTCTTTTCCTCATTTTGACCTAGGCGACTACATGGGTTCTCTCTAATACCTCGAGATTTAGAGTTCATATGAACTTATCAAAATTGATTAGTGGCGACTTTGTAACGCATATATTTAAGATGCTGATCATTTTTGGTATCTTACATAAACCTAGAGGTGACAAATGGGTGGATTGTGTTGAGTTTAAGTGGATCATCATTGGGTTCAATCCAAATCCACCCATTTAACTCATTGGCCTCGACCAAAAAAAAAAAAAAACCTCATTTTGGCCCATTTATTTGCTAAATAGTTTACATGGCCCAAATTCAACCCAATCCAAATCCACCCACGTAACCCACCCAATAAATAGAGAAAAAAGCTCGAAAGATTTCAAAAAATAAAGAAATTTGCAAAATGAAATGAAAATTGCAAGTAATGTGAGACCAAAACGAAGAATGGAGTTCACACCGCAATTGTTGATGGCCATGGTGCCGACGAAGGCGACAACCTGGAGGAGAACGAAGAGGGAGACAATTCACGTGTTGCCTCGCCGCCAAGATATTCTCGAAGAATTAGACGAGCAACTTCAACCGAAACAAAAATCGAGTCCACAGAGGTCTCGATCCAGGCCAAGAAAAGGGATGAGCGACAAAGGTGGTCAACAAGCTCAATTAGGCACTAGATCAAACGCTGTGAGGAGACGGACATCCTCAAGCAGGAGATCGACGAGGGCCAGCAGGTGAGGCAAAAGCTCAAGCAGGTCCGACATGTGAAGTGGCAAAGGCTCCAAGATCCAGTGAGGGCGAGAAAGCAAGACTAGAGAGATAGCAGAGAGTCACTGGGCTTGCATCTCTTCAACCTCTATTTTGCCAAACAGAGCTTAAGGAGAATGAAACAATTTGTCAAGAGCATCTAATTTGATAACCAACTTAAGTGTTTAACGGTCGAAGCTTCATTCGGATGTTCGCCATGGGCGAGTGAGAAAAGCATCTATGTGCAACCATAGAGAGATAGAGAGAGGGTTTGTGGAGGATTTTGGGGGACATGGGTTAAGTTAAGTAGCTTAGAAATGGGTTCATAACATAAGCCATTTAAGCTAATTTCTTTGGGCTTTTCATCTTAAAACCTATTATGACTAGGCCTGACAAATTTGAAGTGAACATATACGATCAATTTCAATAAATATGGGTAACAACTTGGTTTAAGACCTATTTTAACAGGTCTACATAAACCCAAAATGTTAGATTGGTGACTTTAAAATTGCAAGAATGTAGGCGCCATAATAATAAAAATGAACTAATTCATAATAGCTTGCCAGATGGGAGGTACCCTTAGAAGCAAATCTAATTGAGAGATGTGATTCACAATCATAACTTTAGAGATCCAAGTACCTGAAGGTCGATGTCATTACTATTTTGTTAGGTACTTTTCATAAATGTATTGGGTTTTCTAAACCGACATATCATTTGATGGTCATCCATTCATGAATTCTCCGTAATCCACTAGATATTATATCCTCTTTGTATAGTTTGTCACTTGAAATCATGTAGGAATATATTACGCCGTAATAGTTACGCCACCGACATATCTCAAATTTTATGCCCCTTCACTATCATATACATATATGTGATGAGAATCGTTCGCTAACTTGTGGTCCGCCTTCAACTAAAATGACAGCCACCTACCTAAATACATCTAGACTAAGTAGACAAGCCAATGTCTGGGACGGTTTTTGTCGCCTATTATAAACTAACGATCTAATTTTCTGATATTTTTGTGTGGCAATTCATGGTTATGTGGTGCTCGAGTCAATTTTTGCACATTCCCATTCTTCCGACCAATTAAAAGCATTAAAGCTTTTTCTTTAAGAAAATTAGAAATTCAAAAAAAAAAAATTGTGAAGATTGTTCATATCAGCATTGGCCGTTCATGTCAACAATTTTTTGCCAAAGTTGGTCGGAAGAACTAAATTGGAAAATCATCAAAAAGTTAGGACTAAATTAGCAAAATTGAAAAGTTTAGCATTGAATTGACCACCATGCAACATGATTTTTTCGAAAATTATCCCGGTGCTTGAGTCAATTTTACACTTGATTAGATATCCATTCTTCCGATCCGGTTAAAGCATTAAGGCATTTTTTTTTGGTTAACGGAAATAACTTCCATTACAAAATCGTAGAAGAAACATAAAGAGGTCCAGCATCGGAACATAATAAAGCCCAGAGTGGGCGAGGGGGTTAGAAAGCCAGGTTATTTCTCCGATGGACTTTGAGAATCCAGTCCACGGTCAGATTGGATTCCCTAGGCTAAAAGATAACCAAGACTCCGAAGAGCCGGGCCAGAAGAAGCTTACATTCGTCCAATATTTGCTTCGTAGTTCATGGGCTTCCTTCGCGGCGTGATAAGCAGTATTCGATTGATAGGCTATCAATTGCGACAAGAACTGTCAGATCAGTTTGAGTTCCGCTCGCATGTCTTCTCCAAGGTCGACAGGGCCTCTCGGATGGCTAGGGCTTTGACGACAAGGGCCGACGATTATGATTCCATCGGAGTTTTTGCAAATTCCGTCGATCAACCCCTCGAAGGAGTCGCCGGTCCAAGAACCGTCGTCATGGAACTTCAAAACTCCCTTCTCGGGTGGAACCCATCTCGCAGGTAAATTAGCACTCTTTTTCCTTTGGATATTCGTGCTCGGGTTCCATTTACTGAAACTCGCCGTGTCTGTTGTTGCTTCATTTATGATTGCGTAAGGACGCAGATCACGACATTGGAAGACCAAAGAGTTACGGTCCTTTCAAATCAGCCAAAGTATGCTGGTGAGCAGCTCTCTCGAGGGTAGGTCAGGGTTTGAAGTAAGGATTTTTAGTACCCATTTGTCAATTTGAGTGATATTTTGGGGAGATCAATCAATTCTGAGTCTAGTATCTGACCAAATTTGTTGGTCCACTCGCACAAGATGAATAGGTGTTCTAGGGTTTCCCGTGCTTGACGACAACAGGGCAAGCGGATCACGTAAAAACTTCCTCTTGTAAAGGTTTTCCTCGGTAGAGAGCACAATGGAGTAAAGTAAACTAAAAGTACCAAAACTTGTGTACGACGCTCACTTTAGTGCTATAATTTTTTTTTCGAATCACTTATGTACTAACTTTTTTTAAAAGCGATCACTTAAGTATCAAAACTTTTTTTCAAATTATTAAGTGCCAAAATATTTTTTTTCGAATCACTTAAGTGCCAAAATCGGAGAAAAACGATAACTTAAATGCCAAATTTTATTTTATTTTATTTTTCTGATTTTGGCACTTAAGTTTTTCTGAAAAAAATTTTGGCACTTAAATAATCGCTTTTCAAAAAAGTTGGCACTTAAGTGATTCGAAATTTTTTTTTGACACTAAAGTGATCTCCATACATAAATTTTGGCATTTTTGCTATACTTTACTCAAACACATTGTTGCACAAGCTCCACATGAAAAGTTTGATCTTTGAGTAGGTGTGTAGCTGCCATATCATATTTCATAATGACTTAGGAGGCTGATATGATGAGGACGACTTGTTGTTGTTGTGAGTGTTTGCTAAATAGATTTTTTTGTACCCACTCTTGACTAAGTAGAATCCCGATCTATTTCCAGTCCAAAATAACTTGTCTTGGCCCATGTTAGGATTAAGTGGGGTAGCAAGGATTTCTTGCACCAAGTCCTCTCCAAACAACTCTAACAATTTTTGTTCATCCCATCACTTGGATTCTTGGTCGATTAGATCGGCCATGAACTGAGATTCTCCTCTATTTGCTAGTCTACCAATACATCCTCTAGTTAGCCATTTGTCTTCTCTAACTGAGATATTAGTACCATCTCCTACCAACCTCCTAACATTGTGGGTTAACATCTCTCTAGCCACAAATAAACTTTGCCAACCCCAAGATGGTCTAGAGCTTTTACTTGCGTTCTAAAAATCTCTTCTAGGGAAGTATATTTTTTTTATCAATTGACTCCACAAGGCTGAAGGGGCTTGTATTAGTCTCCACGCCTGTTTTCTCAGCATAGCTTTGTTGAGTGCAACAAGGTCCCTAAAGCCTAAACCTCTACAATCTTTCCTTGTTTTCAGCACCTCCTATCTCTTCCAATGTAATCTCCTTTTGCATTGTCTTGGTTCCACCAAAAGGCAACAATTCTTTTCTCGTTTGATTTGCAAATCGAGATAGGGATCTTAAAGATGGATATTGCATATTGTGGCAACACTTGCACAACTATTTTTATAAGATTTTCCTTTCCCGCTTTGGTCATCAGCTTTCCTTCCACCCTTCGAGTTTCAAATATACCCTTACTAGGACCAAGGCGAACATTTCTTTCTTCGATTGTCCCCATTTCGATGAAATGCCAAGATATTTTCTAGTTTTCTCTATTATGAGGACTCTTAATTCTGTTGCCATGTTCCCCTTTAGTTGCTGAGGGCAACCGCTGTTGAAAAATATTCTGGACTTGTTAGATTGATAGTTTGACCTGAGGCCATGCAGTATTAGTTCAACAAATTCACCAGATTTTGGAATTCCTTAACTGTTTCATCTAGGAAAATAATCGCATCATTGACAAATAATAAATGCAATAGCATTGGGCAAAATTTATTCAATTTAATTCCTTTCACTATGACTTCCTTAATTGCCTTGTTAAAAAGCGATGATAGTGCATTGGCCATAATAATAAATAGATAAATGGATAGAGGATTCCCTTGCTTAACACCTCGAGTCACCCTAAAGGCTTCAAGAGGTTCCCCATTCACTCTCCATTCAATGTTGCAAAGGACTCTATCCAATATCTTTTTCAATAAGGCATCCCATTCTCTATTGTTGGCCTATGTAAATGTACACCCCTTGCTTTCGATATCCATGAGCGAACAATAATCTAAAAGATCACGAAAAGCAGCCACTCAATAATGATCTATTTCTCTTTTGCCGAACTTCTCCCAGTGTTAAAAAGTTTCATTAAAATCCCTAATACGAATCCAAGGAAGATTGTTGTAGTGGATGTAGCGAATCGTCAGCCACAATACAAGCATCTCTTGGAAATTTGTGGATGCGTGTAGAAAGGATATCCTCATCATGTGGCCACTATGTAGGTCCTTGCAAATAACATCAATTATCTCACTCGAGCTGAACTCCACTCCCACCGTCACATCGCTGTTCTACATTAGTGCCAATCCTCCCGAGATACCGACCATAAGATTCTAGAATTAGATTCGCATCCTCACTCTTTCTACCACGACTTCTTTATTTTTTGTTTCCATCAATAACACTAGGTTGGGCATTTCTTGAGCTACTAAGGTTCTTAGATGCTAGAATGTTAGGAGTGTGCCCAGCCCTTGACAATTCCAGCTCAAAATCTTCATTTAAATCCCAGTAGCTTATTAGGGCTTGCTACTAAAGCTCAATCTTTCACACCTTCCACCTCTTGGATTGTGTGTCGAGTAGGAATTCATGATCAAGAGGTTGAGACATGTCACCTTGCTGTTTGTAGGGACTAAATCGTTTCTGCTTCTTCGTTGCTAGAATTTTATGCCATCCCTTTTCTTTTCTTAGTGACGCGATAAGTTTTCCTGAGCCTAGATCATCACAGATCATGAGTTGGGTCTCCTGCCCCTTAAAATCCATCCCAAGAAACTCTGAGATCGAGCTATAGCCACGTTTCTGCTAACCCCTCCTCTTGAAGAAAGGACTGATGCCAGTGAATTTTCCTTATCCTTATCTTCTTGCTGGATAGTGGCCTACTAGTTATTGTGAATGGGAGTTTTAGGTACCATTTTATCGATTTCAGGAGCCGAAATTAGCTCCCCATTAAACCCTTTTCAGAAGGGGTTGTGCTCTCTCACTTCCGCCTTTAGCCAATGGCCAAGATTGCCCACAATATTCTCTTCTAGTCCCAATTCTTTATAAGGGATAACCTTGTAATATGTGGCACAGTGCCCTATTCGATCACAAGAATAGAAAAAAGTATGGAAGTCTTTCGTACTTAAAATCTACCCAAAGTTTTTTATACTCTAGGTTAACCAAAATATCTTACCTCAGTGGTTTAGAAAGGTCAAGATAAACTCTTGCTTTGCACATTCTAGGCTGGTTTATGCCTTTGGCTTCAAGCTTCGCTTTTGTTACTTTCCCTAACTTCATTGGAATGTGTCGAACAGTCTCCTCAATAGCTCTACCTCTTAGGAGTCCTATAACGTGCACCAAGAAAGCACAATAGGTAAACTCATAGCTATGATTGAGTCGCACTCTCTCAAGATGAGTAAATTGCTAGGAAAACACCATTGGCTTGTCATCAACACCCTTTCCTTTTCTCCTATTGAGTATAAGGTGAATGAAAATAGCCCGGGTTTAATCAGCTCGCACACCATAGAATTTGACTTCCACGCTCGTTTCATCGTGCTAGTAAAAGCTTGGAAGTTTACATTTGATTTGGAATATAGCTTTCTGCGGAAGGTTAGGTCACATTCATGTCACAACCTAAATTTCGCTAAACTTAGGTTAATGGATTATTAAGTTAATTAAATGAAATTTACTAACCTAGCTCAAGTTCTCCCAAACTCTATCAATTCGTGGCTTAGGTTTAAATAATTAACATGCAAATTAATTGACTTGGAGTCGCCACTAATCATTTATGGTAGGTTTATTAGAACCTAAATAAATCATAGGGAGAAAATGTTTTATTTCTATAAAACAGAGATTAATGAGTCCAGGGACTTGATTACGCTAGATTAAATCTAATGCCCTTTCGTTACCGTTTCATTTTATGAAAAATGCTTGATAGGCAACTTTGGATTAATTTTAAACTAAAGTCCTAACATATGAGGTGATCATGTGGTTGCACAAACATTAAATTAACAACTAATATTCAAAGCATTTAATAAATTGCTACATAAGGGTAAAGAGGACATACTTGGAAGTAGCAGCCTAATCCCTAGCGTTTATCTCCCAAACACAAGACTTAAGCTAATGCATTTATTTTGGGGTTTTCACTTATTTAATGAAAATTCAATGAATGTAATGCAACTATACTAAGATGGAAGTCTAATTTAAATGACTTAATTCTAATGACATAATTAAATAATTAATCTAAAAAAATGACATGCATTATGATCCTAAACATTACCTCTTCTAAATGAAGGGCAAGAAATAAAATGCAACTATACTATATTTCATGCATTCTATTTAAATGAGCCTAAATATCTAAACTAAATTAATGAATGAACCTAGACATTAATACTAAATGAATGTAGACATGATATTAAATGAACCTAAACATGGCACTAATGTATGGACCTAGACATGGCACTACATGAACCTAGATTAATGATGTATCAAATATGACATGCACATATGATGAATATTTTTAGTATTTTCGATGAATTTCGGAATTAAAAATCAATGAAATTAATTCTATCCTAAATGAAGATTATTCTAAATATTTAGGAATTAAGTGAAATTAAATCCTAAAAATATTTTAGAACATCTTATCCTAATTCTAAATGTTTTAAAAATGAAAATATCTAAATGCAATCCTAATCTATATGAAAACTAATTAAAAATGAATCTAACCTATGAGATAACACTCCTAGTCAATATTATCTATATAGGAAATTGAAACCTAATGAGTAAATCCTATCTTTCTAAAATGTTTTCAAGATGAGATTTCTAATAAATCCCACTTATCTATTTTATCCAATATTTTCTGAAATTTTCAAATTAGGAAATCACCACATCTTTAGAAAATATCAAGATATTATCTACTGTAATTTAAATGATAAATGAAGTTGGCGGATCAAATCTATGGAGTAGTAGATTGAATCGTCCAACTTCCTATGCTATTAGAGCATTATCTCAGGGTGGAGATTGAGCTCAGATATATCGCATGTTGTTGGTGTGAGGAAAAATCCTCAATTAAATTAATTTTTATTTTTAGAAAGAAATTCCATTATATTAAAAAATTAAATCAAATCTAGAAATTATTTAAAAATAGGAAATTTAAGATCAAATCATTCAAGATAGGCAACATTATCAATTAAAATCAAAGGATAAGGCAGTTAACTAATTTAAACTCTTTCAAATAATCCTCTTTCCTCTTTCAAACTCGCAGATCAGGGAGCTATGGCGAACTAAGGTTGGTCGCAGGGGTGCTCGTTGGTGGATAGTTTCTGAAGGGTTGTCGGAGGGCTACTGGAATCACCGAAAAAGCCATTGGACGATTGATTCTCACAGACTTCCTTTGGGGAATTTCATCGAGCACTTCGAGGGCGCGGCGGATCAAGGACTCCTGTGGCTTCTAGATCGGATCGGGTCAGTTCTTGATCGTCAGGCTCATCCTAGGACATGTCAAGGACACTACTTGGTTGTCAGAGAGGGTCATTGGAGCTCGGGCTCTTCAAGATTGGGTGTAGACAGCAAGCCAGGGCCGCCTGCCTTTTTTTTTCTTTTGTCACTGGTGCAGGCTAGTCAACGAGCCTCCTTCTCTAGTTTGGATGTCAACGTCAGGGGCTCAACTCGTCAATCGCTCTAGATGACTTGGAACTAGGATGTCCTTAGTTCTTTGTGACAGATCGCTGAGGCCTGATTACGCCAGGAAGGGTCTGGATCACGGCTGGGAAGAGTGCGAGAGAGCAGGGCCACCTACCCTCCTCTGGGTACGCTAGAGGAGGAGCTGGTCGTCAAGCCTCCTTCTTCAAGCTGGATTGGCACATCGAGAAGACTTCTAGGCTACAACGTTGGCGAGACACGAACTGTGATAAGCGAAATTGCACGAGTGCAAGCTCGGTTGAGGGGGTTCTCGACCGAGACTCTCTCTCTCTCTCTCTCTTGTGTGTCTCTATGATGAATGAATTGCAAAACCTCTGTTTCTGAGGCATAACGGGGTATAAATACGAGTTTCAAGGGTTTTCACAACTTTTGGATATTTACGGTGTGGCTCCCAAACTTTTCAATATTGCAAATTGATCTCAATGATATTTTTTTTCTCTTCAAATTACCCCCTGAGGGTTCGGCTAGCCCATGATGAGGGTTGAGCCTAACCTTATCCCCTCGTGGGCTTGTTTGTCTCTTGTGGGATTAATTTTGGCATTTTTTTGAGTAATTAATGGACTTTAAATAATTAAAAGGCTTTTTCCCAAATTATAATTTAAGTAGGCTAAATTAAGCTCTAATATAGGCCCTAAAGCCTTGTGAATTTCGGCTGAACCTCCCCATGCCTTGGCCTAATTTTCTTGCTCTAGTTGGCTCGGTCCATGAATCCTTTTTCGATAAGATTAAAATGCAAATGCATGCATGATGAAAATTAAATGCAAACTATATGAAAATGATTTAAGTATTTTTGGCTAGCGGCCAGGGTTGGTCTCTAATTTTTTATGCAAATAGACTTACTACATAAAATTCTAAATTAATTTTAAAATAGGATTAAAATTTAGGTGTCAACAATTCTCTTTTTTTATCCACCGGGATATCTCCCTTAATGACGACCTCATCATCTTCCAATCACATATCTTTTAGGATGGGTTTGGTTTAGTATTTTCAAGAGGTTTTCAGCCTCTAAAGCCCTTTAAAGAAATGCTGGGATGTTTGGCAAACTTTCTCAAGGAGCGTTTGGTTAAATTCTGACCTTAAGAATGCTAAAAGCTTAATGGTGGAGGGACCAGTATTGAGTTTTCAGTATTTGCATTTTTTCGAGGCTCATTTGCAAAGCTGAACCAAATTCATCCTTAATCTCTTATAGAGGGCAGCCATCCGCAATTTGTTTTCTTCTCCACTCTCCATAATATGATTCTTTTTGCACGTTTTTTAGATAACCTCAGGAGGGACTCGGTTCACAGCAGCTGCAGCAACCAAAGTAGGTACAGAAGGAAGCAGTCCAAAGGTAAGGGAAACTGACTGGGGAGTAAGGTAACGGAACAGAGGGTAAGGTTAACTGGCTGGGGAATAGGTAATAGACCAGAAGGTAGTGGACACTGGCTGAACGACAGTCTCTAGGATGAAGAGTGCTTGCCACAGAATGGTGGAAACTAGAGGGGATGGGCAGCAAGACGAGCTCCGGAGTGTAGGGAGCTCTGGGCGATGGGGCTGGGAGCTGGGTTGGATTACAAGTGGTCGCAACTCAGGGGAGGATGGTCAGAGTAGTCGTGCCATCCATGAAGATAAAAGAGGGGGTTTCCTTTGGTTGAGACAGACGACTCTTATTTCGAGAAGGTTAAGGTAGGTTTGCTGTGGTTGAAGGATTGGATGTCTGGAATTTGTTGGGGATCACGATGGGCAGGAATAGGGTTTAGGGATGAAGGGGTTTAGGGTTTTTGGTGAAAGCTATCACCATTGGGATAGGGAGAAGCTCACCAAGGTAAGAGGATAAACCGTCGCCTTCTGGTGGGATAGGTGGAGTTCACCGATCAAAGGTCGCATAAGGCAAATTGGCCAGGCCTGATTGTTAGTGTGATTTGCGCTGACTTAACACGATGAGTGAAACTAGAGCTTTGACAAAATTTCTCGAGAGGTCATGAGAGAGTTATTTACAATAATAGAGTGACGATTGTGAACGGGGCATCACTTTATCATCCTATTCCAATATGAACTATCAACGATTTAAGTATACACAGCTTTGTAAGTATGCCATCTACAATACATACATACGCGCACATGTGCACATGTACCTGTTACAGATCGCATGTGTTGAATGCGCGCATGTTATTCGATTGAAATAGTTGAAGCAAAATAGCGCAAGAGTTGGCAACAAAACAAATCTAAACATTAATTGCGCAAGTCAAAAACTAGTTGACTTATTTTCTGATTCCTTTCGATGATGATTACTCATCACGAACCGAATGTGCATGGCAAAACCTGAAGTTACATTATCATCAGGGGGAAAAAATATCGATGGATCAAACTTGGTCTACGCTGAAGTCGTGGTTATTTCAGAATGACCAAATTTGCTCCACATATGATGGACGAGGAGAGAACCTAGATGATGAACTCAAGCCGTCCAAGCGGAGACGAACAACTTGCGAAGTCTCTCTACTGAGGTAATTGGGCAGCGGGTGACGGCCAAATGCCACCTCCGCTGCCTCCCTCGGCAGCAACATAAGACATGCACGATTGCGGCACAAGACATAGGCCCCGGCTTTTAAGATCTCCGGTCGCCTGTTCGTCATCTTCATCGTCTCTCAGACCCTGAAATTTTGGTATGTGACTACGATTAATGAAGTATTTGGTGTGAAATGGTTTGATTCACCAGCTAAATAGGCCAACAAAGTTCATTAGAATAAAACCTAGCTAAAAAAGCTTGAATGAATATAGTTAATTGATGAAGTTACTAACAGAGTTTAATAAGATCTACAAATGGAAGTGCTTTTTTATGTCTTACCCGTTGCCTCGATCGGTTGGCCTCCTTGCGGGAAGACTTCATGTAGGGCACGCTTAGCGTCTGACAGAAACAAATTGTGGGGTTAGCGCTTAATTAAGAAAATCATTTCATAGAGAACAACTCTATCATTTGGGCAGCTTGTAACATTTGCAATTCATGCAATCAAGTCATTTCCATACTGACGCCATCAATTCATTGGCGCGACATTTATTTACGTCATAAAATTTGGACATGCGATGCTGATCTGGCTTCATATTAGGAAAAAAATTGGTTTAAAGCCACAAAAAACCTTACCCTAAACTATTTTTTGTGACACCAAAAATCCTAAACTTATATCCGTGTGACATATTTACTCCAGACTTTTGTCTGTGATACCAAAAACCCCAAACTTATACATATGTAACACATTTACCCTAATCTTTTTTTAAACCCCAAACTTTATTCTATGACACCAATTATTTGGGATAAATGTGTCACACAGATACAAGTTTGGGGTTTTTTGTGTCATAAAAAGAAGTTTGAGATAAATGTGTCACAGTGAACATAATTTAGGGTTTTTGGTGGCTTTTACCAAAAAAATAATGGTAGAATAGGATGACAGAATGAGAGATCTTAATTAGAATAGATGGTTAGAATCATGCAGCTACATAAACAATTACCCGAATCATCTCTCTATGTGTATGTTCTCTCTCCACTTGTCCCTCGTCCATTCAACCCATCCACCGCCACCAATATAGCACACGGCTGAAGTGGAGGTTGCAATGACGAGGGTCGGCGTGGTGGAGAGAGTCAATGAAGCGGAGGTTGCAATAAACAGATCGGCCTTTTCTCACCCTCTCTTGCTTGTGGAAAATTATAAGTACTCAATACTTAAATATGTGAATGATTCTTCTATATATTTGACCGAATATATACATCGCCTCGCAGGTGAGCTTAATGACTAAGACATAGAAATATATGTATGAATTAAGTGCACAACACATATTCGATTCTCCACACCTATAAACAATTCCGCGTATAAACCATCTATCTAGATTTTAGCCTATGTCTCTCTTGGGTGTTTTATGAGTCTGGACTTTAACTATTGGAGATTGGTTCTCTAATATTTTACAAAAGTGAAAAATATTGGAATACCCATTTAATGTCCGGTCAATTTGTCGATCAACTTTATAGACCGGTCTAGTTTCTCTATCTACAATATTTGTTGAGAGAGAGAGAGAGAGAGAGAGAGAGAGAGATAGTTATAATCAAGACATCACTTTGTTGATTAAAATTTTTTTACCAGCCTAGCTTATCTACCTACATTATTTAATTTGTGAGAGAGAGAGAGAAACAAAAGAAAGAAAACTCGTCTCCACTTAATATGCAAAACAATATGGAAAGCCTCCTTGGATGCTGATTCCGATGAACGGGAGTAAGAAATTAATAAGACAGAAGGACAAGGTGTACAGAGGAAAGAGAATGGGGAAGCAAGTACCTGGACCTGGTTTTGAAGGAATTTGATGTATCCAATAGCCTCCAACAGTACTGATGCTGTGTCTGTCTGAAATATTCTCCATCCCCCGCACCAACATGCACCAAAAACGCACGCCGTTTCACGCTAAACTCAAACAAAAAAATGGAGCTAGTGTATCTCACTCTTGCACTAAAACTACAATCTTTCCTTTTCTTGTGCTGTGCCTTTCTTTTTCCCTTGAATTTGCAGATTTTGGGGTCTGAATGCCCATATGGTAACTGACTAGGCTGGGAAGCTGGAACTCAGTTCATTTCGTATGAACCTCATGAGTTACTCATCAGTTTTGTCTCTTTGGCAGCACTTTGCTGTGCAATTCCAAGTTGGCTATAATAACCCGAATGAAAATTTCATTCTTCTACAGAATATGGTTTTGTGTAGCCAACATCTTCCCGTCTTTTCAAGTAAAATTTTTTTATGTCGAATGCAGTCGAATAAGATATGGCTTTGGTGAAACCGAGTTAACATATGACGCTAGATTAACTTTTGATTCACGCAACCCCTCGCATATGTTGCCACTTTGGTGGAGAACAACATCACCATCTGTTGCCTCGCCATCAGGCACCACAATACGTAAAGACTGGCAAGGACCAGCAACCCCTTGCCAGCCAAATTCTTCTGAGTATTTGTGGGTTATGTCCGATACAACACACACACACACACATTTCGGGCAAAATTTGCAGTGTTGATCAATCCTATTAGGAGTTCTCTAGGACCACCGAAATGATCTAAATACAAGCAGAAACATACGACACTAACCTTGCCAAAGGGCGCTACTAACTGTTGCAGAGCTGCTATCCTGTCCCCTAGTTTCTCTTTCCTAACCTGGTCCATGTTGTTGCCGCACAAAATAATGTATAAGCTTTCTGGAAATGAAAATGGACAACCTCATTGAGAAAATCTACCATCATCAATTAGGAAACCTTAAAAGGTGCAGAAGCAGCTCTTGTTGATTGATCTACTCTTATTTTCTTGGGAGCAACCTGATGATGAGGGCCACTAGTCTTGTTAGGCTCCAGTGAACTGCTGGGTCTCTTTGCCTCTGTTGTCTTTGCAGTGAGAACCGGCGATATCTTCATTTAAAAGAACAGCAAAGCATGAAAAAGATGTTCAAATTCGTAACTGGAATTGACAATTCTATACAGTGAGAGGGCATAGTGGTTCAAACTTCTGACTCAAACAAAAAAGAAAAAAAAAACAACTGTCCAATGTGTAATGGCATACGTCACCAAAGTGAAATTTTCTATTTCCTTCCAATGAAACCAGTAGGACTAAATTACTAATCCCGTTATAATCAGTGCTTGCTTTGTGCGAAAGGCTTCCCCCAAGTGCGGTAAGTGAAAGATGATTCCTAGAATCGATGCTTTTCCGCTTTCGTTTTCACCAGTAGTTATGAATGTTTACATGGATAATCATGCATACATAGAGATATACAAGTGCACGTATAGCTATGTAAGCTACACAATTATTCTAGTTAAGTATGAAGTCACTATTTACTTTTGGGTTGGGAAAGTCCTTTCGGCTGACTTTCTTTTCAATAAATAAAGTTAGCATGAGTCGATGATAGAGGTGTGAGCGGGCTCTGTCGCCGACAATCATTCTGTGCATTCATTTAGTTTTCTCAGAAGGTGAGGTTGCAAGTCAACAAATTGTGAACAAGTTATCCGTAATCAAATGAGTAATTTTGTCCATACTCTTAGTTCGTTGAAGTTTGGAACAGGACATGCAATTTCGCAGTAAGAATGCCGTGCAAATTTAGTATTTATTTGACCTAACCAAGGGGAGAATCGCTTTAGATGGTAACAATTGGTTCCATGGAGAGAGCATTGCTAGAAGTACTGAAAGTATGACATGCATATCCTTAATTTGCATTTAGAGCATCGTAAGAAGGACCGCACTTAGAATTTGCAATGAACTTAAAAAGAAACTCATAGGACAGAAAAGATGTTATAAATACTAACATATCCAATGTTAAATAACCATTAAGAAAATAATGCTAGGTATAATAAGACGGTACAAAAAGGAAAATTCATTAGCTGATTCATTTCCACACGGCAGAAAACACCAGCGAGAAATTATACTTACTCGATCATGATGTTGCGCTGATTGCCGCATTCGTTGAAGGCCGAGAGGAAGGCTTTCTCTGTGCATTCCAAGATTAGTCCCTTGCGTAGTATTTGCAATGCTGCCACTAAATCTTCCGTTTAGGAGATCAAATGCTGGAGAATTTATGTCCAAGGAGCCTGACACTGAACCCCGCGACTGACTCCAATTCGAAACATCGATGCTTGGAAGAATCTGGCTGAAAATCCCCGGCCGAACATAGTGTTGAGCGCTTGGATAGAAGAAATCTCGGCCAGGTGAGTACGCGTTAAGGTTAATTTGGCAAGTGGAGGTCAAAGTCTTGAGCATGAGCTTCTGGCTGAGTTCGCTCAAGTCATCACTCTCCTCATCAGTGTTCTTCACGTGACTTGTGCTGTGATATAGATGCAAATCTTCAATTCCAGATTGAGTACTGTTGAGCAGGTCAGTAAATCTTAAAGAATCTGAGATCTCTTCCTTGACACCATATGCGAGGTCTACGTTATTGCTGAATGGTTCGACTGATGAGTTGTTTCTTGTCCAGTGAGATCCAAGGTCGATTTGGACTGAGGAACTTTGGAGAAGAGGGTTGAGAATGCCATGTTTTGGAGTCGGATCAGTTCTAGAGTTTGCTACTATAACATTGGAGTTCGATAAGTTTCCAGTAGCATTCCTGCGTATGTAAGCATCCCGAAACAAAGTACATTAAGCGCTAATTAATGATTAACACTTGTTAGCATGCCGAGAAATTCCCAATTATTTTAACTAAGATTGGATTGTTATGCCAAGGAAAGTCAACATGGAACAGAAATGAAGCAAGTGTTGCTGGTTGTTTTGGAGTAGAAGTGTCATTATGCCCAAGAAATAGTAGGAAAGTTCTTTTCGTTTTACTGAGAATCACAAGCTAACCGAGGAACTAGGAACCCCACTATCAAAAACTTCTCCAATACAATCTCGATTGGTACATCAAATAAAGGTGGAAAAAAGAGAGAAAAGGAAGACATTCCAAGAAAATGAAGCTGTACCAACTTCATGATGGCACATATGTCACTAAGCAAAAGTTGTTTGTGTGTGTGTGTGTGTGTGTGAGAGAGAGAGAGAGAGAGAGAGAGAGAGAGAGATTGTGTACTTACAAGAAGCTGGTGTTGGGTGTCCAAGAATGGGAGTTATCAACTGATCCATAGCAAGAGGGGCTGTCTAAAGAAGAAGAAGAAGAAGACCCAGCATGGTGATCTTGGAATTGATCATATGGGTGATGGAGATTTGCAGATTCCATGGACTTCAAGAATGCTTTTTTTCTTAAATAGGTTCTTGAGAATCCCAAGGATGAGTAATTAATACACTTACAAGTATCTCAGATGTAAGAGGAATCTATTGCTGATCAACAGAGTCTCTCAGGTGACACCCCCACAAAAATCTCCATGCTTGTCCTCAACTCTCTCTCTCCCCCACTTTACTCTTTCAGAGAGATTTCAAGTAAAGTTTGAAACTTGAAAAGAAAGAAACAAAGAAAGTGTAGATGCAGCCCATCTACAACTTTAATTATAGGGTTTGCTTTTTTTTTCAGGAAGACTTTTTATCTGTTTCTCAGCAGGAGCTTGATGAGCCTCTCTCTCTCTCTCTCTCTCTCTCTCTCAAACACAGCTTTGGTTTCTGGCACACTGCAATTACAGGGAGATGATTATGCTGGACTAATGCCATGATTAAGATCCATGCCTTCAATCCCAAGGCTTTCAACCCAGTCTGCGAATGGAAATGATGGCATCCACTCTCTCTCTCTCTCTCTCTCTCTCTCTCACTCATCCCCACATGTCGATGAAGGCCCTTTATATAATTACCTAATTCTCTCTCCTCTCTCTATCTCTATCAGTGTGTAAAGGGTGGTGGTCTGTACAATAACCTTCTCCATATTTATCATGATATGTTAGAATGCAATCACAACTCATTTTCGGCCAGAGTGCATCTAACTTGATCAAAATATAATCCCAAGACTTCACCCTAACTAAGCTAGTTACATGGACCTTACGGGACAAGAAGCAGTGATTTGATCGATGTGATTAATGTCTATAGAAAGAGATTGGCCAAAAGTTGTCATGATCACAAAAGATTACTCACTCAATTATATACTCTCGAGCTCAATCCTAAACTATGCCGCCCAACAAATGGATTACTATAGCGTAAATACAACCTTAATTAAAACATGACAACCTCCAATTACCGCAACCAGGGAACCATCGTGAAGGAAAATAATTGTGTCAAATGCCCAAAAACTGATGATTGTGCTCTTTTTATGAGCAAGTAAATAAAATTAATCTATAAAGTTGATAACAGACCACTTATAATCAGATATTTTGTCCACAAATATGACTTGCGTATGCTTTATTAATACGACCAGAGTTCATAACAACCAATTATTCCGGGTCACAATATTCCAAACTTATCCGTAGTTTTCTTCTAAGGACTCCCCATTTGCTCACGAAAATATCTTCCCCTCCTTTTTAAATGGAGCCATTGTTAATTAGTAATTTGCATTATAACCTTTTAAGAAACACGCTTTTATGATGATAAATTGTAAGTTTAATTAGTAGAAGCAAGTTAACTAATTATACACGTTTGATATCAACTGACAGAAAAAAAAAAACCGTTCAATATTGTATGCATAAGAATTCCGAGAGCTCATGACCGAATATTATGGCGAAGACATGTAACTTGATTAGGTAATATGCATGACCTGATTTATGCCGAGATTACATCTAAATCTGATTTCCTTTTGTTCTTAATTTGTAGCCGTCTCATTAGGATTTTGGGTGATAATGTTCCTTTTCTATTGTTTGTCTGATTAGGAAACTATATTCACTGTATAAGTTATAAATATTGGTGTTATTTGCTTATGAATTGATATTGAGTCTGCCAAGAATTGGCGTCTCCTTCCCCCTTCCTCTCTATCTTTTTCCTGATTTCCTTTTTTACTTGCTATATGTTTTCCCTCTCCTTTCGACGTTACTTAACCTATTTTTGCTACGCATTATCGTCCTACATCATCAGGATAGTAGGTTAATCCCATCTTTTGGACAAGATTTGCGTACACGGTCTCTTCTCTTTGTATCATCTTGTCTCAACAACCCATTTTCACGAAAACTTGAAACGAGGACAGAAATTGATTTTGGTGGAAAACCACGGTCTAGTGCTTAAAAAGAAACAGTTGAAATGGAATAGGTAATTCAATTCGAATAGACTAAAGGGGCTTAGACACTACATATACATTCGTATATTCACAATTGAGGAAGGTCGAGTGGAAAAAATTAAATATCAAATATCGCATTCATCTAACATATTAAATTTTTAGAACAATTGACAATTTCATAATCTCTTGAAAAAGTTGTTCATTACCTTGCTAATTCTCTTTCTTTTGACCCAACACTTCCGTCAAGTCTATAGGTATCAAAAGCCCATCTGATTGATTTGGATCATCTTATTCAACAAATGTCTTTCACGGCGTAAGAATAGTCGTTACTTGTAAGCTTCTGGAGCAATTTGAAAAAATGTAAATCTAGCAAACACACTCATGGAAAAAAAAATGGAATTCTAAATTTCTTATTCGAACTGTATTAGGAGGTGGACAAGTGCTGGTAGGGACGCTAAGCACGAGCCCTCTTCATCCCAAACTATGTTGAAGCTTTGAGGTTACTTTCAGCACTGCTGCCTATTTCGAGCATGCTTCTCTAAAGTAAACCCATTAGAGAACTCTATTTCAGTCCAACTCTTAGTTTTTGGACTCTCTGTGCATTGTATAATCTATGTTTCTTCCTTGCAGTATACTGTACATATGTCTAGGGTTTGGTGCTTAAAAATATGCACGCTCTTTTTCTCTTTGTCATGCAATACAACAAAGCTTAAGCAAAATAGTGAGACTTCTACTTGTCTCTGCAGTTTATACTAAAAAATGTTTAATCAACATCCAATGGTTAAAAAAAAAAGGTGAGTATCTCTAGAATCCATGAAAAAGTTAAGTGCTAAAAAACTATTAACTCTCTATTTTTTATGATTATAATGTCTTTATATCATTGAACAGATTAAACTCCGAATCCATTTATTTTTCCAGTACCCAATCTAATTAGAATATGTAATATCATAACAATGGTAGAAATGGAATCACTTTTTTTTTTTTATATATTCTATCCAAAACTCCTTAAGTCTATGTGGCATTTATTAATTCCTTTAGATTTTGTATCTGTTACAAATTCCAATTTGAATATAAAATTGTCTTTATTCCTCCGTTCATATGCATTTCATACATTCCATATAGGAGGTGGGTAAAATTTCATGATAGAGTGCCTCATCCTTCATATACTCTTTTGAGGTTAATATCTTAAACATGAAGAGGCTAGAATTATAACCTAGAGGGAGGTGAATGGGTGATTTTGAAGAACTTCACAAATAAATGCGAAATTAAAAGTGTCAAGTGATAAATAATTGAAACAGGGTAAAACAGAGTGTTGATATGAACATATTCAGGTTATGACAAACTGTATAGTGAAGTGCTTCTATCAGGCAACAAAAGAAAATGAGTAGAGAGATAAAGAACAATGCACAAGAGGCTTTACAGTGGTTCGGCTTAGTGTAAGCCTATGTTCACTCTTCCAGTTAATAGCCTACTAGCTAAGTTCCACTAGACAATCTTAAGTTGAGAAGTTACAATAGTAAGTGCTACTTATATTCAAGCACTTCTCTAAGTAAATGCTTCTTCTATCCAAGTTGATGGATCTAAGAAACTCACACCTAAGCACAAACTTTCACACTACCAACATTTCTCAAGGATCACAATATTAAAGCTCTCATAAATTATGAATTCTCGATCTGTCTCTCTCTTCAGCGACTTGGTATTCTTATATACTCCTCCTTATATATCTTCCCATTGAACATTCTTCAAGATGATCAATTTCCAATCTAACCGTTGGACAATTGTTGAGAAGTTTAGATAATTGTTGAGGTTGATCAATTTGAATCCCCGTAGATTTGATTGTCATATAATCAAATCTTGGTTCCCAAAAGTGGAGTGCTTCAGCTATAGAAATAATCTTGCCTTCGGGATGATTGTCAATCAATTAAGATATCCCGTGTGATTGAATAATTTGCGTAGATAATCTTGGTAAATATAAATCTTCTATAATAAGAATCCAAATGAGATCACAAGCTATCAAGGGATGAGATAAAATATTCAAAATAATAATCTTGAAGCTCGGGATAAAGAATTATCGTCGTAGGTTATATAAGTGTTCTACTTATATCCAACCTTCCAGTACGCTGCTGATATCTAGCGTATACCCTGCTAATATTCAGCTTATGCCCTGTTGATATCTAGCTTATGTCCTCGTAGTACTCTGCCTATGGTTATGCAATACGTTGCCAATATCCAGGTAGTACGCCGCTAGTATCCAAGCATTAAGAACATCTAGCTTCCTAGATATAATCAACTATTCTTCTAGAGAGAGTTCGATCACGATAGCGATGTAGATCCTATAAACTAAACATCTTGGCATTTCCAATGAACTCCACATAGGTTCTTCAAGTCAATTAGAATCTTTTCATTGACCATATCAAAGGCCTTTTAAGCATGGATATAACCTGAAACACAAACAACTCTTGCATTTATCAAGATCGATATAAACCATAGATAGTTTTGTCAACTTCAAAGCATAATAGGGGTTTTCTCAACAAAACACACTTATTTGTTACTACCATCTTTCACATGATTCATATGTTATGATCCTCGTAGTATCTTATCGTTACGACTGTAAAGGTATAATAGGACCGTCAATGGTTAGATTCGCACAGCAAGATGCTTTTTTCTGCTTTTCTGTGATCGCTTTTAGTTCATGTGCTCAGTGCGCTCGTGTGAAACAAAAAATAACGATAGTAATATTAAAGCTCCTTTAACCCTTTTTCCTTTAACTACATTTTCAAACGACCCATTATGGTGATGCTTCTGAGTTCTGTGAGTGTACATTTTTGTGTCATTTCTCTGTCACAGTCGCTAGCGGCACGAGTAAAGGCTCTTTAGCATAAAAATGTAGACCACACAAAGAAACCTGATAGCCCATGTAATATCTAGCGGAGTTTCATGAATCGGTTGAGTCCATATTTTTTTTTGCATGTTGCTTGATCTCGAATAATGGGCACGCAGTTAACAGAATTTGAGCAGTTAAGCTCCATGAAATGAATTGAAATTTCCCTCATGCCACGATCAAGCGCGTCAACTCTAGAGGGTTACTTTTCTTCTCTCTCTTATGCACATGCATAATATGTGTAAGATGCTAATAAACAGTGAGCATATGAAAGACCCCAGTAACCTCATGAATAAGTTAAGGAGCAAGCCAAAAATTCAAGTGAGTGGCGAAAAGATAAAATTATTTGTACTTGGTCATGCACGCCGAATTGAACCTATGTCATATTCCTAATCCACACATGCGAGCATGGTTCATACTCGCTATGCCAACCCTGCGGTTTCGTGTTTACATTTGACAATTATCCTTCGCATTTAAGGCATCGTTCTTCTTTCTCACTCAAGACGTGAGTTAAAAGCATGATATCCGGGTATTCTTTTTGAAGCATCTCTATAAATTATCAAAATTAACAGGATCGCAACTTCTGGCAAAATGCTTGATGGAGTGAATAATTATGAAAATTTGGTGCGGCCCTCACTAAAGTTTGAGGTCAGAGGAAAAGATGATGGGAGAATGTGAGCGTCAGAGTATGGTATGGGCATAGCTTCACTTTGCTTTTAGCACTTTCTCCTTTTACCCTAACATCATCCCCACCATTCCCTATTACTTTATTCATTCCGACTGCTGTTCTGTCTTTTTCTTTTCTTCTCTTTTTTTGCATTTGCCTTTCTCAAATCTTTTTCAATGCCTTTCTTTAATTATCTTTCCATTCCTTTTCAGCTCTCCCATATTATCTAGTCTCACTACCTTCCAAGATTCATGTCGCTAAAGCTGGTTCTCCATCATGTTCTGCAATTCTTGCATATGCTAAAGTTAAATGTGTAATCCCTTGGTGTAATCCCTTGGTCTCATGAATCTTCTTTGGAGACTCGCTTCTACTAAATAAAGTTTCGTCAACAGCCCCTCTAATATTAGGTCTTTTACTGAAATTTTGCAAGTGTAATACTGCTTCTTATACAAGCAGATTTGAAATGAACTTTGATTCCTCAAGAGGATGAATGCAGTTACCAAAATAATAATAATAAATTGCATATGTGTGGACTGCCTTAATCTTGCTCTTGTAATCTTTTTTTTTTTAGGAAATTACATTTTTGCCCGTATTGTACGGGGGATTTCACTTTTGGTCCTCATACTTTGTTCAGTTATGATGTTAGTTCTTGTATTATTCTGTGGTCCTTCCATCAAATTTCTGTTGAAAATATGTCGGAAGCACCAGCAACTGACACGTAACGCCTACATGTACGAGCCTCTAAAACAAGTTACACTTTTTATCCTCATACTTTTTGAAGTGTTGAAGTTTAGTCCCTGTACTTTGTTTTTGCAACAATACTAATCCTCGTATCTTTTATTTATGAGATTTTAAGTATGATTTCTTACATTTTTATTCTAAATAAGACTTAAATGACGTTGACTATCATTTTTACTTGATATATATTAAAGATATGTCTCGAGTTTGAGCTTAAAAATGAAACTTTACTAATTTAAGTAGGTTTCCTATTTTGAATAAGTTTCCTAATTGAATGGTTTTCATAATTGGAGAAGGTTTTCTATTTTGGATTCAATTTTTCCCTATAAATATGAAGTGAATGTTCTTTGTGAAGAGTATCAAAGATGAGTTTCTACTTGTGAATTACACCATGAAGAAGAATTCAAGTGTTGAAGCCAATTAAATCATAGCGTAAGATTTGTGGATTCCTTCATGAGATTGAAAGATTAATTCATGAGGAATTGTCAAGCTAAATACTTGTGGGTTATTGGATGTAATTGGGGTTTAGGAAACACTAAGAGTGTTTGAGTGACTCGAGTCTTTTTGTAATCTCCGTTATATCACTTGATCTATAGTGGAACTTCATGCTGCTCTCCCCGTGGATGCAGGTCGCTATGATCGAACCAAGTAAACTTGGTGTCCGATTTATTTGTCTGATTTGTCTATTTTATTATTTCGATTACTCAATTTTCTAACAATTGGTATTAGAGTTTGGTTCAACTGAATTGAAGTGAATTGATGGCGACAGAAGAAGGAAAATTGAAAATCGACAGATTTGATGGAAAGAATTTTGGTTTCTGGAAGATACAAATTAAGGATTATTTGTATCAGATGAAACTGCACTTACCTTTGTCTAAGGAGAAGCCAGATACAATGAGGCAAACTGATTAGGAATTGCTGGATAGACAAGCGGTAGGTGTTATTCAGCTAACGTTGGCTCGTAACGTCTCGTTTAACATCATAAAAGAAATTACCACTACAGGTTTGATAAAAGCCTTGTTGGATATGTATGAGAAGCCCTTTGCGATCAACAAGGTCTACTTGATGTGACATATGTTTAATTTGAAAATGAGCGAAGGTGCGTTAGTTGTTGATCATATCAATGAATTCAATGTGATCGTTAGTCAATTGAGTTCGGTTGAGATTGACTTTGATTAAGAGGTATGTGCTTTGATTTTATTATCCTCATTGCTTGATAGTTCAAATACTATAGTTACCGTTGTTAGTAATTCTTCTGGGTCAACTAGTATGACGTTTGATGGGATACGAGATTTGATTCTGAGTGAGGATATCTGTAGAACAGAATTTGACAAATCTATATCCACTGCTTTAGTAGGTGAAAATAGAGGAAGAATTGGTACTCGTGTTAGCAGAAGTAGTATGAATCTGAACAGACGTAGTCAGTCTATAACTGATGATGTTGTCTGTTGGAATTATGGCAAGAGGGAGCATCTTAGAAGTGATTGCTTTAAACTGAAGAATGAGAAGGGCAAGAGAATTAGAGTTGAGTTTGATTATGATATTGCAACTGTAACTGACTGTAATTCGGATAATGCTAATTATATCTTGTCTATCATTGATGATTCATCATTTGAAGGATAGATTATGGATTCTGGTTGTTTATTTCATGTTACACAAAATATGAAATGATTTACTACCTATCAATGCATGGATAATAGTAAAGTACAGTTAGGGAACAACGCTAAGTGCGATGTTTTAGGTGTTGGCGATATTAGAATTAGAATGCATGATGGTATTGTGTGGACATTGACTGGAGTGTGGCATATTCCAGAGTTGGAAAAGAACCTGATTTCCTTGAGTGCCTTGGATTCAATTGGGTGTTGGTATTATTTAGAATATGAAATTTTGAAGGTTGTTCAAGGTACCTTGGTAATAATAAAAGGAATCGACTGCAATGGCCTATATGAGCTTTAAGGTGAGACAATGACGGAATTTTTCATTGAGACGTTGGATGCATCTGTTCGAGAGTCTAAATTGTGACATATACATTTGGGGCACATTAGCAAGAGAAGCCTATGGGTTCTAAGTGAGAAATTTATCGTGTGCATATATATTGCTGACGAACTGGATATATGCAGGTGCTGTAATTTAGATTAACGGCGAAAAGTGCAGTTCAATGATACTGTCAAAGAAACCATAGAGATTGTAGAATTAATTCACTTAGATATTCACAGGTTGTCGCAGTTTCTTCAAGGAAGAGTGCCAAATTTATGCTAACAATTGTTGATGATTACTCGAGGAAAACCTAGGTGTTTGTGCTTAGGCACAAGTTTGACGCTGTTGTCAGGATCATGCAGTTGAGAGCTTTGATTAAAAAGGAGACTGGTAAAACTATCGAGCATATGCGAATTGACAATAGTATGGAGTTTTACTTGAAACTGTTAAGTGAATTCTGCATTAAGAAAGGCATAGAAAGACACCGTACTAGTGAAAATAAACCACAACATGTTGCAGAATTGATGAGCAGAACATTACTAGAAAATGCCCATAAAATGCTCTCTAGTGCTAGTATGGCTAGGAGATTTCTAGCGGATGCACTTACTACGGTGAGCTACTTGATAAATAGATCCCCATCGATTGTGATTGGATATTGGACTCCTGAAGAAGTGTGGTAATGTAACATTGCTAATTATTCTGGTATTAGAATATTTGGTTGTCCATATTATTTTTGAGTTAGTGATGGTAAGCTCAATGGAAGAGTGAGAAAGTGCACGTTCTAAGGCTATGCATAAGGTGATGCAGGTTATCGGTTGTAGTGCATGGAATTAAATTCACTTGTTGTCTATAGAGAAGTTACTTTTGACGAGTCTCTAGTACTTCGAGCTTGGAGTGTTAATGGCAGTGCTTATACGAAATGGTGTTCAGCTTGAGGTGGAGTTGCAACCAGAAACTCCTGTGGTAGCATGTACTAGCGAAGTAATCGACACAAATGGTGCCTATAGCGAGGTGAAGCCTAAAGAGCCAGCAGCTTCCGTAATTGCTAAAGTTGACAAGGTATGTATTCGATCTCTTGATAGGTATGGATGCAACAATGGTTTTATTTTATCTGTAGTAAAGGAGGTTGTGTCAGAAAATTCTTGTGGAACAGTTAAAGGTACATATGGACTTGGTATTCTAATAAGGTCCACAATTATGGCGAAGTTCAAGCGCGACTTGGACTTGGAAGATGTTTATGGCGATTGAGTCCATTGGGGTCTGTGGGAGAGTAGCAGAGAAGTTCAAAAATTTTCAGCAAAATTTAGATTCCAGCATGAAGCAATTGTGACTTGGCTCAAATTTCGAGCCAAGGTGGAGATTGTTAAAGATATGTCTCGAGTTTAAGCCTGAAAAGAAAACTTTCATAATTCAAGTATGTTTCCTATTTTCATAGGTTTCCTAATTGAATGATTTTTCTAATTGGAGAATGTTTCCTATTATGGATCCAATTCTTCCCTATAAATAAGAAGTGGATGTTCTTTGTGAATAGTATCAAAGAAGAGTTTCTACTTGTGAATTACACCATGAAGAAGAATTCAACTGTTGAAACCAATTAAATCTTAGCATAAAATTTGTGAATTTCTTCATGAAATTGAGAGATTATTTCGTGAGGAATTGTCAGGCTAAACATTTGTGGGTTATTGGATGTAATTGGGGCTTGGGAAATACTGAGAGTGTTTGAGTGACTTGAGTGTAGTTGTAATCTCCGTTGTATTGCTCGATTTATGGTATAATTTCATGCTGCTCTTCCTGTGGATATAAGTCACTACGATCGAACCATGTAAATTTAGTGTCTGATTTAGTTGTCTAACTTGTCTATTTTATTGTTTCGATCGCTCAATTTTCTAACAATATATGTATAGGTTGTTGTAGTAAATGTTGAAGTTTTTATTAGTAATTAGTAAAGAAACTTTTTTTAAAGCCATTTAATATTCAAGTGTAAGAAGAGTTTTAATGAACTGTCTAAACTACTTTGCCTATTAGACAGTGAGTTAAAGTTCTGGTTAGAATATATAAATTTTATTTACGTTTTTCTAAAAGTAGTCCTATATAGTCTATATAGATCTGAACTGAAATGAGGATACCATTTTTTAGTATATTACGATTGATAGAATTGTCAATCAGATTGGGCACACTTTTAAATGTAAGAACCACCTGTCTTGATTTGGCATTTTTATAAGATTTTGGATAGATATGTGATGAAAGTAGTGAAAAGTAATACGGGAATTAGTCTTGTCACTAAAAAAAAGTACGAGAACTAGAATTGATCGTTCTTTAAAATACGGAGACTAAAATCATGATTTGCATAAAATCTTGTACATGTAGGTGTCACGTGTCAATAGCCGGTATTGACTCAATATTTTCCGGTGAATTGTGAACGTTATGATAGAAGGACTTGTATGGTTACCGGAGAATAGTATATGAGGACTAGAATTGTAATCAAACAAAGTATAAGAACCAGAAGTAAAATCCGCTAGAACAACAGGATTAGAAGTACAATTTTTCTTTTTCTTTTTTAACACCATCAGTGCATCGTATAGAAGTTTTTATTGTTGATTTGGAAAATTGGTGTTTTCGATATGACTTGTATGTTAAACTTTAGCTTAAGTTGATTTTTAGCATTTGAGATTTAATTTCTAGTTAATTATTAACACCTGAATAGTTTACAATATGCACGCATTAACATCTAAATCGTTTGAAATCAATTTAAAAAGGTAATTTAAAGTAATGCGAATGTTCTTTTTCGTAATTTTCTATGAAATCAAACTACATTTGGTCTGAGGAGAACTCAATAAGCACTTTTTGACAAATGAAAATTCACCCTAAACACACCTTTACGTACCATTTCATATCAAAGCACCCAAGTTCCTCTTATTTTCCCCCTAGTCACTAGGAAGTTTAGGTTGATGATTTAGCATCAATTGTTATGAACATATTAGACATATTCCGATGTTGCTTAGTTACGTGGTTGATTGTAATGTCCCTTATATAAATATATAATCTCCCTTCAGGTAGCACTGGTCAAGGGTTCAAATCCTAGGACTTCTTATCAAATTTGCTCATGGTGGGTTCGCAACTTGCTCATTTAATATAGGAACATTGCCAATTTCATGATATAGAGTCGAGTCATGCGTGTATAATGAACCGGCTTTCGTGAGGGGGAGTGTTAGATGTAATCTCACATTATGTGGTTTCAATGTGTCTTCTATTAATTTGGTCTCTCTCTACTTAGCAATTATAATAAGTTATTAGAACTAATTATATGCAGCGTCATGAGTTTCGCCCATATACATATGAATCAAAGGAAAAAAAAAAAAATTTACCCATTGCATGTACAGGACTCAGCATTTAACCTCCATTTTTCATGAAATGACTCGGAGATCTCTTGTATTTTCGTGAAAATGTTGCCACCCTCCCTCTGTATTTAACCATGTTGGTAGACGCTCATCAGTGGATTAGCAATAATGCCGCTATTACAAGTATTTTAAGCTATACTATTTTTCTGTAATTTAGATACTTACTGACGAGGATGTCATTATAATTTCTAAAAAATATATGAAGAGGTTATCTTTTTAGAGTAACTCGTGAAAATACAGAGCGTGTCCAAGGAATTGTATCGAATTTTCCTTTTCAATATATATAACTAATGAAGTACATTTGAGTTTGGTGCAGTAACACAAAAGATTGTCCCTCATTTTATTTAAACGACAACTGCGAGAATAAAGTGATATCCTCCCCATCCTGTGGACACGAGTGGTGCCTGATGAGACCAATATATCACATACAAATTATGTATGAGGGCTAATAGCTTTAACCTGCAAATTTTATTATGCATCGATTACACTTTTAATATGGAGAAGCAAGCCAGTCAATTTTCAGTATAGTGATATTTGGTCTACGTCGTTTTGTACGGGTCCACCAACTAGGTTTGGCATTGTCGTTGTGTTGGTGCACATGAGTAATTTCTACATATAAACATTGAACTAAACCAAATGGAAAAATTGTCAAAAAAAGTCCTAAACTTATTACATTTTTGCCAATTCAGTCCTAAACCTTTTAAGTTTACTAATTTAGTACTAAATCTTTTACGTTTGTGCCAATTAAGTCAAACTTTTAAGTTTGCCAGTTGAATCCTAAACTTTTTGCAATTGTGCTAATTCAGTCCATTTGGCCGACCGGTGCTAACGTGGCATGCCAGCCGGTCAAAATAATAACATTTTTTTATTTTTTAATTAATTTCTTTTCTTTTCTTTTTTCTTTCTTCCTTCTTCCTTCTTCTTGCTGGGTTTCTAGTTGTGGCCGTCAAGCTAGCTGGCAAGGGTCGTTAGAGCTCGCTGGCTGTCGTTAAGGGTTGCGGCCCTTGCCCAACCTTGCCCAAATCTAGGCGAGGCGCACAAGGCCGACCCATTCGTTTCCACGACTTGCCGACCACAGGCGAAGGCGGCCATGGCCTTGCCAGTCGGATGGGGTTTTGTGTCATTCGGATGCGAACAGCTTCGCCTGTGTGCCAGATTGTCGATGGGGTGATGCATATGGGTTTTTTGCAAGTTTCATATTTTTTGGGGTCAACGCGATGGAATCCTTGAGCTCCTCGTGATTGTCGAGGTCGAGGATCGGGATTGTCGCACGATCTGTATTGCATTTGTGAAGTCTATCGTTTGATTTCTCTGACCATTTTTGCCTCGCAACCTATTCTTTTCCGCGACTCACTCGCGCACCTCGCCCAAATCTGCGAGCAGGCGCATGCTCATGACATACGACGGAGGTTGGAGGGAGAGAGAAGCAAAGAGCCACGAAAATCATCAGCAAAAGTGAGGGTCAAGAGCAGGGAGAAGAAGGAAAGCACGAACAATAGGCGACTCATGGCAGGCTGTCTCAAAGACTCAATTTTGAAGGTTGAAATGGGGCAATGTTTGCAAAGGGTCTTGGAAACTGGGTGAGTTCGACTTAGAGAGGAAGGAAATTGCCCCACACCTAGTTCTCGAATGTCACGACAACTGGAAGATTTCAAATCGATTTCAAGACCATTTCTTTCCCTCTGTTGTTGGGTGTGTTCTTTATCGTCTATGAGATGAACGTTCTTGAAGGGGGTCTGGCTATTACCATATCAGACACATCAGAAGTAGGAAGGAGTAGAGGAGGAGGATAGGAAGTGAAGCGGATCATCGAAAGAGAGAGCACGAGATCAAGATTACCCTCATTGGCAGTCGGCAAGGGCTTCATGGCCCTCGCTTAGTGGCCGGAGAGCTCGCCGGCCACAACCAAAAACCTAGCAAGAAGAAGGAAGAAAGAAAAAAGAAAAAAGTAATTAAAATTTTGAAAAAAAATTAAAATAATAAAATAATATTATTTTGGCTGGCCGGCGAGCCACATCAGCGTCGGCCAGCTAAAGAGGACTGAATTGGCACAAATGCAAAAGGTTTAAGACTAAATTGGCAAACTTAAAAGGTTTAGGACCGAATTGGCAAAAGTAAAATATGTTTAGGACTTTTTAAACAAATTTTCCAAACCAAACAAATGACAAATAAAAGATATAGATGATCATATGTTTTGATGTGCTTCATCAAATATAATTCATATTGTCTATCACATCGCCAAAAAGTAAGGTTAGATGACATTGTTTAAGTTCTCGAAAGATGACATTTTCTCCTTGATTGTCCCATGTCAATACAAATAAGCAGTCAAAGAGATTTGATGTAAAAGTAAATCCATTTCAAATAGAAAATTTGATGGTATGTGGTGATATGAGAGATCTAGCTTTATTGAGGAGGAGGACTTGAAAGGGTTTATGCATTCGGTGTCAAAGCATCTCAACAAAGAATTAAATATATGTGAATGATTACATAAATAGAGATCAACTACAATAAAACTTATGCATATAAATCATGGTGAATAAAAAATTGAAACAGATTAAAGAACATATAGTAGAGACAAAACGCAAAAGGGAGGGAGGACAATAGACCACATCATCGCTAGAGAGGACTAGCCATCGTTAGTGCTTCTCCTTCTTGAATTGATTTGAGTGATTCTAAATCTCCCTTATTAAATAGAATTTCTAACCAAAAGCAATTTTCTATCATTGATAACTTTAGGGTCCCATCGTCTTCATTAAGTCGAAACTTTCGATTTGTTTAAAGCCCTAGCTTTCAGCTAGCTTAGTCATAGATAGAGTCAAATAGCCGACTTCATTGGTGACCCATTTTTTAATTCAATATCTTTTGGGTATTGGGGATTAAGTAATTAGAATTTGCGTAGTTTGAGTAAGTACATAAGGTACAGCTTTTATATTAAAGATTTTTTTTCCCAGCAAGTAGCTAGATTAGAGTAATTCAGAAGGTTCTCAGCTCTCATTGCCATTGCTGCACATGATTTGGCCTAAGAAAAGTCACTGCTCATATTATTGTTCCTCCTTTACTCTTTTCAATTTTACCCCACAAATCAACTCCATTGAAACTGTAATTCAATTATGGGGCTTAACGTAGGCCTTTAAAACAACTTTCAACATAATTGCTCTTGGTGATAAAAATTACTTTATAAAAGGGAAATTGTTCAATCGATTCTAAATTTATTATATGGATACTAATTTAATCCTAAACTTTCTAATTTAATCCTAAATCTTTGCGCGAAATTCCAATGTAGTTCTTTGGACCAATTTTTCAGCTAAAACACTAACGTAGGACGGCTGGCGATGAGTAAACTGCCACATCATCAATTTCCAGCAAAAATTAACTAGAATAACTACATTAGAATTTCATGCAAAAGTTTCAAACTAAATCGGCAAAATTGAAAAATTTAGAACTAAATTGATATCCTTATAATAAGTTTAGGACTGATTGGCTAATTTTCTCGCATTGTAAAGGTCAAATACAAAGGAAAAAATCGTTGCCTTACTTTACCATCTTTGTGCATCCATTCAAAGATTCCAAAGAACACTAAAACGTTCAAAAAGTATGCATCACAAAAATCACTTAGAAGAGGGGAGTGTTCTTCGGTTCCCTTGTCTCTTGGATGTTTTTGCCTTGTCAATGCTTTCCCTCGTGAATGCGTATGCTTTCTGGAATCTCAGACATGGCAAAACAATCCCAAAAAGACGACTTAAAGTAGCACCCCACTTGTAATTTTTTTATTCAAAAGAAGACACCAAAGAATATATGCTTTCTTCAAAAGCTCAAGGCAATTAAATCCAACATTGAGGACCATGCTGGTCTTTGTCTCTTCAATGACACTGATATTTTGATATTTCAAAGGGTTATTACCACAAAAAAAAAAACCCCAAATTGGTACACATGTAATAAATTTACCATAAACTAATTTTTTGACTATAAAAAACCTCAAACTAGTATACATATGACAAATTTACCCAAATTTTGGGGTTTTCAAAGAAGATAAACCGAGCAATGTCACTAAAAAATAAGCTAATTGAAGAAACGTCAACGAAGTTATTATTATTTTAAATAAATAAAAAAACTAAGTTTTGGGTAAATATATCACAGGTATATCAATTTAGGGTTTTTCGTGATAAAAAAATTAGTTTATGGTAAATTTGTCACAGATATATTAGTTTATGATTTTTTGTGGTAAAAAAAGTAGTATGGGGTAAATTTGTCATATTTGTACCAGTTTTTATTTTTCATGATATTAACTCTATTTCAAAGCACTGCCATAACCTGATCGGTTTTGTTGGACAGCACACCCTTCGGGTGATTTTTCTATAGCAACGGCATGGGACCTTATTCAGGGAAAAAAGGCGACCGTGTCTTGGCATTCTTTTGCATGGGATCGTTGCCTAGCTCCACGTCATTCTTTCCACCTTTGGCTGGCCACCCTTGGACGTCTCCCAACCTAGGTATTTCTCATGACTTGTCAGAGGATCCAGGAAGGCACTTGCCCCTTTTGTAGGCGTCGGACTGATTCCACCGATCACCTATACTTTGGATGCACTATTACTGGGGCCTTGGCGTCGTTTTGGGCTGCAAGGGGCAATATTGTCTAGCGCAATACCAACTGGCACAAAAATCTGTCCTGGGTCACCTATGTTCTTCACGGTCAACAATTTCACAAGACCGTGGCTCAGTTCTCCTTCATTGCCCTTTGTCATATCATATGGATAGAGAGGAATAACATCCTCTTTTGAGACCAACCCATGTATGTGCCGGTTCTTAAAAGACACCTTCAATAGGTTGTCAAGGACAAAGCTCTAACGTTCAAACACGTTCAGGACACGCTAAACAATCGGAGAGTCCAACGAAGCTAGGGTATAGCTCCTTCGATTTTTCAATAACGGCCGTTGTGCTCCCTCTTCTTTGTTTGTAATTCGGTCTTTTTGACCATGCTTTGTTGTAGTAATTCTCTTTTCCTTTGCCTTCGACATCCTCCTACCCGCATTGACATCTCTCAATGTCATCACGAGTATGAGGTTTTTGTCGGTTGGCCCCTTGTAATTCGGTCTCTGGAAGGATAATATACTTAACTTACAAAAAAAAAAAAACTCTATTTCAAAGTTTTCATGGAGATTTATAGTCTTCAAAGCCTAAGTTTATATTTAAGTCCTTTAGATGACTATACTAAAAAGGTCTTTAACATTTTAGAAAATAACTGTAGTCTTTTTTTTCTTTTTTTTTGGATATTGCCCTCATACAAGGCTAATGATTTTGAATTTAAACGGTTAACTTGTAATTTTGAGGTATGATTTTTATCATGACGTAAAAACTCAGGAATGTTTCGATATTTTCCTTAAATTATATTAGAATATGAGGTGAAATTCTAGGTCGTGCTAACTTCATCCAAATTATCCACCTATTTACAAGTTTTCTATTTCACTTTCCAAAAATACCCTCAGCCTCTTTCACGCAAACCCACACCCCTCGTCTCTTTCTCTCTTATCTTCTCCACCAGTGAAGGACCCGACCATGGTTTCGCCATGGGAGAGTGAGATTGAGATAAGTACTCCTCTGCTTGTTTGGGCTTTAAACAAGAAGACAAGCGAGTGGACGAGATTCGTCATGATGTCTTGGGCAACACGCCATGGCTGCTGGTGGTTGCAGCTCGGGCTCGTGGCAATAGCTAAGCCAAATCTGAGCTCGTGGCCATTGCCACCAAATATGGCGTCTCTCGCGGTGGGGGGAGTCGACGACAGCCGCGGCATGGTAGGAGCTTCGAGCTCCAGCGGCCATGGCCATGCCAAATCTGAGCTCACGACCTTGGCCGCACCAAATCTAAGCTCACGATGATGGGAGAGGTCAACGGCATCAGCAAAGAGGGGAGTCGACGACAGCAACGGCGACAGTGGGGTGGGAGTTTGAGAGTAGTGTGTGGTGAAGGGAGATGGAGGTTTGTGTGAGCATTTTGAAAGTCCTTTAGGCCTGATAAGGCACTTGAGCCAAAGTTGAGGTGGTTGATGATGCAAAATTGAGGACCTTTAGCGCAAAGTTGAACTTTTAGCTTTGTAAATGTTCAAATCTTAGTGTAACTAAGAACCAACTTTGGCTTTCAGTGTTCCGAAAATACTACTTTAAGGGTCCAAAGAAATTTTAACTTTCAATCATGCCATCAGAGTTATTTTGGCATTCCCTTTTTTATCCTTGTTGAGCATACAATCGTGGTTGGGCATTTGCGAAGGAGCTTGAGGGAAGCTAGTGTCGCCTTGCCTAGGGGCACGACACCAACATCGCCTCGCCCGAGGTCACACAACATCTGTGGCCTGTTGCCTGGGGTTGGGGAGGATCGAGGGTTGCACGATGAGGGTTGAGGGGCGGCAACTGGTCGAGGGTTGACGATCAACGGCTAAGGGTCATTGAGAATCATGCGATAGGGGGGGGGGGCGACAGCGGACAAGGGGGGTTGGTATGGTTGGGCTAGTAGAGAACTCAAAGTCGAAGGCGTCTCACAGAGGATGAGTAGGGCCGCTGGCAAAGAATTATTCGGATTGGATGACGACGGCGAAAGGGTGGTCGCAAAGGGAGATGGCGTCCTTGGAGTTCATTGATTGGTTTTGGTCGGCAGCGAAAGGGTGAACACCGAGATGGTGTTATGCCAAAGGAAGTTGAAGATAAAATTTAATACCAAATACTATTTGCATTTTTGAAAGCCCATGGAGTCGAAGTCGTTTGTCTTGATGCGAAGTCATTTTCCGAAACTCTCTCAAGCGCTCCCTTTGAGGGGTTTGGAATTTACAAAAGGGTGATTTGGTCTTTTTAGAGGAGGGATTTTATCTAGAAGTAGCAAAAAGAAAAAAAAATGGAGGTATGAAAGTGATCCGATAAAAAGTCAGGGCACAATTTTAGTATTTTCTCATTCATAAATATATAACACTATGCCAAAGTGTGAGTGCTGTCTTTCTTGAAGAAAATTACCAAAAAAGTCTTAAACTTATTGCAATTATGCCAGTTCAGTCCTAAACATTTTGCAATTATTCCAATTCAGTCAATCTGACGAATTTTGGCCAGTCGGCGCTAACGTGGACACTGACCGGCTGATAACCGAATATTTTAATGTTTTTTTAAAAAAAATTCCTTTTCTTTTTTTCTCTCCCCTCCCCTTCTTCTTCTTCTTCTTCCTCTGGTTGATCACCGGAGCTCAGAAACCGACTAGAGGAGGCAGCCGGCAAGGATGACCTCGCTGGCCTTGGGCGAGGCCTAAGCTCGCTTGGTCGCAACGAGGCCGAACCTCGCCAGATCTAGTGGGGCGAGCTCAACCTCGCCCTACCAGATCTAGTGAGGCGAGGCCTTGTTGTGGGTAGGGGTGAGCTTCGCTCGAGGCCAGCCAAAGGAAGAAGAAGAAGGGGAGGGAGGGAGGGAAAAAAATAAAATAAAAAATAAAAAAGGAAAATAAAAAATTCAAAAATCAAAAATCAAAAATCAAAAATCAAAAATCAAAAAATTCAAAAAATTCAAAAATAAATAAACAAAAATAT
>BCNH02000006.1:13306438-13338787 GCA_001662345.2 Metrosideros polymorpha var. glaberrima | reverse complement strand
TGGTTTTGTCTCAATTAATTTTGATCTCGAGAATGGGTTCTACTCGTCAAAGCTAGTCTTGTTAGACCCATATTGCAACCTGAATCTGACGATCAATTTTAACCCTTAGGGACCAATGGCTTATTTTCGCAATGTCCAGAAGTTTGCGATTTTCCGATTTCAATTGTATATGTTGAAATAAGGGATTGCAAGCATCCTAATGCAACAAAAATTAGGTCGAATGGAGGTTGGACAAGGGAGTAATCGCCAGTCAAACTTCGGTCAAACCTTCTAATACCCGAAAGAAAGGTCCTAGAGCCTGAATCGTACCTAAAGGTTTCAAAATCGAGCGAAACTTAACAGACCTCTCTAAGTTATGGTAAATGATTATTTTTACAAATGATAAGTCACAGAAACGACATCTGATTTTTGGATTTTGATCATGCCTCGATACGGGAGGAAATTTCAGTTCCGTGATTTCGCAATTTTATCTAGTAATATTGCACTAGTCGGAAAGTTCTAAAAGCATTTTTACATAAAATGAAAAGGAAGTGGAGGAAAAATTGTATTCTATTCACTGATCTATGTACAAACATATTGACCGTATTTATAGTATAAGAATGAAAGGAAAAATAGGAAAAAATATACAAAGATTACAATCTTCCTATTATCTGATTGATTGAATCAATTAGAATCATAATCAGAATCTTCAATCATATCTTCAACACTCCCCTTCAAGCTGGTGGCTTGTATATGTCGAGAACACCTAGCTTGCTCAGAAGGTACATATCTTGTCTTTGATATAATGGTTTAGTGAAAATGTCTGATGGCTATTCCATAGTTCCAATTCCCTTTGTTACATGGACCCTTTCTTTGATCTTATCTCGAGTGAAATGGCAATCAACTTCTATGTGTTTTTTGTTCTCTCATGAAAAACTAGAATTGCAGCCAATTTGAGTGCAGCATCATTGTCACAAAACAACTCACTTGGTCCATTGATATGTACTCCAAGGTATGAGAGTAGTCCTCGTATCCAAACTACTTCATAAGTAGTTTCCGCCATGGCTCGATACTCCGATTCGGCTTATGATAGAGACACAGTCGACTGCTTCTTCGTTTTCCATGAGATTAATGATTTTCTCAATTTGATGTAGAAACCAGTGATGGATCTCCTGATCATTGGGCAAGTAGCATAATTTGTATCATAGAAAGCTGTCATCTTCATGTTGCAGTCACTAGACAAAAATATGCCAAGTCCTAGACATCCCTTTAGATATTTCACAACTTTTAGGGCTACATTCATATGAGGACTATACATAAATTGGCTTAGTATTTGCACGGCATAACATATGTCCTATCTTGTCTGGTATCCTGATGGATCCTTAAGTAGTAGATCCTCAATAGATGAGGGAGAATCCAAATCATACTCATGGGTCGTCAGCTTGACATTCTGTTCAATTGGTATGATAGCTAGCTTACAACCTTATAATCCTACTTTAGAAATGATTTCCAAGATGAATTTCCTCTAACTAAGGCTAATTCCTTTATTGAATCGAGCTATCTCAATGCCAAGAAAGTACTTGGGCGGTCCCAAATCTTTGATGTGAAAAATGGAATGCAAATATTCCTTGAATTTGGCAACATGAGAGTCATTATTGCCCATGATAAGTATATCGTCAACATGTATTAGCAAATAAATTGATGAATTTCCTACAGTCCACGTAAATAAAGCATAATCGTGCTTAGGATGCTGAAAACCTGCATTGGTTAATACAGCGGTGAACTTGGCATACTATTGCCTAGACGATTGTTTTAGTCCATATATGGATTTGCGTAGATGACATACCCGAGAGTCCCCCTATTTGCGTAATCCCTATGGAAGTTCTATATAAATTTCTTTATCTAGATCACCATGAAGAAAAGCATTGTGGACATCCATTTGGTGCAGAGGCCAATTGCAAATGGCTGCAACAGATAAGAAAGATCGGACAATGATCTCTTCGGCAACTGGAGAGAAGGTTTCATGGTAGTCAAAATCTTCTCGTTGTGTGAATCCTTTGGCAACTAAACAAGCTTTGTATCATTCAACAGGGCCATCTGCCTTGAATTTGATTTTGTAGACCCATTTACATCTAATCGGTTTCCGATTTGGGGGTAATGGAACAATATCCCATGTGTGATTCTTGATGAGTGCATTGAGTTCAGCTTCCATTGCTTGTCTCCATCGAGCATCGCTTGTTGCTTCATTGTATGAAGATGGCTCCTATTCTTCGGAAATGCGACTAATACAACACGTATGTTCTGCTGATATTGAAGGAGACATAGGATGATACACGATATTATGTACCTGGAAAATTGAATGCAGAGCAGATATAGTCTTTTGTCCATGTAGTGGACAAATGGGGCGTCTAGAACGTTGAGGTTGTTCCGTTGGTACTTGTTCAGGTACTGGTGAGGAAGATTCTAGAGTGAGCTGTTGAGGAGGTGATGCAGACATTGGCGAATGAATGTTCTCAAATATTGTTGAAGATTTAACTATTTTACTCAAAGAACCCCTCACAATTGGCATGGATGGTTTTGATGCAACAAAAACATATTGAGGAGTCATGGAGAAGTCTTCTTCTGATAAAAATTGACGATGGTGCAATGATAAGGATGATTGAGAAGAGGAATCCATCTCCCGAAATAGAAATATATTTTCGTGAAATATAACATCCCTGCTCATAAAGAAACGCCCTATAGAAATTTCCATAACTCGGTATCCTTTTTGGAGAGTAGAATAACCCATGAAAATACACTGAGTGGCATAGGGATCCATTTTATCCCGAGGACCCATAGTTGTCGCATAACATAAATAGCCAAAAACTCTAAGATGGTCAATCTTTTGCCGTTTTCCATAAAGCATTTCAAAAGGGGTTCGACCATCAAGGATTCGAGTTGGCATACGATTAATTAGATAGGTTGCTGTGACCACACAATCTCCCTAAAAATTTTCGAGAATGAAGGCTTGGTATTTGAGTGTATGAGCTACTTCTAAGAAATGTCTGTGCTTGCGCTCGACAATACCATTTTGTTGGGGAGTGTAAGTGCAAGAACTTTCATGAAGTGTCCTGTGAGAAGACAAAAGTGATGTGCAATAAGTAGTAAAGAATTCCCGCCCATTATCTATACGAATCTGTTTCATGGATTTATTGAATTGATTTCTAATCAGGGAAAGAAAACTCAATAGATGGGAAAAAGTTTGGCTCTTAGACTGCATAAGAAAGATCCAAGTGGCCCGAGTATAATCATCAACAATTGTGAGGAAGAAGCGAGATCCGTCACAATGAGGGGTATGATAGGGACCCCAAATGTCCATATGAAGCAAGGAAAATGCACTTTTGGCTCTGGATGAGCTAATTGGAAAAGGTGCTCGAGCTTGTTTGGCCAAAGGACATACTGAACATTTTGGATGAGGGAAACACACATTATAACCCAAACGTTGATGAAAAAGGAGATTTTTATTATTAGTAGTTGCATTACAAGAAATGCTTTTATTCGAATAATCTAAATCTCCTGGGGAATCAATCTAAAAATATAATCCTTGTATAGCTTTACCCAAGCATATCAGTTTGCCAGTCGTATGGTCCTGAAATAAGCAAATCTTAGAATTGAAAACGACACGACAAGAATTATCTTCGCTGACTTTCGAGACAGACATGAGATTGAATTCAAAGTCAGGGATATATAGGACATTTTTGAGAGTGAAGTTTGGACCAAGGCAAATAGTGTCAATTTTAGTAACGTAGATGGCATTCCCGTTGGGAAGACGTATTGACACGAAGGATTGTGGTCCTTTGTCAATATGGGAAAATAAATGCTCATTGCAAATTATGTGGTCACTGGCACTCGAATTGATTATTCATGTATCAACTGAAATTGAATTCTCCTTGGAAAGAAAAGTACCAAAGAAACTTGCATTTGTGTTGCTGGTCCCCAATTGACTTAGGATTTTCGGAATATTTTTATACTGGTCTTGAGTGATGGTTTGATTGATGTGCCCTGTCATTTCTTTATGCGGAACTTGATAAGTAGAAAATTCCTTCTCTTTTGTCCTTTTATCATTTGGTTTCCCATGTAACTTCTAGCATATATCAATGGTGTGGTATGGGCGTTTGCAATATTCACAATATTTATTTTTGGATTTAAAAAAATTGCTCACTAACCTTCCCTAATGACATGGCATTTCTCTGACCATTGGATCCCTTATATGTTGGTATCGACGTGGCTTGATAAGAGCCATTACATTCCTCTGAGTTGATGGTTGTATAATAGCCATCCGATCGTCCCTTTTGATCCCAGCCATCTGATTGCAAGAAGCTAGGGTTATCTTTATTTTCTTTGGTTGCAGCAGCCGCGCGCCTCATTCTAGAAATCCCAAAAGATGACTCGGTTGGAGCAAAACCAAATGGAGATACGGCGATCGGTGTGGATCCAGAGGTGAAAGCGCCAGGGTTGAAGGAGTCGAGAGCAACCCTTTCTCCTATTCGTCCATGCTCAGCCACAGCCAATCGTTGGCTCTCTTCTTAGATGGCCAACTAGTAGATCTGTCCGAGTGGTGGTGCTGGTTCCATCGCAAGGATTTGCGACCTGAAATGTGAGTAGCTTTCATTCAAGATAAGCAAAAAACGAGTAGCTTTTTCCCTTTCCCGTATTACTTGATATTGTTGGATTATCTCATTCGGTCCTTCAAGATGCTCCTCGGCTTCCTCAAGCTCGTTCCAAAGGGCCGAGAGTCGATTGAAGCACATGGTAACTGAGAGACTTCCTTGTTTCAGCTCCGACAGGGCTTGAGTGAGGGAGAAGATTTTAGCCCAGTCAAGCTTTTCATACATTTCACGGTTGTTGTCCCATATGGTATTGGAGTCTTCGGTCGATGGAAGTTCGGTGGCAACTTTGGGAGCCAAACAATTCCCGATCCATGTGTGCATGAGCTAGTTGCACTTGCGCCAATGTCGTCGTAAGCGATCGTCGGATGGGAAGGGGACGGTTCCATGGAGGAACCCATGCTTATCCTTTGTGACCAAGGCTTGCCGGAATTCCCAAGCCTAGGTATTGTAATTCTCTAGTTCGGTAAGCTGCAAGGTGATGAGATGCAGCTCGGGGCCATCGGCCGATGACGTATAGAGTGGGTTGCTGAGCTCCGGGCGGCTGCTGTCGGTTGAGACAGTGTAAGGGACGAATCCAGGTGCCATAGTCAGGTAAGGGTTTGCCCCTAGACCCTGCGAAGAAGGTTCAGGTTTTGGACCTGAACCCGTCCAACCCATCCTAGAACCTGTGTCGACTGGAGCGCTTTTAGTGGATTGGGTTCTAGGGTTCTAGAATGATTCTTCTCTAGATATGCCATTTGGAACCATGATTGGTTCAATCCAACAACCCATGTGCCTTGAAAAGGAAACCATTGGACTGGTGACCACTGCATAGGGGTGGAAACATGCGCTAGAGTAAGAGCTAGACTTGTAGTGGGTTGAGTTATGGATCACTCATCTTTTGTTGGATTAATCCAATCCAAATCTCTATTTTGAGGTGAGTTTGGGGGGCATCCTCCATTGAAGAATGTTCTCCGATAACTGTGTTCCTGTTTTTGGCCATGGTATGTATGAAAATGAATTCCTACCGATTGTTGATCTGTTTGCAGAAGTTGATTCACAATGACAAATCAGAAGGAAACAGAGGCAATTCTAGGATTTGCGGAAGCTAGGTCATAAGGGTAGGCTTTGATACCATGACATAAAATGAAAAGGAAGTGGAGGAAAAATTGTATTCTATTCACTGATTTGTGTACAAACATATTGACCGTATTTATAGTGTAAGAATGAAAGGAAAAAAAGGAAAAAATATACAAGGATTACAATCTTCCTATTATCTGATTGATTGAATCAATTAGAATCCTAATCAGGATTGGTGCCATAATCAGAATCTTCAATCATATCTTCAACACATTTCGACGGTGCAACAAGCATAGATTCAAACATTGGGCAGATGGGATATAGACCCCAAAAGAGCGAATCTTGACTGGAGGCGCATACAACTCTTCCTAAGGTGGCCAAATACAGCTATAAATACCCCTCCCTTTCTTCATTTTCAGGTGGTGCTAAGTCTTCTCCTTTCCCTTTTGCTCCTAAAATTATCTCAACTTGGGTTTGATTATCACATTTCTCTTATTTTCACGTGTTTTTCTTACTATGTAGGTATCAAGATGTTCGCACTTTCAAGGTAAGTCCCGACTCTATTGCTTTCAAATTCATGTAGAAATGGATGCTAGGATGCCACAATGTCTAATACAATCATAAAATTTTATAATATATCGATGCCGCCTGTTTGAATAGTCAAAAAACATTTGTTAGTAGGTCGTTGTAAATTCGAAATAAGTTATCGAGTTATATGATACGTAGTTATGCTACCGAAATATCGCTAGAAATATCCATGTTAGTAGGCCATCATAATAATAGTTTAGATATGAAATTAGATCGTTACGATGCTAGCTGTGATGGAAGTACGATAGAATGCATGGTGCAATCGTTGCTCATATATAAACTGTGCAACTTGTGTTGAATAAACTTCCTAATATATTATGAAGATCGACAAAACCTTCCAAAGATGTTTGTTAAATCTAATGAAGATAATTTCAGGTGAATACATCTAAAGAAACCATCATTAGACGTTGAATATTGCCTTGTGAACATTGCATCTAAGGATCTTAATCAATCTCTTCATGGACGTCATACATGGACTGGATTTCATTGAAGTGTCATGAAGATATCAACACATTATGTATGTGATTTATTGTCAAATCATTTGACATCTTCACTCTGAGACTCTACGTGAATGAGATTAAGACTCAGAACTTGCTCAGACTCAGGCGATAACATTTGATGAAGAATTTCACTCAAACTCATATCACCATGATCATATTCATTCGCAACGGCTAGTGATCTGGCTATGATTTCATTTATAGAAGATCCTCGATTGAAAATCAATCCTCTAGATTGTTTCGCAATGGAACTATCCATGCAAAATATCTTAGATTGATTAGCAAATCTTCGTGGGATAATACATTCTTTAAAAAATGAAGAACTCAACTAAACCCAGATTTAGTGGTACGGGCGACCGAATCTTCAGGAAATTCGATGTTGGCTTTTATGTAACATGTATAGGTAAAATAAACATAAACGCAGATGAAAGAAAAACCCATACATGTATCTCTAGAGGAGTTATTTGCGCGTTTCAATAAAAAATAAATTAACATAGGGGGTTTAACAGATTACCTCCTGTAGTGTGCCCAAAACGACTTAATTCAAATGTTCTTTAGTTCGAGCCCCACAAACGTCGAGCCTCTAGTTTAAACACACCACCAATCGCATGTTGAACAAAAGAAAGAATTCATGGGTAATCACCACTTTAATTGTGCTAGCAATCTCGTAGAGATAATTCTCCACACTATTGATATTTTGATCACGGCAAAAGAGAGAAAAACCTTTTTACTTCTTACGCACACAAATGGCATACACTCATGAACACAAATTGCACACACTATTCTTTTTATGCTTTCTTTTCTTCTCTACCTCTCATTTTTTAGTGATGCGAACTCCTCACTTTATATAAAAGAACTTGTGATTACTTAGAAAGAGGAAATGTATGACTTTCTCTCTAAGTTTTATAACTTGATCGACAAGTAATGAAGAGATGACTTATTAATCAAGTTAAGAGTAATCATGACGTTAGGCTAAGTGTCCCAACGAAAAATCTCTAAATGTCCCCTATAGACTATATAGAAGAGCTTGTCGTCACTTAGAAATGTTGGAAAACATCCCTAAGGTATTTTGATGATCACAAAACCATATCGAGTTCTAATGTTTACCATGACAAGTGCAGATGATGAAATAAGTTATAATCACTAGTGATCATATTGCATCAACAAAGAGAAGAACTTGATTTGTGACATGAAGGTGAACAAGTACCACGAGGAGATATCATGGTAGCTTGGAAGGACCAGTCAAGATAGTATTTATGAGCATCTTTGGTACTGATGAGAGTGCAATCAACACTGATCATATACCGTCAGCAAAGACATGAACCTAATCGAAGATAAGAAGGTGAACAAGTGTCACGAGGGGATATCATGACAGCTTGGAAGGACTAATTGAAGATAGTGTTCGTAAGTATCTTTGGTACTGATGAAAGGTATTAAGATTGACACCACCACTTAATAGTTCGTTAGGTCAATATCTTCACTGATAATTGTCCACTAAGTTACTCGAGGTAAGCACAGGACTGTTGTGCAGAGAGTGACAAAATTGGTGTGATGATGGTGGGTATTGTACTGGTAATCACGATTGTTAATGGTTCATATTACATCAATTAATCGCTGGATTCCTCAAACAATGATAAAGTAGTGACAATGGCAGTTGGCACAGTACAAAGGGCAAAGGATAGTCCTGGCAAGGGTATCCTTAAGGGATAAGAATATTTGTACTGTCTACCTAGCATATGATCCGTCCTGGCATTCTTGTGTATGAGCAATGGTGCTGGCGTCCTTGTGTACGAATTGTAGAACTAGCGTCCTTTCTGTCCTTGGCAAGATCTGCACCGTTTATGCTACAACGGCTACGATACAAGCTGGAGGTCTATATAAGGAGAAAAGTAGCTTGAGTCCAAGTGGCAAATGTTATCAAGAGAAAAGCGATCTATTTAGAGAAGATACGAGAGATTTCAAGCTTTTAAGAGCCTTTCACTCAAATCCTTTGTTATACTCTTCAAAGCCTTCTGTGATATCCCGAAAGAGCGAGAGTTGCTCGCTATTGATCTGCCATCGATGTTGAGTTGCATGTTTAGGGTTCGCTCTAGGTGAATCAGCACCCTACACGAGGCTTAGGTTGTTACCTTACTGAGATTTTTATCTCACTAGTTATTTTTTCTGCTGTTTTTCCTACTATCCTTGCTGTCTGGTATTTATTATTGGTTTTCGCATGCGTTTAATCAAAAGATAAAATGAATGGGTCGTCGACTCGTCCTGAGACGTTGCATTTATTAATGACCCAAAGGAAAAGTGATAAGGATGGTCGCGTGCTCGAGGGCTCGGGACGTGACACCTTTGCTCACCAGTGCTAGCTAGCACCACTGCTCATTGTTTGTTTGTTGTCTGATTTACTGTATTAGCATCTGTGTTAGTGAGACAAGTGTAAGGCTGGTGTATGTGTCCTAATAGTGTTATCTATCTTACCGAGGAACGTCATAAAGCAGTTGTAATCACCAGTGCTACTTACTAGTGGAATCCAGCCGTTGTTAAAGTTGGTAGTCTAAGAGTGGACGTAGGCTTCCTATTAAGCCGAACTACTATATATCTCTATGTGATCTGTACTCTTACTTACTGCACTCATACTATATCTTCTCTAAACATTCGAGTATCATCATCATATCTGCTAGCTAATGAACCTTTTGAGAACATATTGCATTATCATTTAGTTTAGATCATCGGCATCACTCATACTAGTTCACGAGCATTTAGAATCGTCAGCAGTGATTATTTGTTATTCCGTGAAATGGTTTAAAAATCATCACTCAACCTATTCAACCCCACTTCTAGGTTGTATTGTTAGCCCCAAAAATTGGTATTAGAGTACGGTTGCTTGTTTTTTGAAGTGTCTCTTACTTCTAAGCATAAAGATCTTTTATGGCTAACATCAATAGCTTCTTTGCTCCTGACTCACATGCTCTCAACAAGCCGCCATACTTTGATGGCTAGAACTACAGTTACTAGAAGAATCGCATGAAAATTTATCTTGTAAGCGACCGACACGCACCTATGGGAAATCATTGAAAATGGACATGATGTTCTATTGCAAGCACCCGTTCAAGTAGTTGAACAAGGAGACCAAAATGTTCCTGCTGCTCAAGGAAACCAAAACAATGATGCCTTTAAAAAACGAGCTTTAAATTCTAAAGCAATGCATTTAATGTATTGTTTTTTTTATCCCCCTCAGAGTATAACAGAATTTCTTCTTGTTCCACAGCTAAGGAAATTTGGGATCGACTTCAAGTAACATTCGAAGGAACTGACCACGTGAAGGAAATAAAGTTAAATCTCCTTCTGGGAAATTACGAAATGTTCAAAATGAAGAATGATGAAAGTGTGACCGAATTGTTCACAAGATTCACAACAATCATCAATAGTCTTGATCAGCAAGGGAAGATCTTCATTAATATTGAAAAGGTGAACAAACTTCTGAAATCATTTCCAAATGAATGAAGCCAAGTCAAAACCTCTGTCCGTGAAACTATGAGAATCCAAGCTGTTAGTATGGATAAACTCATAGGAATACTCATGTCCTATGAAGCAGAACTACAAAATGAGGATTCGAATTCAAAAGGAAAGAAAATCATTGCCTTTACCTCAAACTAAGGTAATGATGATGACACTCCATCTTTAGAAGAAGATGATGATGAAGAAATGGCTCTGGTTACAAAAAGGTTCAAGAATATGATACGAAAAGGTAGTTTTCAAAAAGGAAGAAAATCCACAAAGTATCAAGAAGAAAAGAAACATAGCAAGAGCAAAGATGATTCCAAATCAAAAGAAATCATCTGCTATGAATGCTGAAATCCTGGACATGTCAAGCCAGAGTGTCCTCTATTGAAGAAAAAGAAAGGCAGAGAACTAGAGCAACATAGAGAGCAGTGATGATAATGCAGAACAAGCAAATCTATGTCTTATGGCAGATACTGATTTTGACGAGAAAACAGAGATAGAGTCCTTTGAACTCTCTTATCACGAAATGCAAGATTTTATAAAGGAAGTCTTCGAAGAACTTAAAAATGCTTCAAAGAAAATTTCCAATTTGAAGAAAGAAGTTTCAAATCTTACTTCTGAAAATGTCTCTTTAAAAAGCAATATTGAAAAACTTCGCACTGAGTTGAATGAGCATATTTCAAACGAAAAGGAATCTCAAAGTAAAGTTAAATGCTTAGAGAAGGAAATTTTTGAAATCACCACAAAGTTTTCTCTCGGTTAAAAAACTCTTAAGCATATTCTTTCAATTCAAATTCTATATTACAACAAGTCAGGATTAGAATGTAAAGGAAATGAACTTGAGAGTACTCCCTTTCCCAAAATAAAAGAAAGAATCAAGATGAAACCACGTATTCCTCTTTGTGATTACAAGAATCATTTTGTTAAGGCTATTGGCAAGAAATTCCTTAACTCTTCTAGTTACAAAAGTAGCGGTCATTCTGAATGTGAAAACCAAAAGACAAAAAGGAGAAACTAGAGTATTAGATATACTAACACTAAAGGACCCAAGCAAGTATGGGTATAAAAAAAAAGATGAGTTTCTGCTATGATTGTAGGAAAAGAAGACCAATAGAAAATGATATTTGGACAGTGGATGCTCAAGGCACATGACTAGTGACACTAAGAGTTTTCTGAAATTAACTTAGATCGATGGAGGAACTGTCTTTTTTGGAGGAAAAGAAAAATGAAGGATAGTTGGTAAAGGAATTATCAAAGTAGGAAACCTGATTATTGACAATGCAGCATTAGTCAAAGGATTGAGATATAATCTTATCAGCATCAGTCAACTCTGTGACAAATGCTATGAGATAAATTTCAAAAATGGCATTTGCACAGGTAATGAAAAAGATTTCTCGCAAACCTTTACTGGTAAAAGATATGGAAATATTTGCTTTCTTGACTTAGATCATGATTATGCTCATTGTTTAATATCATCACAAGAAAAACAAGATCTTATTACATAGAAAACTTTTGTCATGTTAGTTTGAAACACATTTCTAAACTTACATCAAAAGAATTAGTAAAAGGACTTCCAAAGATGAAGAATGAGATGAATGATATTTGCAATATCTGTTCTCTTGATAAACAAGTTAGGAATTCTTTTAAGTCCATAAATACTGTTGCTACTAACCGAGTCCTACAGCTACTCCATATGGATCTATTCCGACTAACCAAAAACATTAGCTTTGATGGAAGTAAATTCTGTCTAGTGACTATAGATGACTACTCTAGATATACATGGGTAGTATTCCTAACCCACAAAGATGAAGCTTACAATCAATTTGTGAAGCTAGATCGAAAGATACATAATGAAAAAGGTTATAGCATATCATCTATCAGGACTGATCATGGTGGAGAATTTAATAACAAGAGCTTTGCTAATTATTATGGAGAAAATGGCATTGAGTACAATTTCTCAACTGCTTATACACCACAGCAAAATGGTGCAGTTGAAAGGAAAAATAAACGTCTACAAGAAATGACAAGAACTATGATGATCAAAAGTAGCGCTCCTGCTTATTTCTGGGTAGAAGCAATTGCCACATCAAGTTATATCATCAACAGAATATTCTTGCGCCCATTGTTTGATAAAACACCATATGAGATCTACAAGGGAAGAAAGCCAAATATATCATAGTTCGACATATTTGGTTGCAAGTATTATATCCTAAAAAACAAGAATGACAATATTAGAGAGTTTGAACCAAGATCAAACGAAGGCATATTTCTTGGTTACTCAACTACAAATAAAGCCTTCAAAGTATTTAAGAAGGTATCACAAGATATCGAAGAGTCAATCAACGTGAAATTCAACGATAGTATGATAGGAATCAAAAGTCTGAATGAAGAAGAGGAACCTACAATAGTGCAAATTATTCAGACACCTCATAATCAACAGACCAATTCTCAAGAAGATTCCAAGGACGAATTACTAAAGGACTGAAAATTTCAAACTAATCACCCAAAGGAATAAATCATCAGTGATACTGGTAAAGGTATTCAAACTCGTTCATCATTTTGGTAAGCTATGAACTCTCTTGCCTTATTATCTCAAGTTAAACCCAAGGGAATTGATGATGCAATTCAAGATAAATATTGGATCAAGGCTATGCAAGAAGAACTTTAATAATTCAAAATCAATGATGTGTGGAAACTTGTTCCAAGACCACAAGACCATCTTGTGATCAGTACCAATGGGTATTTAGGAACAAATTGGACGACAAAGGAATTGTTATTTGGGGAATTGTTATTTGGAACAACACTAGGCTCATTGCCAAGGGCTACTCATAAGAAGAAGGTATTGATTACGATGAGACATATGCACCCGTAGCAAGATTAGAAGCTATTCGCTTTTTACTATTTTATGCTTGCTATCATGACTTCAAATTATTTTAAATGGATGTCAAAAATGCTTTCCTAAATAGTTTCATTAAGGAAAAGGTTTTTATTGAACAACATCCTAATTTTGAAGATTCTAAATTTCCAAATCATGTCTTTCAACTCAAGGAAGCTTTATATGGTTTGAAACAAGCACCTAGAGCTTGGTATGAAAGACTCAACACCTTTTTAGAAGAAAATGACTTTAAAAAGAGCATTGTTGATACTACTTTATTTACCAAGATGAGTGGTAATGATATTTTGTTAGTACAAATCTATGTGGATGATATCATTTTTTGTTCTACCAACGATCATTTGTGCAAGAATTTTGATAAAGTGATGAAAAGAGAATTTGAAATGAGCTTAATAGGAGAATTGAATTTCTTTCTAGGATTACAAGTCAAGCAATTGAAAGAAGGTACATTCATCTTTCAAGAAAAATATGCAAAAGAGTTAGTAAAGAAATTCGATTTCGATAATTGCAATAAGGTTGATACGCCTATGTCAGCAACACTGAAAATTGACAAAGACAAAGAAGGTAAGACCATTGATCGTAAAATGTACAGAAGCACGATTGGATCGTTGTTATATCTTATTGCTTCGAGACTTGATATACTGTTCAGTGTATATATTTGTGCTCGTTTTCAGTCAATTCCAAAAGAGTCACATCTTAAGGTTGTGAAACGTATTATCAAGCACATTGCTACTTATCCAAAGTTAGTACTATGGTATCCAAAGGAATCATAATTTTATTGCATGAATATTCAGATGCTGACTTTGTAGGTTGTAAGATAGATAGAAAAAGCACCACAGGTACTTGTCAAATGATAGGCAGTATGCTCATTTCATGGTTTTCGAAGAAACAAAATTCCATGACATTATTTACTATCGAGGCTGAATATGTTGCATTAGGAAGTTATTGCGCACAAATACTTTGGATGCAACAACTACTCGATAATTATGCAGAAGATTGTTCATGATCAATCATAATGTGTGATAACACAAATGCAATCAATCTCACAAAAAATCATATACTACACTCAAGAGCAAAGTATATCGAGATACGACATCACTTCACCAAAGAGCATATCAGCAATGGTGATGTTAACATTGAGTTTGTGGATTCAAAGCACCAACTTGCAAATATCTTCACAAAGCCTCTAGACAAAAATTCATTTGAATTCATTCGAAATGAACTTGAAATTTACAATCCCACTAAGTAAGGATATGGCATCAGCACTGCATATACCAGGTATTTTTATTATCAATCTGCACTGCTCCTGGTATGTACACTGGCAAAGATATGAATGTTTTAAAAGTTACCATTACACTGTACAATATTACCATATTGACAATAAATACGTGTAGTGATTTTTATGACGTGATGGTTGATTTTCTTTATTATTCATTTATTAATTTACACGTTCACCTACAAATAGGGCACGACTTTGACCATCTAGAAACTGCTACCACCTTCTCTCCCACGATCTTTTTAACCTCCAGAATCCTCTGTATTTCTACCTCTCTTGATAAACCACATTTTTTCTCACCTCTTCCCATGGCACCCAAGAAGAAGCAACCTACCAAACTCTCTAAACCTCGTATGGCTACTCGATCAGCCAAAGGGTCATGTACTTCAGAGTAGACCATAGGAGCGCAGCTAAGTGTTAGCCAATGAGAGTCGACTGCACATGCAGGAAGCATCTCCACTAGGGCTATTCAGCCATAGCTTGTACTTCCTGTCATCACAACCCCTCAATCAAAAGAGACTCAAGTTATTAGCACCACATCACCTCCAAGCATGACAGAAGAGCAACAACTCCTCATTACTCAATTGCTTCAATCGATGAACCTAGAGGAAGTGAGAAAGATTCTGGGTAAATCATCTCAAATCTCTGCTCCTGCTCCTGCTGATACACCGATGACAAATTCTTGAGGGCACTAAGGCCTCTGATAAGGAAGGACTTGAAGAAAAACAATCACAAGAGCAATCTGAAGAGCATCTTAAGGAAGTTGAAATAGAGAAAACTACCACTGATGCTCCTATCGCTCATATTAAAACTGAAAAAGGAATGAGTACTGTCGTTGAAGGAAGCAGCTCCAAAATTTTTATGGAAACGGAGGAAGCCCAAGTTGAGAAAAAAAGAAAATGATGATGATGATGATTGTGAGTTTGCTCAATTTGAACCCATCCCTAGTTTAACTCATGATCTCTCTTTTCTCAAATCCTTCATTTTTCTCACTCGATCACAAAAAACGTTTTCTAAAACTTGTTGAAAGAGAAGCAACAAATCACCGCACTGTGAATTTTGATTTTCAAGAAAATCACGGCATCTTTCTCAAAGGAATTTTCAAGAACCTCTCCTTAACCTACTTTTGCACCTTGAAGGAGGAAATTTATTCATATGTTGTTGCCAAATTTTACTCAAAATTTCACTGTGAAAACCCTGAAATTTTCACATTCACTTTTGAAAAGGTCAACTATAGCATGACTATAGGAGACCTGGATGATCTTATTCATAACCCGGTGAAAAATTTTATGAAAATTCCTGCCACCCAGGTTGCTATTTTCATTCATGATAACGATCATTCTGTTTTTAGTGACAAAGTTCTATTCTGTAAACTTACTTTGAAAATGAACATACTTTATAAAATACCCATCATGGTTCTTCGTCCCAAAACTAACATCACCAATGACGTTTCTTGATATGAAGCTAGAATCTTATAGGCCATCCTTAATCAGCATAACTTCTCTCTAGCCCACATGATCATCATTCACATGGCCAGAAATGCACGGAAGAAGTCTGATAATTTTCCATATGGTGCATTGATCAATCTCATACTTCGATCCAAAGGCATCAAGATCAGTGATGATCTTAAGGCAGATAAGATTCTAAGCATGGAGATCGGCAAAGAAACTATTATGAAAATGTCTTTGAAAATCACCAAGGATGGATGGGTTAATAGCAAAAAAGTGATTGTCCCTATGGGTCATGGAGATGATGAAATCGCCAAAGAAGTTCTTGCTCTCCGCTTGAAGGAAGGAGTTGAGAAAAGACTTCAAGGTTCAGAAGTTGCTCAATCTATGCCGTCCCTACCACCAGCACCTCGACCAAAGCATAAGAAAGCAACAAACCAAGGGGAGTCCTCCTTAATAGATGAACCGACAAATGCAGAAATCATGATAGTTGTGATCAATACTCAGCGTATGGTTGATGCTTAAGGATAATATCTCAAGAAGATCGAACAAACCCTCCTCTCACTTGAATGCTATAATCTTGTTCGACTATCATTTGTGTCCTTTCAAGAGAGCCAACCTGCCAAAAAGAAAGCCAAGAAACGCTAAACCTACCCTTGACCATTACCAATGCGCATGTTGTGTTATGTTTCTTATGGTTGTTCTTTTTATTTATTTATCTTTTGTGGTGATAGCTGGTATCTTAGTCCTTATGTCTTTTACTGTCTTTATGTGATTCAATTGAAATCAAGCTTGTGTTGTTTAGTGTGTTTCCCTTGTTTACACTCTTATACTTTTTTATTATGACAAAAATGGGGAGAAATATATTACATCGCATGTGAAATCTAGACTAATATCGCATGAAAGATCTAAACAGATAATGAGGACATTTATGGGCAAATTTGCTATTTGGATTGATATTTATACGCATATATGATAAAATTGTTCACATTCTGTTCCTAAAATGAATATATCAACTGATTAAGCAAATCACTTTACCTTACACACATTGCTCAAAATATCTTCAGTACTTTTCACATCTGCGAGATAAGGTTTTTGTCATCGTAAAAAAGAGGGAGATTATTAGACAACATCTCTAAGGTATTTTGATGATCATAAAATCTTCTCGAGTTCTAATGTTTACCATGACAAGTGCAAATGGTGAAATAAGTTATAATTACCAGTGATCATATTGCATTAGCAAAGAGTTCTAATGTTTATCATGACAAGTGCAGATGGTAAAATAATTTATAATCACCAGTGATCATATTGTATCAGCAAAGAGAAGAACTTGATCTGTGACATAAAAGTGAACAAGTACCACGAGGGGATATCATGGTAGCTTGGAAGGACCAATCAAGATAGTGTTCATGAGCATCTTTGGTACTGATGAGAGTGCAATTAGCATTGATCTTATACCGTCAGCAAACACAAGAACCTTATCGAAGACAAGAAGGTGAACAAGTGTTACAAGGGGATATCATGACAGCTTGGAAGGACTAGTTGAATATAGCATTCATAAGTATCTTTGGTATTGATGAAATGTATTACGATTGACACCACAATTTAACAGTTCGTTGGGTCAATATCTTCACTGATAATTGTCCACCAAGTTACTCAGGATAAGCACAGGATTGTTGTGCAGAGAGTGACAAAAATTGGTGTGATGATGGTGGGTATTGTATTGGTAATCACGACTGTTGATGGTTCATACTACATCAGTTAACCATTGGATTCCTTAGACAACGATAAAGCAGCAACAACGGCAGTTGGCATAGTACAAAGGACAGTGGACAAAGGACAGTCTTGGCAAGGGTATCCTTAAGAGATAAGAATATTCGTATTGACCGCCTGGCGTATGATCCATCCTGGCGTCCTTGTGTACGAGCAATGGTATTGGCGTCCTTTCTATCCTTGGCGAGATCTGCACCGTTGATACTACAACGACTATGATACAAGCTGGAGGTCTATTAAAGGAGAAGAGTAGCTCGAGTCCAAGTAGCGAGTGTTATCAAGAGAAAAGCGATCTATTCAGAGAAGATACAAGAGATTTCAAGCTTTTGAGAGCCTTTCACTTAAATCCTTTGTTCTACTCTTCAAAGCCTTCTCTCGTTAGTGCTAGCTAGCACCACTGCTCATTATTTGTTTGTTGTCTGATTCACTGTATTGGCATATGTGTTAGCGAGACAAGTGAAAGGCTAGTGTACATTTTCTGATAGTGTTATCTATCTTACTGAGGAACATCACGAAGCAGTTGTAACCACCAGTGCTACTTACTAGTGGAATCTAGCCGCTGTTAAATTTGTTAATTTGAGAGTGGACATAGGCTTCCTCTTAAGCCGAACCACTATATATTTGTGTGATTTGCACTCTTACTTACTACACTCATACTATATCATCTCTGAACATTCGAGTATCGGCATCACATCTGCTGGCTAATGAACCTTCTAAGAACATATTGCACTATCGTTTAGTTTAGATCAACAGTATCCCTCATACTAGTTCACGAGCATTTATAATCATCCGTATTGATTGTTTGTTATTCCATGAAATGATTTAAAAATCATCACTCAATCTATTCAACCCCCCTTCTAGGTTGTATTGTTAACCCCAACAATTGGTATCAGAGCATGGTTGCTTGCTTTTTGAAATGTCTCTTGTGACATCCCTTTTTAGGATTGAACCGTGACGTCCCAGACCGTCACTTACTAAGTGGTTGAATTTATTCTTTATAATTTAAACACGCAAGCAGAAGACTATACTAATTTAAAACCAACTCACAAGACGAAACAAACATAATAGACGAATTTATTTATTTCATACTAATAGGCTTTTGTACAGATCAAGGATGGGGTAATCCTAGGAGGTCACAAAACGAAACCCTACTCCCAACTATAAACTAAAATACATCAAAAGATACCCATGACTACTACCCCTATAGTTGTTTAAACAAAAAGGGACAACTGCAATCATAACTGCAACGCCATAACCTCGTCCGTACCACCTATGACTATACACCTAAAGTCGCCCAAAAAGAATGCCAACTAACCCACCACACTCAATCAAGCTCCAACATCGGTTCCACCAGCACTGTCGAAGGGAAAAGGAAGAGGACCAAAGAAGCGACCACCAATCCTAGCATAGTTAGTTATAAAACAGTACGAAAATAGGTCCCTGAGAAGAGAGTATATCGACCCATAAGGTATGGGTACTCCTCACAAAAATAACGCCAAGAAAATAGGGGTCGGTGTACTTAGATACAAACCCCTCGATCTCAATGGGTACCCCGTAGGTAGCTATCGGTCAAGTAGGTATGACAGGCATCTCGCTAATGATATGAAATTTGTAATTCAACAAGAGTGAGTTAAACTCAACAAGTAAACGAGTCATTTTTAACTTACTATTCCACAATTGCCACAGTTAAGGAGCTGTACAATATAATTCTTGAATAAAATATCTACGTGATAGGAATCATGATTAGAAGACATTTGAAGGTGCACATCCAATCAATAATTCACAAATTATGAATGCGAAGAATGCAAATGCAATATGTCCCTCACGTGCAACTCTCATTAGCATTTCCTCCAGTTTATGAACCAAACTTCTGTGGTACACTCGCCACAGGCATCTCGCTCCTACTTCGAGGTCATCGCGTCTTACTTTGGGCGGCAGTCGTCACGTCTTACTTTGGGCGGCAGCCGTCACGTCTTACTTTGCGCAACCCTGAGGTATGCCAACCTCAGGCTTCCTGATTTCCCAACTGGCTCCCACGGGGTATCATCGATATGCCAGCCGATGGTCCTCACTGTACATTCCTTACCAATGCTCATGAATCAATGCTCATGCAATGGTATTAGTAAAGTAGCTAGATAACAATAGAGTTCACATTCTCATGAATGATTGTTATACCACCAGCTCAATCCACGATCAACGAGCATATGTCTCATGCCATATATTTATAAGACACAAGTCTACCTTTTCTACTCACGGTATCAGTAATATCTCCTAAACCATAAGCCAAAAACAATAAATAAAAGCTTCCCATACCAAGGACTATTTGATCTCATCAAAATATATTCCAACGGAACAGTCTTGAGCATCGATCAATACCTACATCATAACTCAAGTAATTCAAATGATAAATTCATGAAATTAAAATATGTTGTATATAAGATCATAAGTAACAACTTTTATGAAGGATGCAAAGTTTGGTTCAATCCACACTAATAGCACTAAATTGAAGAACTGACGTGCATATGCTGTCTAGAAAACAGGGTCAGTGAGTCAGAAAGTGAGTTTGGACCAAGGCTCTACAGTACCCCATAAAATCCAATATTTTTATGTGTTTAAGTTCAGAGTGTCCTAAAAAAATGTTGTGAAGATAGTATGCCCAAATTCAAAATGAAAAAATTTATAAAAATTCATAATCATGTAAAGGTCACATCCAAACAAACTAACCCCTCCAGAAATCGTAACTGATTTAAATCGGTTAAAATCACCTTTTAACCCAAAAATCTTGAAATTAAATTATAACCTAGTTCAAGATGTTTCCCACAATTTTCATGAAGAAAGCTTAGCCAAATTCGGTACAGAAAAGACAACACAAAAATGGAAAATATAGAGGGTCAAAGAGATTCGAAATTGGAATTAGTACACGAAACCCACATGCATGGTCGTTTGAACACCTATCCACCAATTTATATGCTCATAGCATATCATCCCACCATTATCTCCTCTCCTCCAATACTTCACCAGTAGAATTCTCTAAATTTATTTCCCCCCTCCCAAAATCGAGACTCTCATGGAATTAGGAAGATAAAAATGACAAGTTTACTTGCCTTAACCTCAACAAGCAACGTTGATCCGAATGTCCGCTACGATTGCCAACGAGTGAGCTCGAGCAAGAGGAAGAGATGAAGGCATGGGCAAGAGAGAAATGAAATGAGAGAGAGGTGAAAAGGGAGTCTCGGCTAAAGGTAGAGAGAGAGAGAGAGAGAGAGAGAGAGAGAGAGAGAGAGAGAGCAACTTAATCTTCTCTAGGAAGAAGACTTGCATGACTTCTCATTGGTTCAGGTGGGCGGCAATCATCATTGTTCTCTAGAGGAAATTGTGCCAATGATGAGAGGAAGTGAGAAAGTCGGTTGAAATGGGGGAAAAGAAAGGGTGGGTGTGGTCTTGACAAAAATGAGGTGATAAGCAAGCTAGCTTATCAAGAGAGGTAAACGAACTTATCGAGATAAGTGTACTCACTTATCGTCAATACAAGCAAGCTGACTTATCGATAAATAGCCAGATAGGTGGACTCATTTATCAACACTTGTTTTCCTAGTTACCCTTTCAACTCATACACGTGGCATTAAAATTTGAAATTTAAACTCAATCGGTCATCGCTAAAATTGGCGCCACTTCTTCCCTTTTCCATTAAATTCTCACGCCTCTACTAAGAAGTGCAACAACCACAACAAAACCAACAAACATTCATAGGTTAGTCGAGGAACGAAACGGCATCGAGGACCAATCTTGATTAATTAAAACTAAAAAACAACTTCAAACGTCAAACGTTATTCTCTACGCTATTGACAGGTAAACGAGAATTAGGATGTCACAAATCTCCCCACCTTAGGAAATTTCATCCTCGAAATTTAAGATCTTACCTGATTGTTCGAAAAGATGAGGGTATAGGCGCCTCAGGTATCCTCGCTCTCCCAAGTCGCCTCTTCTGTATCATGAAATTGCCATAAAACTTTCACCAGGCGAATGACCTTATTTATGAGATTCTGTCCCTTGCGATCCAATATCCGTATCGGTTCTTCTACATAAGTAACTTTTTCATCAATGTCAATTGTCTCATAGTCCAAGACATGACTAGGATCAGGATGATACTTCCGTAGCATAGATACGTGAAAAACATCATGCATGTTGGCTAACTTGGGTGGCAAAGCTAACCTATATGCTAGATCTCCAACATTCTCAAGTATCTCGAATGGTCCTACAAACCTCGAGCTTAACTTGCCTTTCGCACCAAATCTTGACACACCTTTTATTGGCGACACTTTAAGGAACACACAATCACCTACCTGAAACTTTAAGGGTCTCCGACGTTTGTCTGCATAACTCTTTTGTCGGCTCTGAGTAGTCTTAAGCCTATTTCGTACTACCTTAACTGCATCAATTGTGATTTGCACCAATTCCAATCCCGTTATGCTTCACTCTCCAATCTCATCCCAACAAATTGGTGTTCTTGCAAGCCCTTCCGTAAAAAGCTTCGAAAGGCATCATGCCAATGCTCTGATGATAACTATTATTATAGGCAAACTCAATTAAATTCAACCTTTCATCCCAGTTTGTGATGATCTTAACACGAGCCATGACGCCCCAGGGCGTCACATAACTAACGGCTTAATTATCAGATTTATTTAAAACGCAAGCGGAAGACAATAAACAAACATCGAAGTCAAAGAAACAATACGACAACTTTTTATTTATTTCCTACTTTAGGCGTCTCATAGATTTACATCAAAGAGAAACGCAAGGAAATAACATTAGGGACGGCAAGGGTCTAGCCTACTTCCACCATCATCGACACAAAAGCATCATATCCATGCCCACCACCAAGCTGCCGCACTACGACCTCGAGGGCCATCCGTCATACTAACGGTCTGAAAACATGTAATTCAACAACAGTGAGATAAACTCAGCAAGTCAAACAAGTCATGACCTTTCTATTCAAATAATCATATCATAGAAAAAGACCTACCATCTATTACTCCCACAAACAGTATACAAATATATGTATAACTGTAATATAAAAGTGATGATCGTCAGCCCATACTAACGATATGCAGAATGATTATCGTCAGCCCATACTAACAATATGCATGTAATGAATTCCCTCACGTGTACCACTCTCATTCGTAACCATCAGTTTCATTAATATCACTATCTATTTCTTTATGAATCGATCATCCGCAGACCACTAAGCAACGGGCATCTGCAGACCACTAAGCAACGGGCATCTCGTCTCCTACTCCACGAGGTTATATCCTGTAGACCACTAAGCAATAGGTATCTGCAAACCACTAAGCAGCAGGCATCCCGATTTCCCTCGTTGACTCCCATGGGGCATAGTTGATACAATCATTGTTCGACCGTTCCCACCGTTATCACACTCAATAAATGCACATGAATGCAAATATAGTAATATGCCATACTAAATTCCACAATTAACCATCACGATGTGATAAAAATGCAGCATTAATTCTGCCCAACACGATTGAACCACCAATCCTCATATCAGTCCAATTAATTCACTGCACTATTCACGTACACTATTCACGCGCACTATTCATCGGCACTATTCATGTGCAAAAATTTATTTTTCTTTCCACGTGCCACAATTCATTCCACGACTTCATCGCCATTGCGCCAGAACAACGTAAATCAGTATTTTTACATCTCGAAGCCAATACGATCCGAACTTTACCCCGTTCGGTTTCCGACCACAATACCACCTCGATATACAATACAAATCCTCCAACATATAACTAACAAACGATCCCATCGTCGCAACTACTCCATTTCCGAACAAATATCATCAATCTCATACAAAAATATAACTACTATCCATTTTTGAGCTTAACGTGCATATTCAAGCTATGCCTTTAACCATAACATAATCGGTTGAAAAGAATTGAAATGGCGAGATAACTTGCCTTAATCGAACAACCAAAGCCATGAGCATACGCCTCTGCGATCCGCATACGAACCAAGCTTCAACGAAGACTTCGAGGCGAGCTAAACTTGAGGAAAATGAACTTGGGAAAGGAAATTTTGGGAGAGTTTTCAATGGAGGGTGTCTCGGCCAGAAAATGAGGGGGAGAGGAAGAGCGAGGGAGAGAGAGATTATAAGTCAAGGTTAATTATCACTCTGCCATAAATGAGATCTCAAAATTTTATCAAATTCCTCCTATGTACTTCAAATATTGTCCAATTCAACCTATGGACTCCAAAGCTTATTCAATAAAGCAAGATAAAAAAAAATCCAAGAAGAAAGAGGGAGGAAGGTTCGGTCAAGAAGGGAGAAAAGAGAGAGAAAAGGACAAAAGAAATAAATGGGACGGAAAAATTCTAAAAATACCCTTACGGTACCCGAAAATTATGAAAATGCCCCTGTAGAAAAAATGTTTTTCCGAAAATTCTCATCGAAAGTCAGAACGCTACGTATTGCTTCTTCTATCCACTTTAAAACATTGCACCAAAATTGGAGATAAAACTAGGCTCATACAAATCGATATTGCAATTATCGCAAAAATCAATAATTTAAAACACAGCATTGTTAATTAATCGTACAAAGACTATTTTTCGATAGTCTAACAAAATAACGTTTTCACGCATACAAATATGTAAGCCAAAAATTCGGGATGTCACACAGTTGCCCTTAAAATCCGTAGCACAAGCTTGTAGCATATCTTCTAACACTTGTATAACTCTTTCCAATTGTTCATCAGTCTGCGAATGGAAAGTGGTGCTATAATGGAGCTTTATTCCTAAAGCAACTTGGAGACTCTTCCAAAAGTTCGATGTGAACCTTGAATCTCGATATGATGTTATAGTCACTAGCATTCCATGTAACCTAACCATCTGCTTGACATATAAATCGGCATATTTATCCAACAAGTAGTCTACTCATACCACCAGAAAACTAGCCGATTTTGTCAATTAGTCTACTATCACCCAAATAGAGTCATGACCTCTAGATGTCCTTGGCAGACCTTGCACGAAGTCCATCATTATATATTCCCACTTCCACTCGGGAATCTCTAATGGCTTAAGCATACTTGCTGGCTCCGCTTTCTCTTGTTGGCACGTTAGGCAACTTGAGACGTGTTTAACTATATCGACCTTCATCTCATTCCACCAATAATGCTAACGAAGGTTTTAATACGTCTTCGTGTTCGCTGGATGAATACTATAGCTACTTCGATGTGCTTCTGCCAAAATTTCCTTCTTTAACTCTTCATCATTCGACACACAAAGGCATCCACAAAATTTAACAATTCCATCGTTTGACACTTGAAAGTCCGACTTCTTGCCCTTTAATACCTCTTCTCAAATCTTCACAAGCTCAAAGTCAGATCGTTGTACTTCTTTGATCCTTCTTACAATCTCAAGTTCAACTCTGAGTGCAGCCAAAAGATTCGTCGGGTTATCCATCTCCAACTTAAATTCAGAGTTTAACGCTTCTTTCAACAGCTTCATTCTCTAACTACCATACTTGCTACCATGGTGGACTTTCGACTCAAGGCATCTGCGACCTTGTTTGCTTTCCTTGGATGGTACAAGATTTCGCAATCGTAGTCCTTTAGTAGTTCCATCCAGCACCTCTGTATCATGTTCAATTCTTTTTGTGAGAATAGGTAGTTCAAACTCTTTTGATCCATGTAGATTTCAAATTTCTCACCATACAAGTAATGCCTTCATATTTTCAACACAAAGACAATCGCCGCAAGTTCCAAATCGTGCGTCGAATAATTCATCTCGTACGGCTTTAATTGTCTCGAGGCATAAGCGATTACTTTCCCATATTGCATTAGAAAACACCCAAGACCTTTGAGAGAGGCATCACTATATATCACGAATCCTCCACTCCCAGACGGTATTGTTAAAATTGGAGCCAATGTTAGCTTCCGTTTGAGTTCTTGAAAGCTGTGTTCGCATTCCTCAGTCCACTCGAACTTAGCATCCTTTCTTGTCAATTGAGTTAACGGACCAACCAAGCGGGATAATCCTTCTACGAACCTTCGATAGTACCTCGCCAATCCCAAGAAAGTACGAATTTTCGTTACCATCTTTGGCCAAGGCCAATTGATCACTGCGTCAATCTTAGCCGGGTCCATTGAAATTCCTTCACCAGTGACAACATGTCCTAAGAACACTACTCGATCCAACCAGAATTCACACTTGCTAAACTTTGCGTACAACACATGCTCTCGAAGGATTTGAAGCACAATCCTCAAGTGCTTCTCATACTTTTTAGGTCCCTTCGAATAAATCAGGATATCATCAATAAACACTATCACAAACTGGTCTAAGAATGACTTAAACACCCTATTCATTAGGTCCATGAATGTTGCCGATGCATTTGTTAATCCGAAAGGCATAACTAAGAACTCGTAATGTCCATATCGAGTTCGGAAAGCCGTCTTAGGAATATCTTCCTTCTTAATTCTCAACTGATGATATCCCAATCTCATATCAATCTTCAAGAACACTAATGCTCCTTGCAATTGATCGAATATATCATTGATCCTAAGCAACAGATACTTATTCTTAACCGTCACTTGGTTCAGTTGCCTATAATCTATGCAAAAACACATAGATCCATCCTTTTTCTTAACGAATAAAATTGGGGCTCCCCAAGGCGATGCACTTGGTCGAATGAATCATTTATCAAGCAATTCTTGCAACTGCACCTTTAACTCATTTAATTTAGTTGGGGCCATGCGATAAGGAGCCTTCGAAATAGGTTCTGTCCTCGAAACGAGTTCAATCACAAACTCAACCTCTCGCTTGGGTGGTAATCTTGGCAACTCTTTAGGAAAAACATAAGGAAAATCTCTGACTACTAGGATTTCCTCAAGTTTTGCTTCTTCCTTGGTCTGATCCTTTACTACTACTAAGTACCCTTAGCATCCATCATTAAGAAGTTCGTGTGCTTCAAGAGCAGAAATCAGAGTTACACCCGAACTTGTTCCATTCCCAAGGAATTCAAAGCCAGGTTGGTCAGGTGGGTTAAACTGGACTATCTTGTTATAACAATCCATATTAGCTCGTCTATTCCTATGATAACATCAAAATCGTACATTGGCAAAACTATCAAGTCTATTATCATACTTTGTCCTCCTATATTAACCTCACAATTGAAACATGCCAAAGTGGATAAAACCTCATCCTTAAGGGGCGTAGCAACATTAACAAGTACTTCAAGCATTTCAGTCCTTAAACCATACAACTGGACAAAACGTGCAGACACAAAAGAGTGCGTTGCACCCGTATCAAACATCACATATGCCTTATGATCACATATATAAAGTGTACCTGATATAATGGTCTTGGAAGCCTCAGATTCCTCTTGCGTCGCTACATAAACTCGTCCTTGTGTTGGGGGCCTTTGTGAACTTCCTTGACATGAGTTTGCACCTAATGAGGTTGGTTGAGATGGGTGCGCTATACTCGCACGTGATTGTTGTCCTTCACAAGGACAATCCTTTTGTATATGACCTCGTTGCCCACAACCATAACATATCCTTAATGCTAGACACGGTGTATTTCCATGCGATTTTCCACAACGACGACACATTTCATTCACAATCATCCTTTGGTTCACCAACTGGCTATTCCCAGAATCACTATAACTTTCAAAATTATGCCTCTTATTAGGCGTCAATGCAGATCCCCCAAAACGCATTGGTCTCTTATCACGTCTGAAATTTCTTATTGGAGGACTCGACCTTGCTTGGTGCACTGTCTCTGCTTTCTCCCTAATCAACTCTTGTTCTATTAGTTGGGCACGCCTATAGAGTTGATTATAATCTCATATCTCAAATGGTACTAATTGCTTTTGGGCGTCTGACCTCAAGCCGTTCAGAAATCTCTTTGCCTTGTCTTCGGGGTTATCAACCAAGCGAGGAGCATACCTCGATAATTCGGTAAACTTTGCCTCATATTAGTCCACAGTTAGATCCCTTTGAGCCAGGTGTACAAATTCAGCCATCTTTTTATCCCTTGCACATTCTGAAATATACTTTTCATTAAATGCGTCAATAAAACCTTGCCACGTCACTGCCGTACCTACAGGAAATATGGTCCCTCTTGATGCCTCCCACCAATGTTGCGTATTTCCCTCCAATTGATATTCAGCTAATGCAACTTTGTCGGCATCGTTGCAATCTAGCAACTTAAAAATCTTCTCCATACCTAGCATCCACTTCTCAGCTTCCTCGAGTTCTCCTACACCTTCAAATTTCAACAACTTCAATTTTAAAAACTGCTCCACCAGTCCTTATAGACGATGTTCACCACCTCTCGCCGCTGCTTGTCGTTGGACTCGTTGTCTTATCAATTCACCTAAAGCATATAGTATTCCATCCAGTCTAGGATCTGCCCTTGCTCGTGGATCCACTTGAGGCTAAAGATCCGCTTCTGCTTGAGGAGCCATTTCAACTTGAGGATCCTCTTCGGCTTGTGGGGCTGCTTCAATTTGAGGAACTACTCTAGCTCTGGTTTCTCTCACCATCTTGTCTCAACAAAGATTCTGCAAATCGGTCACTAAACATAAGAGGTGATCAAACTATCCTAATGCTACAAGTAACATGCATTACTTGATTTATGTAAGTAACCCTTGGTTACTTATTATTTACCACAACACAAACACAATCCCAAGCAATAATAGTTCTTCATTTTAGCACGTCCTACACTTCACTTCAATTCTAGTGCTCCTTATCACTCCAGTAAACCTATGGCTCTGATGCCACAAATTGTGACATCCCTTTTTAGGATTGAGCCGTGACATCCCAGGCCATCACTTACTAAGCAGCTGAATTTATTTTTTATAATTTAAACACGCAAGCAGAATAATATACTAATTTAAAACCAACTCACAAGACAAAACAAACATAACGGGTGGATTTATTTATTTCATACTAATAAGCTTTTGTACAGATTAAGGATGGGATAATCCTGGGAGGTTACAAAACGAAACCCTACTCCCAACTATAAACTAAAATATATCAAAAGAGACCCATGACTACTACCCCTGTAGCTGTTTAAACAAAAAGGGACAATCGCAATCATAACTGCAACGCCATAATCTCGTCCGTACCACCTGCAACTGTACACCTAAAGTCGCCTAAAAAGAATGCCAACTAACCTACCACACTCAATCAAGAAGTGATTCTTTTCTATTTTCACTTCTAATTTTTCTTCTCACGCTCGTAGGCCACCGTTGGTCACCCGTCATCGTCGGCCAACACCCGCCGTCGCCGATGCCGGTCACCGCCCGCCGGCCCCGATCACTGAACATCGATCACCGGCCGTCGACCCCGGTCGCTAGACGCCGGCCACAGTCGCCGAATGCCAGTCACCGGACTCTGCCGTCGCCAAACGCTAGTCGCAATTGCCGGCCGTCATCATCGGACACCAATCGTCGGTCGCCGACCGCCGGACGCCAGCCGCCGGTCGCCGGACGTTGGTCGCCAGCCATTGGTCGCAGCCGCTGATCCCTGGACGCCATTTGGTGAACTTGCTAAAAATAGAAGTAGAATGAAGGTGCGTTTGGTAAACATAATTTCTCATTCTTTACTAGAATTGATTTTGGTAAGAATCAATTCTTGCCAGAATAAAAAATTTTGGCAATAATGATTTTCATGCGAGCCCTTAATCTTCAGACTAGTGGATGTGGGCCGAGCTCGGAAACCCAATGGGCCTCATGCCCACAAAAGCATGCAAGAGGGCCCATCAAGCCCAAACCCAAATCCATAAGAATAGTGTCAAGGGTGAAATTACCAAATTGCATGTTCTAGAAACCCCTATCTTAAGAGAGATATTTATGAGGAAGAAGACAAAATAAAATTAGAGATTTTTTGTGCCAAACTTGGTGAAGAAACAAACTTGGAGAAGAAGTCTTCTTCTCTCTCTCTCTCTCAAGAAAACTTGAGGAAGAAGTTTTCAAAAGTTTATTTAAACTCATCCCTCTCTCTCTCTCTCTCTCTCTTCTTTGGCTCTCATTCTCATCTTTTATTTCCTCAAAACTCGCCCGTTATGTGAAGCTCGGATGTCGGCAAATCTCAAGGAAGAAAAGGATCTAGTGTCGCGGACAAAACCTACAGCTAGTAGTCTCGCCATTTATCTTCTTCTCAACCTTTTATATTGTGGTTAGAGGTGGAGCATGTCTTGAAAGTTGCACGTGAAGTCAACGGGTAGGCGTGTAAGACTAGTGATCGTTGGTGGAAGCGTTGAAAAGAAATGTTTATATCGATGTGATTGTTAGTCGTTGAGATGGTGGAAAAGTATGATTTTATGTCAGGTCGGAATTCGCGTCGGTGGTCAAACGTGTGGATGTTCGAGAAGTTTTAGTATTTTGAAAGGAAAGTGGTGACTTGTGGTTGTGACGGCTTGGTGAGGCCGCATGATGAATATTCCGTAAGTAAGAGACGATGGGTGTGACACGTTTTGCATAGGCGGTTTTATTGCCTGGATACTTTGATCTCAACTTGCAATAATCATATGTATATGGTGACGAGCTAGTGAGTCAATGGAAAGACTGACTTCTGACGGTGCCGAGTTTTAAAAAGGGCATGATAGATGATATGATTATCATTATGTTGATAATGAAATATTTGAATTATTGAATTCTCGGGCTACGTATTATAATGGGACTTGAAAGTCGTATTTTGCAGACTCTTTAATTATGATATAACTGTTTGAGTAAAATAGTCATGGCCTAAATTACTTTCTAAGTTTATCTCATCGTTGTTGTTTAACCAATTTTCAAACCTCTAGTGATGGACGTTCGTTTCGTCCGTTTTGGTGTTCCCGTAAGCCAAGAATTGGAAGTAGATAGAATAAACTAAGTTAACCTTGACCCCTTTCTTTTTTGTGTAATCGAAAAAGGCCCGAGTAAAGGGTGTGTAATTTGACTAACTTCCGATGTGGGTCATGATGCATATAAGTAAGATGTGTTTTTGTGTATATGTTTTCCATGCTATCCTATTATTGTTTTGGATGGATGTTATAATATTCGCTTTCGCATGTGTTTATTAAAAAATAAAAGAATAGGTTGGCGACGCCTCTTGGGACGTCGCAATTAAATTACCAATGCAGGGAAGTCATGCACCCGAGCCTTGGGGAAATAGGATTGGGGCATGACAGCCAAAAACCATAAACTAGTATATTTATGATAAATTTACTCCAATTTTTAGGGTTCGTCAAAGAAGATGAACTGAATCATATCGCTAGAAAATGAAACGTCAACTAAGTTATTATTAATTTAAAAAAAAACTAAGTTTTGGGTAAATTTGTCATAGATGTATTGGTTTGGAATTTTTCATGATAAAAAAATTAGTTTAGGGTAAATTTGTCACAAGTATACCGATTTGGAGTTTTTTGTGGTATTAACCCTAATTAAAAATGCAATACAAAATATTGTTGGTTTAACATATAATTAGGTATGTTGGTATGTTTATATACATAAGGATTAACACTAGAAAAAACCCCCAAACTGGTACATTTGTGACAAATTTACTCTCCATTAGTTTCTATCAAATGTTACCGTCAAATTGCTAAGTTGAATGAAATGTGACTGTTGACGGGATGTACCAGTTTAGGATTTTACCTTTCATTTGTCACAGATGTGCTAGTTTGAAATTTTTTGTCGTATTAACACAATTTAACAGAAACTAACGGATGGTAAATTTGCCATAAATATATCAGTTTGAGGTAAATTTGTTATAAAAGTACAATTTTGATGTTTTTTGTGATAAAAAAAAATTAGTTTTAGGTAAATTTGTCATAGGTGTACTAGTTTTTTTCGTGGTAAAAAAAATAGTTTTGGGTAATTTGCCACAAGTGTACCAATTTATAATTTTGTGTGTGGTATTAACCCTCTATATAATGGACAAAATTCTAATTTTCAAAAGATATCTTTCTATAAAATGAGTTAAGTGAGCCTTCCTTTTTTTGGGGCAACAAGTGACTCATCCTTTCTTTACTTAACTTATTAAGTGAATTTGTGACTTAAAATTAATTTTTTAAGTCAAAACCAGATAGCATCACCAAATGAGTTCAATTTTATTTAGTGCCGATTATTTTAATTTTCAACACTTAATGCGATTATTAAACAAGATTGCCTTGACAAAAGAAAGGCTTTAAGCTCTTTGAAAGTTAGAAAAATTAATTATTCCTCCTACTACATTTTTCTTCAAAATATAAAAATAAAAAAAGAACAATTTCAAGTAAGGAATTATGAAAATGTTATAAATGATTATAAAAATGGGTAAATGTCACCAAAAACCCCAAACTTTGCTCTTTGTGACACATTTACCCCAAATTTTGCCCTTTATAACACATTTACCCCAAACATGTATAGTGTGACAAATTTACCCAAAACATCTTTGTGTGACACAAAAAATCCCAAACTTCTATCTGTGTGACACATTTACTCCAAAAAATTATTTGATCAAAAGGCATTTTCGTCTTTTACCTTTTTATTAAATAGAATATTTAATAATATTTAAAAAAGAAAAAAAGGGGGAATCAAGGGTAAGAGCGATAGCCTTGGCCGTCACCGTCCCCATTGTCGGAGAGGGCCGACGGTAGCGAGGGCTACCACCCTTGCCCTTGATTCCTCCCCCCCCCCCCCCCCCCCCCC
>BCNH02000006.1:13274317-13306418 GCA_001662345.2 Metrosideros polymorpha var. glaberrima | reverse complement strand
CCTCCCCTCCCCTCCCCTCCCCTCGTCTTGTTTAATAAAAAAGTGAAAATGAAAAAAGTTTGGGGGTAAACGTGTTTTTTATTTCAAGTGGGATAATGTGTCACACAAGTATATATTTGGGGTTTTTGATGTCACAAAAAAAAGTTTAGGGTAAATATGTTACATAGGACAAAGTTTTGGGTTTTTGGTGTAAAAAAAAAGTTTAAGATAAATATGTCACCGATGGTAAAGTTTAGGATTTTTGGTGGCTTTTTCCCTATAAAAATCAAGGTTTGTATATTTTGAGAATTTTCATTTGTCTAAGTGAAACAAAAAGTAAAGGGCTATATTTCTTTAACCATAATAGGAGGGAGCTTCCACTAACCAGTATGTGATTACCGATCATAAATAAAATCGTAGTCATACTAAGAATTTTTTTTTGGGATACTGACACGATAAATATTTGAATTCTTATCTATGCTTCAATCAAGTAACTACTTTAATTTTGCTCAATTGAGTAGCTCAACTTCTCAAATTGGGGATAATGTGAGGTTTATGTAGAAACACTCTTTTCTTTTAGTCAGGTCAGAACAAAATCATTTTTCGAATCATAACACATGCACAGGACCTTAGCACATGGGTTCGAATCATGATGGATATTACCTTTTGACTTCTAATCAAATTGCCATAGTCTATCCTATTCTTGAACCCAATCCCTTTGTTATATGGCCTGTGGATTGGCTCACAGATGAGGGGTACTCTAATGCAGCACTTTGTTGGAAAACATCCCTATGATATATTGATGGTTACCAAACTATCTCTGTTCTAATGGTTTCCATGACCGATGCAAATAGTGAATTTTAGTTACCATTATCAATGACCTTTCACATCGGTAAATGTGAGATGCTAATCTGATCCTTAAGTGAACAAGCCTCTTTACATTTTGGAAGCACCAGTCAAAATAGCAGTCTCAAATACCCTCGGCACCAATGAAGATGGAAGACTTCATTGATGGCAACATCACATGTCGAAACAACTTAGTATCTTCACCGAAGATGGTCAACCCAACCAACAATCTGCACCGATGTTAATGGATGTGGATTGAAGGTGTGATATATCGGGTTTGATGATTGTGAGATACGCAAAGCAATATGACCGTTGATGGTTCAAAATAGAGCTATTGTGGGTCTGGAATCCATAGCAGGAAAATCGAAAAAGCAGATGTTAGACTACTAGCTAGAGACAGTTGTAGTAGAGCCTATTTTAGGAAAGCAGCGCTAACAGTTGAAGTGACTGCAGCAGCAGTGCTCCTACAGCGCGCCCATGCTCTCGACGAATCCAAACGACTATCTTATCTTTCTTGAAGACTTCCAATGGCTATCTTGAAGTGAAGAAGACCACCAATGGATAGTTTGAAGAAATCTCTATATATAGGGAGAGTGAGGCTGCTAGGAAAAGAGAGAGACTCTCGAAAATTGCATATTCCTCTCACAAGCTTATAGTCTGTCTGATCTTTAATTATATTGCTCTATACATTAGTTTAGCCTTATTGTAACTCATAAACGAGTGTACAAGTGTAAGTGCAAGTGCAAGTGTGTGCATTCCAATAGTGTGATCTATCTAGAAAGGGAAAGACACTAGCCGATTATAACTTAGTTTGAAGATTACTAGTGGAATCTAGCTGCCGTTAAGGCTGTCAGTCTGAAAGTGGATGTAGGCTTGATCATAAGTCGAACCACTATATATTGTTGTGTGAACTGCTTCTTTACTCTACTTGCTTAACTAGCTTCACACACGCTGATTGATTCATTATATAATCTTCACTAAAGATTGTTCACTATTCCGCGAAAGTTTTTATATTTCCTCTTACAACCTATTCAACCCCCATTCCAAATTGTATTGTTAACCCCAACACACTTTAACATATCCACCACCTTATACTCCCTTCAAGCTGTTATGTCTAGATCTATTACCTAGAGGGGGATGATAGGTGATTTTAAATGAACTAAACTAAAATTGCAGAATAAAAACAATCAAAATAAAATTTATGAAGGATGAGACAAAGTCTGAGCTTTGTGTCTGATGTGATGAATAGTGCAAGTGTGCAATATAATCTCAGATGCAGTACATAAGAGATAAGAGATAGAGAAATTTGCATATGAAGCTTATAGTGGTTCGGCTTAGATCAAGCCTACGTCCACCTTTCATGCTATTAGCTTATTGGCATTCCACTAGATAATCTTCAAGGATTACAACGAGTGATGATCCCCAAGATGATAGATTACAATGTGTGACATTCCGATTTTTCGTATCCTGTAATAATACTTAGGTTATAATACTAAGTATTATTTAGCTTATAATGCAAGTCGGCACGTAGAAATAGTAATTGAATTGTTAAGTTTGCGAGGTACGGTTAACGTGAGATGATGATTTACCGGATTGTATTCGTCTAGTGTCCATCGTGTTGTAATTATATTGATAATCGTTGACGTATATATTGGTAGTTGGAGTGATATTAATTCATTATTGTTATTTTAGGTTTCGGATATTCCTTGAATTATACTTTTAATGACTTTCAAATTTTAAGTTCACGGTATTAGTACGATTAATTTAAGTGAATTCCAAAATATTAGCATTTAAAGTGGACACTGGATTTCGTGTTCATGTGTTGAATTAGGTTTGTACTATGACGTTACTAACACAAGCCGTGACGTCCTAGGGCGTCACAAAATCTAAGCGGCTTAATAATTTGATTGATTTTAAAACGCAAGCAAAAGACGATAATATAAATTGACATTATCAAAAGAAACATAGCATGTAACTTTTTATTTATTTTTTCCTTTAGGCGTTGTTCAAATACACATTAAAAGGAGAAGGAAAATTGGGGAAGTAAATGTGTAATCTACTTCTTCTGCCAGCTACACAAAAACGTCATCTCCACGCCCTCTAGAAAGTTGTCGTACAATGCCCTAAAAGACTACTCGCTAACAATCTGAAAAACATGGAAAACAACAACAATTAGATAAACTCAGCAAGTAATTCAAGCTATGACTATTCTACTCAAACAGTTATATCACAATTAAAGAGTCTGTAAAAATACTACTTTCAAGTCCCACTATGATATGAATAATGTTATGATGTACATGAGATGCATGTCGCCACTCTGGGTAACCACTCTCATTCGTATCACTATTGATTTCTTTATGGATCGATCTTCTGCAGTACCGTACAGCAATGGGCATATCGTCTCCTACATCATGAGGTTTATCGATTTCTTTAAGGATCGATTTTTCTTGTATTACCACACAGCAACAGGCTTCTGCAGTACCACACAGCAACATGCATCCCGATTTCCCTCGCCGGCTCCCACGGGGCATCATCAGCGCACAGATTGATAATCCTCACCGTTACCTTTATAATGATATGTATATGCATGTAATAACGAGAATGCATGTGTCAAATTCTATATTCAACAATAATCATAGAAATAACCCAATAATTTGTCATCAGCATATCCAAAATCATATCATCAAACGTGTCCTTCACTACTCGGCACATCAAAGTCAATCTTTTCATTAATTCACCAGCTCATCATGACAGACATATAAAAATATTTTATAAGGTGAAGACAAAGCATACAAGCAATAAAACTAGCCTTGCGAAGGTGTTTTTGCGTTCGCCGTCTCTCACATATGGAATTAAATCACATGGCCTCATCACGGCTACACAACTCCAAGTCGATAATTTCACCTCTGAAAAGACTAAAGCCTCAAGAACATCAATATGTTCGGCCGCAAAGCCTCACGAACATCAACATGTTCGACCACTATCGAACTTTCTGATCCCACGAAATATCACACTTTTCCATCATTTCAACAACAAACGATCAAGGCGTCACAATTACTTCATTTCAAAGTTTTCGCCTACAATCACACGTTCCGTACGACTAGCAGTCGACTCTACGTTTAACGTTTAAAACATGCTCTACCTCTAACCACAATATACAAGGTTGAAAAGAAGAGAAATGGCAAGACTACTTGCCGTAGGTTTTGTCCGCAACGCTAGATCCTTTGCTTCCTCGAGATTCGTCGGCATCCGAGCTTTACGTAGGGAGAGAACGGGCGAGTTTTGAGGAAATAAAAGATGAGAATGAGAGAAAAGAGAGAGAGAGAGAGAGCACAAAGGACGAGGGTTCGACCAATGTGAAGTGAGGAGGAAAAAAGAATAAAGAGATAGAGAGAGAGCTTTTCTTAAAGTCAAGGTTAATCATCACATGCAATTAATGGGACTCCAAGTTTTATTAAAAACACTATAATGGACTTCAAATCTTATCTTCAAATCTTATTAATTGAAGAAAAAAAATAAAGAAGGAAGAGAAGGAGAGAGAGAGAGAGAGAGATGTTGTTTTGTCTCTAAATCATAAATGCAAACTCATAATTGGACTTCAAACCTTATCAAAATAAGACTATAAAATGATGAGGTAAGAGAGAGAAAATAATATTGACTTATCTTCTTAAATTGAAATTATAAGGAAAATACACTATAATGCCCTTTTTCCAAAAATACCCCTACAAAGTCTAAAAATTACAACATTACTAAAAATTTATTTTTGCTTGTTAATAACCACCATAGATAAAACAATTGGCATTACCTCTTCTAGGCCCTTTAGGTTACACGCCATATCAAACAAAGAAAATATAAAAAGCTCGTGCATCTCAAAACCACAATCATCGCGAAACCGATAATTTACAGCAAGAAGGGTATCTAAAGTATGAATCAATCATCTAAAGACTATCCCTCAACAAACATTATTAAATAACATTTTTAAATGTCATTCTTTGTACATTAAAATAGGTGAGCCAGAATCAAGATGTCACAGTATTTGCAAGACCTAGTTAATGATCAAAGCTAAGCTTCTTCTGATAAGTTTAACTTCTTAACAATGAGCTCATACAATGTCCCTTTGCCTAATGATGCAAATCAATGAAGCAATAAAATGGAAAACTTTTGAATAATCTCTCTGTGAACAATCCTAGTAATAGGGGAGGACATGAACACAGTCTTGGCAAAATCATTGTATGCATCTTTCCTTTTACACCTAAAGCTTACAGAAGCCAGTTGTGTCTAGCAAAGGACATTTATTGGTGAAGATTTTCATTGTGGATTTTCTTCCTTTTCGAAAACCACATTTTCGCACCATATTCTTGAACCTTTATTATAAACAGAGCCATTTCTTCATCATCATCTTCTTCTGAACATAGAGTGTCATTATTATTACCTTGGTTTGAGGTAAAGGCAATGATTTCCTTTCCTTTTGAATTCGGATCCTCATTTTGTAGTTCTGCTTCATATGACATGAATGTTCCTATGAGTTCATCCATACTGATAGCTTGGATTCTCATAATTTCACGAACAGAGGTTTTGACTTGGTTCCATTCCTTTGGAAGTAATCTCAAAAGTTTGTTCACCTTTTCAATATCATTGAAGATCTTCCCTTACTAAGCAAGACCATTGATGATTGTTGTGAATCTTGTGAACATTTTAGTCACACTTTCATTATTCTTCATTTTGAACATTTCGTAATTTCCCAAAATGAGATTTAACTTTGTTTCCTTCAGGCGATCAGTTCCTTCATATGTTACTTGAAGTCGATTCCAAATTTCTTTAGCTATGGAACAAGAAGAAATTCTATTATATTCTAAGGGAGATAAAAAGAACAATACATAAAATGCATTGCTTTAGAATATAAAGCTCGTTTTCTAATGGCTTCATCGTTTTGGTTTCCTCGAGCAGCATGAACATTCTAGTCTCCTTGTTCAACTACTTGAAACAGGTGCTTGCAATGGAACAGCAGGTCCATTTTCAATGATTTCCCATAGGTGCGTGTCGATCGCTTCAAGATAAATTTTCATGCGATTCTTCCAGTAGCTGTAGTTCGAGCCACCAAAGCATGGCGGCTTGTTGAGAGCATGTGAGTCAGGAGCAAAGAAGATGTTGATGTTAGCCATAAAAGATCTTCATGCTTAGAAGTAAGAGATGTGACATCCTAATTCTCATTTACCCGTTAATAACACAGAGAATAATGTTTGACGTTGTTCTTTAGTTTTAATTAATCAAGGTTGATCCTCGATGCCGTTTGGTTCCTTGACTAACCTATGAATGTTCGTTGGTTTTGTTGTGGTCGTTGCACTTCTTAGTAGAGGCGAGAGAATTAAACAAAAAAGGGAAGAAGTGGCGCCAATTTTAGCGGTGACCGATTGAGTTTAAATTTTGGATTTTAATGCCACGTGTATGAGCTGAAAGGGTAATTAGGAAAACAAGTGTTGATAAGTGAGTCCATCTATCTAGCTACTTATCGATAAGTCAGCTTGCTTGTATTGAAGCTAAGTGGTACGCTTCTCTCGATAAGTTCGTTTACCTATCTTGATAAGTTAGCTTGCTTATCACCTCATTTTTGTCAAGACCACATCCACCCTTTCTTTTCCCCCATTTTCAGCCGACCTTCTGACTTCCTCTCATCATTGGCACAATTCCCTCTAGAGAACAATGATGATTGCTGCCCACCTAAACCAATGAGAAGACATGCAAGTCTTCTTCCTAGAGAAGATTAAGTTGGTCTCTCTCTCTCTCTCTCTCTTTTTCCCCCTTCAGCCGAGACTTCCTTTTCACCTCTCTCTCATTTCTTTTCTCTCTTGTCCACGCCTTCATCGCTTCCTCTCGCTTGACCTTCCTCGTTGGCAATCGTAGCAAACGTTCGGATCAACGTTGCTCGTCGAGGTTAAGGCAAGTAAACTTGTCATTTTTATCTTCCTAATTCCATGAGAGTCTCGATTTTAAGGGGGGAAATAAATTTAGAGAATTATGCTGGTGAAATATTGGAGGAGAGGAGATAATGGTGGGATGATGTGCTGTGAGCATATAAATTGGTGGATAGGTGTTCAAACGTGCATGTGGGTTTCGTGTACTGATTCCAATTTCGAATCTCTTTGACCCTCTCTATTTTCCATTTTTGTGTTGTCTTTTCTGGATCGAATTTGGCTAAGCTTTCTTCATGAAAATTGTGGGAAACATCTTGAACTAGGTCATAATTTAATTTCGAGATTTTTGAGTTTAAAGGTAATTTTCACCGATTTAAATGAGTTACGATTTTCTGGAGGGGTTAGTTTATTTAGCTGTGACCTTTGCATGATTATGAATTTTTATAAATTTTTCCAGTTAGAATTTGGGCATACTATCTTCACGACATTTTTTTAGGACACTTTGAACTTAAACACATAAAAATATTGGATTTTATGGGGCACTGTAGAGCTTTGGTCCAAACTCACTTCCTGATTCACTGACCCTGTTTTCTGGACAGCATGTGCACGTGAGTTCTTCAATTTACTGCTCGTAGTGTGGATTGAACCAAACTTTGCATCCTTCATAAAAGTTGTTACTTATGATCTTATATACAACATATTTTAATTTCATGAATTTATTATTTGAATTACTTGAGTTATGATGGAGGTATTAATCGATGCTCAAGACTGTTCTGCTGGAATATATTTTGATGAGATCAAATAGTCCTTGGTATGGGACGCTTTTATTGATGCTTTTATTGATTGTTTTTGGCTTATGGTTCAGGAGATATTACCGATACCGTGAGTAGAGAAGGTAGAGTTTGTGTCTTATGCATATATTGCGTGAGATATATGCTCGTTGATCGTGTATTGAGCTGGTGGTATAACAATCATTCATGAGAATGTGAACTCTATTGTTATCTAGCTATTTTGCTAATACCATTGCATGGGCATTGATTCATGAGCATTGGTAAGGAATGTACGGTGATGACCATTGACTAGCATACCGATGATGTCCCGTGGGAGCCAGTTGGGAAATCGGGAAGCTTGAGGCTAGCATACCTCAGGGTCGCGCAAAATAAGATGTGACAGCTGCCGTGCAAAGTAAGACGCGATGACCTCAGAGTAGGAGCAAGATGCCTATGGCGGGTGTACCATAGAAGTCCAGTTCGTAAACCGGAGGAAATGCTAATGAGAGTTGCACGTGAGGGACATATTGCATTTGCATTCATAATTTGTGAATTATTGGTTGGATGTGCACTTTCAAATGTCTTCTAATCATGAGTCCTATCACGTAAATATTTTATTCAAGAATTATATTGTACAGCTCCTTAACCGTGGCAATTGTGGAATAGTAAGTTAAAAATGACTCGTTTACTTGTTGAATTTAACTCACTCCTATTGAACTACAAAATTTCAGATCATTAGCAAGATGTCTACCATACCTACCTGACTGACAGCTACCTACGGCGTACCCATTGAGATTGAGGGGTCTGTATTCGAGTACACCAACCCCTATTTTCCTGACATGATTTTTGTGAGGAGTACCCACACCTTATGGGTCGATATACTCTCCTCAGGGACCTATTTTCATACCGTTTGATAACTAACTATGCTAGGATTTGTGGTTGCTTATTTGGTCATCTTCCCTTTCCCTTCGACAGTGCTGGTGGAGCCGATGTGAGTTTTAAAAAAAATGAAAATCATATCAAACGACTATGGATTTCAATGATTCTGGTATCAATGGAAATCTTGGGATGTGCACTTCAATATTGAAGAAGGAGCTTTCATGATATTTTGATCCAAAAGACGCGTTTTGACTGACTTAAGAAAAACAGTCAGAATCGGTTCCAATTTTGACACATTTTGGGAGAAAATTCACTGAAATTTGCAAACACGTTAAAAACGCGTAGAATTTTACACACAGGTAGATGATAACTTTCTATACAAGTTTCACCTTTTAATTTTTCCCAAAAGAGCCCTTTATGTTTGTCAAGATTTCATGTTTTACCCAGGGACTTTTCTGAAAGCAGTTTTTCACCCAGTTTTGACTTTACCTCAGATTTTATTTTCTAGAAGATTCAATTTTCATAATCTGACTGAAATTATTCACTCTACTATTTAGGACCATGAAGAAAAGCTTCCTAGTTTTGATATTTTGCAAAAATATTAATCTATTATGTGATATTTACATTTTAATCCATGACATTTTCTGAGTTCCAAACTGACTCGGTGAACAGTGAAGAATGGTGTGATTTCGTTCTAATCATATGGTCGAATTTTGATCTAAAAATTTTATATGTTGTAGATATAGATGTTAGGAACAACTTTCATGAAGGAAATTTTCTCAAAATCTCAACAAATAAATCGGAAAAAATCAATAACCTAGCAAAAGGTCAGATCTTGGCAGAACAGAAACAGGTCAGGAACAGCAAGAACAGAATGCAAGCAGATATGAACAGCTACTGTGAATTGACGGAAAAGCACGAATGACTGACCAAACGATGTTCATTTTGGACGCACAACCACTCAAATCGAAGCTTAGGAAGTCCTCTTCGATTGTCTAGTTGAGCATTTTTCCAGATTCCGATCTCATTTGGCTCAAAAAGGGCAGAAACTGAGACAGGTTCACTGGACTCCAAAAAATGCAGAAACACAAACATGCAATGATTTCTCATCTATTGGCTCCTAAACATGATTTAGGTGTTACTTACCTTCAGATCTGTCCAACATCCATTGATGATTAAGTTAGTGAAGAATCAGAATCTATAGCGATTTATAGTCAAAAACAGAAAAAGGAAATGAACCACTCAGCTTCTTGTTGCTGTCTCTATCCATGCTCTCTCTCTTTTCTTCGCTGACTTCACTCTCTCTTTTTGTTTTTCCTCCCCCTTCTCCTTTGGACGAAGCTCCCCCTTTATACTTTCTCTTCTCTCTCCCTTTTATCCCTCTCTCTACCTTGCTCTTCAAGTTGGTTTGTGTGGGTGAGAGTGAAGATGGGAATGAGTGGTGGTGAGAGGTGAACGTGAGGAGGAAAAAAGAGGGTGGAGATGCATGCAAGTGGGCGTGAGTGAGAATAGGCAAGTGGGAGTTTTCTCTCTCTTTTCTTTATTATATATTTTTAATTAATTAATTACTTTTTAATTTGTTTAAGAAATGACATATTTATCTGTTTTGCCTATTTTGGGTGCCTATGCTCATTTGGCCTTTTTTCTTTAGAAAATTAGATTGAATTAAAAATATAGACCGGACCACCAAAAATAGGTATCAACAGGGACGTCACATTCAAATGACCCAAGAGAAATGATAGGAATCGTCGCTCGCTCGAGAGTCGGGGTGGGATAGCTACGGCTTGCCATGGGCGGTGCATAATTAGGTTTAGCATCCTCAACATCATCACCGTACAAAAACATCAAAAACAAGTTGAGCATGCTCCCAAATCTAGAGAGAGATTAAACAAGCACAGAAACGCCTCTAAGAAACTCCCAAATCTAAATTTATATTAGGAGAGAACAGCTCTTAGATCTAGATCTAGATTAATAGATGAGAGCTTCCAAAGCTTGAAGAAGTTGTATAACTGCTTCCAGTGCAGTATGAATTTACTGTATTGCTCCTCGATCCTATCGAACTTCTTGATTTGGAGGATTTGAAACAGCAGCTGGATTCCTAATGACGGAAGCAAATACGCCCAACGAGTAGAGAAAAGTATTAGTGGTGAGACCAGAAAAAAAAAAAAAACTACATAAAACCAATAAAGTATTCCCATATCAGATCGGGAGAGAAAATCTCAATTTGAGATGAGAAGATGAAGCCTCCCTCGATCGAGGGAGCTTGGAGTGAAAGAAGAAAAAAGAACTAGAGAGAGGTAGGTGAGAAGAGAGATAGGTAGGGTTTTCTCTATGTATTCTTATCACATCATGTAACTAATGCAGTAAAGTCCCCGTAAATGGGACAAGAGAAATATATGGTGTAGATTCGTTTGATAGTTGATTTGATTTTTAGCTTTTTTCACAGATCTGGTCGGAATTATTTTTACTTTCTTACCGTGACTATGGATGGAGGAGGGTTAATGAGAGACACAGTTAAGACTTGAGTGAAAGTTTGTGGTTTGTTTTTAGACAAAAAAAAAAAAAGGTTTGAGATAGAATTGAAATTCAATCTAAAGTCGATGACTTTTTCAGGGAATTGGGCCAAGCCTCCATGCACCATGGAGGAGACGATCGAAGATGGGGACGAAGAAGGAGGATGAGGAAAAAGGAGAAGGAAGAAGGAAACATAAAAACAAGAAAAAGAAGGAAAAAAATATGAATTCAAAGGATGATTTCTAAAAACTGATATTAGCATTCCGAGAGCAATTGCGCCACTCGACACGCTCAAATGGATCACGACACGAAATAACTCCGAAACGACACAACAAGAGTCGGCATAAGGGTGCTGTGTGCCGTCAGATCATTACTCCCAGGTCAACGGTCAACCGCCATCCTCCAATGGGGGTGTACGACTTCGTGTGGGCTCGGCTTACTTTACAAGGACGAGCTTAGCCGGCGAGCTGGGCCAAGGCGTGGCCCATCCGTCGGCGCCACTCTTCTCAATGGCAAAAAAGTCATGAGTGAGTGCCTCAATTCCCCATGCATTTTCTCTCTGTTACTTTTTTTTAATTATTAAACCACTTTTAAGGGAAAGAAACGACTTCCTTGCTAAGATTTGAGTGCATTGATGTCGACCCGAAATAATAAATAGTTCTTTTAACTTGCTTACACAAGTATTTATCCATAGTGTTCACAAAATATATGATGCTAAATTATTCACTCATCAAATCAGTTTAGACGAAATCGTAAATGCTTTCGAAGTATTAAAAAGCGTACATTTCTTATGATATTTTCACACTTTACAATATTACATATGATTGATCAATTATTTAACCGAACATTTTCAAAAGAACATCGGTCGTTTAGAAAACATAAAAGTCCTTTTGAAATGATACAAATTAATTAAATGATTAAATTAGAAAAATGAAAAAGGTTACTAATTATATTCCTTGGATTTTTTTCAGCCTGTTGACATCTACTTTCATGAAATGAAGAATAGAAATATCCTAGTACTTTTCTCGAACAGAGAAGATGACTATGAGAGGAATTTAAGAAAAGAAAAAGCTCCTATAAATAAAATAAAAAAGAAGAAGAAGAAGATAAAATAAAAAATAAAAAAAGCGTAAACCAGCACTTCCTCAGCTTTTCTTCTTCTCCCGTATCCCTCCACCCCACTCCTTAACGCCGTTATAACGGTCCCGCTCCCTTCTCTGCGGCGAATGCAACACCCACCCCACTCACCAATCACGCCGTTATAAGCCAAGCGCTCTCTCTCTCTCTCTCTCTCTGCTCTCCCTCTCTTCTGTTGCAGAGAAACTGGAACTCCCTCCCTCTTCGAAGCCCTAGGAAATGGTTCGCGTTCACCTTCTATTCTTCTCGTGTTACTATTTTCACGAAACTTTCATGTTCTTCAACGGGGACCCTGCACAAATTCTAAGATTTTGAGAATATGGTGCTATCTCTTGATAATTTTTGGGCATGGTTTTCATAGTTATTGCATCGTGCTTGATTCTTCCTACTTCCGACATGTGATTGTGTATTGATGTCGCATTTTGGGGGATGATTGGATTTCGCTTCCTCCGCGCAGTTTGGTGTTGGTTAAGGCGCACTCCGTTAGGGGATTTCCATCTTTTGGGTCTCTGTTGAGATTTAATCTTCTGTTGTTGATGCTTGAGCAAGTTGCTGAGCCTCTGGATTATTGAGCTTATTCGAAGAAGAGAAGAACAAAATATATGCTTTGGTTCAGTGTTTCTTCTGTATCTGTTTGTTTGCTGTTGATTATTGATGTTTTGTTAAGTCCCTTTCTATTATTGAATATTGAAATAAGGTGGGATACTTTTAGGATTATGATGCGCATTATTGGAATCGCATCGTTAAGATTTTGCAAAGCTTAGCAGGTTTGTTGGAATTAATTGAATGAAGTCTCCCATTCTAGAACTTTTGTAAGTAATAAAGGGCACATTTTTGTGTTTTTGGTTGTATACTATGTGGTCATCATTCTGCTGGTCTTTGAACATGACCCATTTCTTTCTTTTGTCTATTGTAGTGAAAAGGCGATATATTCTTTCTTGGAAGAACTTGCTTTGCCAAATTCCATTTCATATTTCGCATGTTGGTTAGAGCCACACTGTACTTGCATTTCCATCCATGAATTATGTGAAAGTGATGCCAACATGTAATAATCTTTTTCTGCAAGTTTTAATCTGGTAATACTAGCCTGCTAGGCATCATCCCTTTCATGCATTTATATCCATGATTACCGTATTGAAACGAGCTTGGAGCAATATTTCTCTTCCATTTTTTGCAGTTTGGACTTTCTTGTTTATTAGTCATGATTTTGTTTTACTCAATAGCTTTTGACTGTGTTTTATTCATTTAAATCTTTATTGTTTCATACTCTTCCATACACTCTAACTTGATACTTTATTCAGGATAGTTTTAATCGTATGGTATCTATTTTGTTGCGTGAGTCTTATGGTTGCTTCCACTTTATGCAGGATGAAATAGCATGAAAACTGTGAACAGAATTACATTGCTTTGAGGTACTTTTCCTCGGTCTTTTGGATAGTATCTCTAGACTTTGGCTGAATAATCTTGATGCTAATCTTAGATTCGGATGACATCATTGTTTAACAGCGCTAGATTGCTTCTAGACTCGATGCACTTTCACAAGTAGAGAATGATGGTCAGACAGAATACTTGCATGTGAAAGAATCATGGGATCAGCTTGCTGTGTTGCTTCCAGAGATCAAACTGTTCCCAGCCGAACAGCCAATGAGACTTTGCACAGGAATATCATATATTCACCATCATGGAGCTTCCGTTGGGAAAATAGAAGACGTGTGGCTGGTGAAGTTGACAATCCACCATATGAATTCAATCATGGAAATAGTGACTGTGCTCCCACTGAGATTAAGGAACCAATCAGTTCAAGACGAGGCCACATATCAGATGGAAGAAGTCCGTTGGGAATTATGGGAGCTCCTATCTCTCAACGGTCCCCAGCTCATGATGTAGCACGAGCTGATTCAGCAACATCATTATCTGGTAAGTATGACATTCTGTTAATTGTGTCATCTTTGGAGGAACATTTCACAGGGCATTACTTAACGAGGTCTGTATTAGGGTCCATTTGGGAAACTTCAATGTAACTAGTTCCCTTGGAGAAGTTGTTATACAGGAAAGCTATACTCTTAGAAGCTGGGAAGGCTTGGGCTAATGGTCACATGATAAATTTACACGACAATGTTGCCTAGCTATTAGTCTTTGTTCAGTTATTGTCTTCCAAGTGATCTTGATCCAACAAAAAAAGCTCATATAATAGGTTTGGTGCACTGTGTTTCTTCTTAGTTATTCCAAAATGTCTCTCCTCTTGTCCTAAAAGTGTTTATTAGAAGTTCAGTTCCCATTTGATGATAATTCTGATGCCACTCGGTGGTGGAGTATCATAAACAGATGTTGCCGATTATTGTAGAGAGCTAGTACAACCAGTGAAACATATTAGGTGGCAAGTTTTTCCTGGTTGTACATGCCATTACAAACTAATAACTAAACATGTCAATTTACCATCATGTTAATAGGTTATAGCCATTTGGGACTCCTCTGAATGAGATGAATGGGAGGCTCGTTAGTCTCTGTTGTTTGTTGCCTCGACCAGCTTGTTTTTTGCACGAAATGTCCTTCTCTTTAGACTTGTAGTGTTAAATCTGATGATCTTTTTGTTCAATGTAGATATATCCCAGGCGAACAATGACTCTGCAGAGGTTAGTTTAAATTGATTGAGGCTGATTCTCTGGGAAGAGTTTAGGATGTTCTAATCAAAATTGCTAATTTTTCAGCTGAAGAATGCAGCAGAATCCCCTGAATCAGTCGCACCAAAGATCTCATTTTCCACAACGATACCTTCATCCTTTTCAATGCCAATAGCAGATCCATTGTCTTCCCATACTCCTGCTGTTCCTCCAAATTCTACCCCCTCAAGACGAGCCCAATGTTTGGTAGGACACCAGTTGTTGAGACAAATTTCTGATAGTCGGATTTTGGGAATGAAATCACCATGTAGGAACTCGATATCTGAAGGAAGACCGTCATTTGTCCTGTCCCCTTGTAGCAATGAGTTCACTACAGGATCCCAAAGTGGCTTTTCTGATGGCTGGTCTATGCGCACATTTTCTGAGCTTGTGGCCTCTTCTCAGAAAGAGAGGTGGTCTTTTGACAGTGAGCAGTTCAGCTCTGGTTGTGGCAAGATTAGTGGATGTAGCAGCAGCAGGTTCTCATCTTCACCGTCCATTGATTTGCAAACATGTGGCGCATGTACTAAGCTCCTGACAGAGAGATCATCATTTAGAATTACCAGCAATGAGGTTGCAGTGGTTGCAGTATTGGTCTGTGGGCATGTTTTCCATGCGGAATGCCTAGATATCATGACTCAAGAGACAGACCGCTATGACCCGAACTGCCCAATTTGTACAATGGGAGAGAAGCAAGTATTGAAGATGTCCAAGAAAGCTGAGTTAAAGTCGAGGAGCTATAAGATATTCAAGAAACGGATTGGGGATGGTCATTTCAGTGGTGACTCGAAGATTTTTGATAAAGGGAAAGCGATGGCACAAGAAAGAAAAATTCCCAGGTTAGAAATGAGTTCCAGTTCAGGGAGCTCTTTTACGAAGCCCTTCTTAAAAAGGCACTTCTCTTTAGGATCCAAGTGGGGCAGGTCCTTATCTGAGAATGATTCTGCCAGGAAGAGGAGCTTTTGGTCGAGATATCGCAGAGATTGAACAGTACTAAGAGGTTAGTATTCGAAGGACAGTGCAAGGCTTCAGCTCTACAGATTCTTAGTTTGGTTTTATCATGCTTTTGTGCAGTTTAAGTCTTATTATGCATATGTAATTTGAGGAATCACTTAATATTTCTCCGTGACAGTCAAAATCTTTAAGAAGGTATGCTGGGAGCGATCACTCAGTTGGGCTTTGAGCACTCCGTGGAGTCTGATATACGGAATTAAAGAACAGCATTTTAAATGGCGGTACTATCTACACCATCAATATCAGGAGTGGTAAATGGGATGTGATGGGTTTGATCTGAAGTTACGGCAGTACATGGTCCTGTTTTGCCCATTCATATGCCGAATTTCCATTGAAGTCAGTTTCACCTTAGGCAGCATGGGGCTTGATTTTATGCCCACGAATGGAGAGGATTACCTCATTAGGTTGCTGATTGTATAATGTGAATCCTACTCTGGATTCAGGAGCAATGCAACTCACCTTAGTTTATCTAATGACATCATAGGCTGCTTATATATTGATCATGCGGTTGTTATGACATGCTATTGATGGCTATATCTTTAGAATAGTACTGTACCTTGTAACTCAAATACAGATCAACTTAAGGTATATCATTGACATTCCACTTGGTAAAGGGGTTGATCGCTTGAATTTGTCATGATTAGTAAAAATTTCCTACGCACATCCAAGGCTACTTTGATTGGAAAACCAGCTAATATAAGAAATCAAAGGCAGAAATCATTGGGATTGATTGGTTTTTGGCAATTTTATGCTTTGAAAAAGAAATTGAATGGCTGCAATCCTAATCGGCCAGGTTGAGTGCAAAAACAGGTCTCATCCATTTTACATTCATATTTCGAGAACATACAATCCAGAAACGATAAACTCGAGTCCTCCATCTTCAAACACTACAAGTAAACAAGTTTATGTCTGCGGTTGTCTTACTGGGGCTACAGTGCAGCAAAAGGGTTCACCTGCAGCTTTGGAACCGTAGTAAAACCGCCGCTAGTGAACTTTTGTTCTGCTGCGTTTTCACAACTGCAAAAGAAAGTTCATAGAAAGAAAATGCAGTATCCATACTTACCAATGTATAACTTGAATGAACGACCGTTCAATGCAACAAATCGAATATGAATAAGTAAAATAAAATGTCAAGAAAATAGTCTAAGAAGCGCACCGACATAAAAGCTAGTCTAAGTTACTCATGACCAATCACGAGCGAATATACTGACTTTTCAAACTCTCTCCCTCTCCGAAACCCTAAGCGCCGCCACTCCTACAATGACTTTCTAGAGAGATTCTCTCTCTCTCTCTCCCTCTACCTATCCCTCTCTGTCTTCCATCTCTTTACTTGATCTCTTTTTCTTTGTTTTGCTTGTCTTTCCCTTTCTCTCTTGTATGTTTTAGGAGTTTGTGTGTGAATAAATTTCTGCAACTTATTTTGGGTAAATATAGAGATCAGTTCAACCATTTGTCCAATTAACAGTTATCGAGGAGGATGTTCATGTCATGACTCTATAATCTTTTGGAGATTAGGTTGCTCTAAGAGTTTTACTCTCCCGAACTAGATTTATATCTAGATCTAGGAGTTTCTGATAGGTATTTAATATGTACTCTTTCAACATATAGATCCAAATGTCACTGCTCAGCGATGGTAATGAGCACATCGAATCTAGATGCGCTAGAATGTAAGATCTTGACATGTGCTCATAGTAAATCTAATGATTGACCGCCAAACGTTTATGGTTGCAAATCTATTTTTGAGAGAAGAGAGTGTTAACCATAAACAATGCTCTATTATTTACTTGTTAGCAGTTATTTTATTTTGCGTTTATTTGAAATTTGCTAGGCTTGAAAGCTTTCCATGTACTTCTCAAGTATTACTTTGATTAATGAATGGAAGCTATCTCTAAAGAAGAAAAAAAAGTTACTCATAACCAAGTTAACTTCAAATATCATCACATTCAAACTCAAACTCATGACTTTCATTTTCCTCCATGGGTTGAAGCACGAGTGGCTTGTCGTCAATCAGCATTTCCATCAGCATAATCTCGAACCCAATTGAAATTGTCCTCAACTGAATCAAGGAATTCATTCTCGATCATGGTGCTGTTTATCTTTAGCGAAGGGATCATCGCCTATATAAGAAGGTATCTAGCAAGAGTCTTGACAGCAACCCACCAATATTTGTCCCACATATCTTGCACATAAAACACTTTGTTGAACCTGAGAGACCAACACATACGGATCATCACCCAAGTTCCGACCGTAGTACGTGAGATCACCCATAATTGGGTGTTGGTCCCTTGCACTTGCGTAGCTGGAAATCTTTGACTTGATGATAAGTCCACTCTTTTAGTCGCTCTATTCTTCTCGTGATCTCTTGTTTGAAATCGGATGCCATTTACGGCATAGCCCTTGAATCTTCTCTCCCCCACAGTATCTGGTCCTCGAGCTAGCCATCTGGTTTCATCATTTTATGTTTTCATTGCTCTCCAAAGAAGCAACCTACGTACATAGATAATGTTGAACGATTAAAGTTTCTTCACATACTCAATCTCGTCGAGAAACAAAAGCAGAAAAAGATATACACGTACACGCGATATAAATCAAGTTTGGAACCCTTCAATTCACCAACCTGTCCAACTCTTTTCTAGATAGCCGGTGATGACAATTCTTTCTCTTGATCTCAGATTCAAAGTCACTGTGCATAGTTAAAGACAGGCGTCAAATAACAGATAAAAATATTGAAATAGCCTTTTCTAAAATATCCTACTATCAAGATTTCTATTGGATCGACTACTCCCTCTTGAATCAGGGTTATTGAAGTATCTCGAAAAATAAAATACACAAATAAAAAGTATCACGAACAAAATGCAGACACTTTCTTCTGTAAGATATCCTACTGCAATGGAACTTTGGGATGTCCTCTATTTTCGAACATAAGATTTCGACATAGAGAAGTGCCGATGGACCCACAATACAGTTTATGTTCAGTGTATCAACAAAAAGAAAACAAAATAAAGTAAATTGCAAGATTAAGACATTTCCCCTTTCAAATATATACATCCATCGACATTGCACATGTCCACATAGTCCAGCAACTTTTGCCTCTGCTACTAAATTAATAACTAAATGAACCATTACGGAAAAGAAACCGGGTGGAAATATTGTTTCCATATTGCATGTTGTTACCGCAATTTGAGACTCAATCTTCTCTAACTCACCGACACGTCTAGAACCTTTGAACATAATGCTTTATAAAATCTGTAATATTCAATAAGAAACTATAATCACTTCTTTCGGCAACATCCTCCGCAAAGCTGTCGGTAAAAGTACTTGTATCAATATATGGCAATCAGGACTCTCATTACCATAAGTTTTTGGTTGCTTTAAATTGGCATTTCAAGGTACATTTGACGCACAACCATCTTGATCTTTTACTCGCTTAGCACTTCACAAAAGATTTTTTCCTCTTTTGGCTTTAGAGAGTAGCAACCACGTGGCATATACACCATGTTTGATCCACGTTGCTATGGATGAAGCGTTGTCTCTGAAGATTAAGCTGCCTCAGTCTTGCACAAGATGGCATCAGGGTGATGATATGAGCCTCCCTTCGGGAAAAAAAAATCCATGCTTGGTGGCCAATCCTGCAGTGCCGCTCTAATTTCATAAAAATCCCCATAGGGAGATCTACGGAATGACAACAAGACATCAAGCTGTTGAGGTTGTCAAATGCCTGAAAACTTTGTGACTGGTTCACCTAGCTGACTACCCATAATCCATGTCACTCTGCTCGATAATGCTCCGCAGCCCTGATTTATAACTTGGATGAAGCAGCTTAATTCCTAGCTCCCGCTTCAAACAAGTGTTCAGAACTCGCTTCTCATCCCTTCTACTCACTTTCTGTATCGTTGACTCCATTCGATCAGGATACTTGTCCTCTTGAAACCAGCCAGAAAACCTTTTCTTCACCAAGTCCTCTGCATACTTGAATACTTCTTCCCTGGGTGCCGGATCATCATCGACAACATTGTATATATTGCTGGATTGTAAAGACGAGTGCATTCATTAGCAAATACATACATTTTCTAGTATGCATAAGTAGTAAAGAGGGGAAAGAAATCAGGGATCCATAGTGGCTCTGCTTATTCCATGTGTAAATCTGTCGTATATTCTATTGTCATAATAAAGTTGCTCCCATTATGTGTCATCAAGCAAAGTTTATTAGCCAGGATATGATTTGTAGTGATTTGAGACATAGACAAGGATGGGACTATGATTGGCGAATTGTTGCTTTGACGGTAATAACTTTTGATCCAGAGGATTGACTAGGCACATAATGCCCATCCTGGAAACTTGTTCATTCAGAGTACAATGCTACAGCCATACAACCCGTTTAGGTTGTTCTCGGCTTGATAAATCTAATGTTTTTATGTATTTTGGGGCCATTTCTGTGTTAGGCCCATTTTCCATCACTTGTGAGCCCATCTGTTAAGTCATTATTAATTTGTTTTAATTCTGATTAGTCCTACTTTCTGAATTTATTAGGGTTTTGCTAGGTTTAAATGGCGCTTATTTACTTGATTCTGCTTGAATGGACCATTGCCTTTTCTCAGAAAACAGTAGTATTAAAAGTTCTATCGATTGTGCTTCAAGTCTGTTGTGCCATTCTGTGTGCACACAAGATTTATTTATGATTTCCCATTTCCACCATGTCTAATTATCGCCCCCAATGCCCCCACCCCCCACCACCCAAATAAATAATAAATAACGCCCCAAAAAAGAGCACCCTAAGAAGGAAAACCACAAGGACAATGAACATCTTAATTTTTCAAGTTTATGGACTAAAGATAATGCATGATAATAATAGAATTTTAAAAATTACCTTGAAAATGGCACACAAATGCCAGCTCTGAGTGCTTGACAAATGTCATCAACATGAACTCTGGATGTGTATTGCCTTGATAATCTCATCTTCTGACTGTCCGACAGAGGTTTTTTGCTAATTATTGTATCAAGGGCACTGCAATGATGAATGTAAGAAGATCAGATAAAGTGAAAGAAGCAATGAATTCAGTAGCAAATGACAGTCACCAAGCAAAAAGTTCAACTAAATCATCATCTATCGCCAAGCATGTTTGGAAAAAGGATCACAGGGGTAAAGTGAACTACAAATCGAAACACAATTTATAACATCTCAAATCTTGACTCCACTGATTTCTAGAGCATGGGAAATTCTAAACCAATACAGTTTGAAGTAGTTCTGTTGTCTAATAACTAAAAAAGCCATGTTGCAGATCTGAGTATTGACTTAAGGTAACATCATGCCAAAAATATCCACAACCTTCTTCCAGGGCCATATATGCCTCCAAGTCGGAGTACCAGGGAAGAAATTCCGAGATTGTGGCCCATATCTAGCCATCCCTCCTCAGCACGTAACCTCAATCTAGCCAACTCAGTTGAAGGATTCGCTGGATAACTGCCACATAACATCATACACCTTTAGCAATGAAGTAAATTCATCTTACAAGAAACCAAAGGTGGTCATTGAGTACTCACTCCTCATACACCCATGCACCACCACAATCTCCATACACACCTATTAATCAGAAACAAATTCACACAACCAAATGACATCAAGAAGCATGATTGGGCAGATAATTGCGCACAGAAAAAGGTCCCAAGTTGAAGTAAAGACACATTTCTCTATATGCAAGAGTTTAATCTTTCCAGATATAGCAGTGTAACGTCATTCTACTTAAGAACCAGAACAGATCATTCCGAAATCCAATGTATGATGTTAATACAGGCTAAATTCCGGAACTAGCTTTTGGATTCGCCTTAGATGCTTAAACATAAAACTTGTAGACTACTAAATGCCTCAAGCCTAACCAAGGTCATAAGTCAAGACTAGGGAGAGTACAATTCATCCTGCTCATTTTACTCGAACACTAGAGCAGCACGAGCTGTAAATAAACTTGTCAAGGCAAACTATGCTATAATCGAGTTCATTAAGCGACATTCATTCATCTTCATTTAATTTCCATTGTCATTCTCCTCTCTCCATCACTTCAAATGGACCTCCAGCTAAATATAAGTTTAGCAACCTATTATCAGTGCTACAGCCATGTAAGCCTTAGAATCAAGTTGATGAATCCATGTTTCTAGGATTTTAGCAATAAATTGCAACTAACAAGTCTTCTAAGGAGGCCCAACCAATCAACAATTATTTTTCATTTTCCTCTGTTTTTTTCCCTCTATATGTATGTGTGTGCATGTGTGAATAAGTGAGTGGTGGAGAAAAGGCGCACTACACTCAAATACAGCAGTTAGATAATGCACCGGGTATAGTCATGTGAGATCATTGAGCAATCCAGAAGAATGCCCGGACAAGAACATTGCACAGTGGCACCACAACATGGTCTGCATCTTTGCGACGACGTCCCTCAATGTTTAATAAGAGATACCCATTCCAACGCACATGTTATGCAGAGGATCCACACATCAAAAAAATTACACACAGAGAAAATAATGGCCCGGATGTCCAAATTCTAAGATAATTCTCTCAATAACGTTGTATAAATAAGCACGGTTCCAATTCCAAATCTGATGTAGACATACTAGTGGATGACAAATAACACAGCCATTGCAGATTTCCATCTCTCAGCATATGCTCAAGAAATTCTCGGTGTTGTAGCATCTATAAAATAAACAAACAGCCAAAATAGCCTAATTAGCCGACATTGGGATTCATTCATGCAGTCACATTCTGGAAGGAAACTAACACGCAACTGGGAGAGTGCCTCACGTACCGGATCGCCAATGCCCCTCACAGGGGGTATAGAAACAAGAAGGTGAGTATAGTCTTTCAAAATGTCCAGAGTACTCAACCTGAGAAAACAACATCGAGAAGTAATTTACTACAAAATTGACTCATGACTTCAAAGAAAACATTTTGGGTAATAAAATAAAAGGGCCACAGCACAAGGGGACACACAAAATTCAAAGTTCTTATTACGTGATTCTCAGTTTGGGACACACAAATGACTCGACTCCCCACTACCGAAAACAGCTTTGACTTTGAAGTTCGAGGATAGCAAGGAACAAACCCTAACTCCGGTTCATTCGCATCCAGAACGTGCGCATCCAAACCCTCCTCTTCAAGCTGCCTCTTCTTCTCCAGGCTCCTGCAAGTCCCCGAAACAGCCCTAGCCCACGATTCACCGAACAGATTACGCATCCTGTGAAGCTAACCGAGCTTATATCTACTCACAAACTCCACTCGACTTCGAACGGATCACAGAATGAGAACGTACCAGCCCTGGTCCTTCATGTGCAGCGCGAAGAATCGGCCGACGTAGCCTATGCCGAGGATGAAGAGCCGACGAGAGAGCTCCCGATCAAGTCCTGCCTGAGATCGAGGAAGAAGAGGAGGCGGACGCAGATTGGGCCTCGCAGCAATTGACGTCGCTCGGTTGGGATCGAACCGAACCGGAGCTGCGGAGAATCGGAGCGACATTTTCCGACGAGTTTTACACTGCGGGAAAGGAGAGAATCGGAGGGACATGTAAAGCACTTTCCTATGTTCTCGAGGAAATTGAATTTCACTATTTTGTGACTTACCTGTATAAATTCTGACCAAAAAAAAAAAACTTACGATTATGAACATTATCATTTAGAATCTCCGAGTGTTATTTTCATATTCACCTAAGATGTAAGGGAAACAAAAATTATAAAAAATGCAGAAAATCAAATTCTAAAAGTGTCTTTTTTGTTAATATTCATGAATTTTTGCTTTGAATCTTCTTGCTCTAATTTAGCCTTTCGAGTCTATTGCATACACGAATCATTTAAAGAGGTACAAGCCAATCTTTATATTTATGCGAAACATCAAAGATAAGAGGAGGAAGACAGAACTTTAAAAAAAATAAAAATTCAGTAGGCTGTAATTTTTATAATTTGCAAGTTGACGATATCCGTAACTCTTAGCGAAATTACGAGATACACTGAAATAAAAATATTTTTAGTTTAGTTGAAGCTCCAGATCATGACTCACTTTCGATTGTTCAAAATCTGGGAGATCAAAGCCAACAGTTGCAGAAGAACAAACTATGATAGGTTTGTCATATTCTATTAGCTAACAAACTAAATTTTCAGATTAAATTATTTATTTATAATTCTAAACCCTATATAAAGTGCAAATATGCTATGCTTTAAATTGTGTGTGTGTATATATATATATATATATATATATTAATTTTTAAGATGATTGCATGATTAAGTAAAATTCTTTATTTTATTCTAAATCCTGTTTAACTTCTGTATATTTAAAAGTAGGAAATATATGCCAAAATTTTAAAATAAGATGTAATTCATCATAATTTTATTTAATTTTTTATTCACTAATTGAGCTACTTGAATAATGATCTTATAAATTATTCCAATGTTTTTTCTTCTATTCATGCACCTTTGTGGAAAGAAACTATTCGAAAAAGATTAATTATGTTTTACAAAACCAAACTTGGGAGCAGTTGTTTCACCTACCGAACATAAATGAACTTTCAAACTTGGAAGGCAACTTCAATTTTAAAGAAACTGTATCTCACCTTCTGCACTTATTGAAGGATGTAAAATTTTTTTTAAGAATAAAACTTGCACGCCTCATATGATCGTAAATTCTCAATTTCTATAGTGGTTCTCGAGATTTTTACAACAATACATAAGCAAGTGATGTTCACCCTGTTACTTAAAATCTATATCTACACAAATTATTCAACTTCTCCACTTTTCTTAATGTATAACCATCTAGGATTATGCCTTAGAGCGATTCAAATCTTTACATTTTTTCTCTACAAATTATGAGGTTGAGGCAATAATAACATCTTGGGGGTAAAGTCCAATTCCTATTACTGTTTTTCAATTTTCAATTTTCAATTGTCTTGCGTGATCGAACACTAACTTTTGGAATTCGTATAATCAGATATTCCTAGTTTGCAGTTTGTACAATTTTTTTTTTTGGCCGAAGTCAGTTTTTACATTAATATAGTGCTGATGGGTGGAAAGTAAATGTAAAAAGGCCATTATTTTTTTCTTGGATTGAAATAAATTAGGGAATGTAGAAAGGCCAACCACTAGGCTAAGCTTCGAAATTTTAACAATACAAAGTCAAGCCCGCCATTTTTCGTTTCTCACCAAAACAATTTTCCAACGAAGGAAAGTGAAAAATAGTCTCATTTCTTCCACTTTAATCCTCTCATTTTCATCATCTTCCCTTTGGCCATCAAGATAGATAGATAGATAGATAGATAGAGCTTGGTAGAAAAGAATAAGCTAGGAAAAATTGTTGCATTTTTGCCAATTCAGTCTTAAACTTTTTAATTTTGCTAATTGAATTCTAAACCTTTTCACTTTTTGTCAATTGAATCTATTTGGCCAATCTTCGCCGAAATTGATAACTTAAACACCGGTCGTCTTACATGGCACGGGCGACACTGACGTGAAATTTTTTTAATAATTTTTTTTACTTTTTCTTCTCTTTTTTTTTTTTTACTATGGTTGGCGAGGGTCACCAAGCCCTCGCTAGCCTCAGGCGAGAGTCGAGACGCCCTCTCTTAGCCTCATCTAGTGGTCAATGATTGCCCAGTGGCCAGTGAGGGCCCAATGACCCTTACCGGCCATAGTAAAAAAAAACAAAGAAAAGAGAAGAAGAAAAAAGGAAAAAGAAAAGAAATTTTTTTGAAAAAATATTAAAATATTATTAAAAATTGTCCATGTCAGCACCGGTTGTGCCACATAGATTAGCTAACGTCTACGTCAGCGATTTCCAGTCAAAATTGACAGAATATACTCAATTGGCAAAATATAAAAAGATTTATAACTCAATTGGCAAAGTTAAACGGTTTATGATTGAATTGGCAAAAGTGTAATAGGTTTAAGACTTTTTAGACAAATTTTCTAAATAAATCAACCTACAAACGTCAAGGTCAACCGATGTTTTAGCCCCCCGGCACTCAAACGTGTAGCCCCAGAATCATTGATTATCATTTACCAAGGTAAAAATCAAGGAGCGAAATCCCTTCTCAAATACACTGGTAAGCAGAAACCATATGATCTGTGTCTTTTTCTTTTCTTTCTTTTTTTTCTCCTTCTTTTATATATATATATATATTGAGTGAACAGCCAACAGCAAGGTAACCATATGTTCATTGCTGAAAACTACATGCTTGATTATGAAATATCATAAGAAAAGAAGCCGTGACCCACCCATAAAAAGACAAAAACCCACAAAACACCTCTCAAGTTACCTCCTTCAATCCGTTTTATTCAGTTGTCCACCACAAAAAGAAACCAAAAATACCAAACTTGCACTCAACCTGCCATGTTTCCCCATTCTTGTGAAACTTTGAATTACCTCATTGAATCCCGACAACGAAAGTGAAAGTGACCATCTAATAAACACCGTTGGTGTAGACTTTTCTTTACACAACCGGGTTTGAGATCAATATGCATGGCCATATTGATGTCCATTAACAACTAACGTGGACACGTGTCTTGATCTCAAGCTCGCTTCTCAAATAGAAATTTTGCACCGCTAGTGTGCTGTATGAAAGCTTTGTCCTTTTTGTCTTCATAAAAAAAAAATAGTAACTTCACTCGATCAGGAGAAATTCTTGTCTTAATCCGGATCTAGTGGGCTCAATGAACAACAACCGTCACATGAGTCCCACCCGTGAATTTAACGAAATCAACAGCTATGATTTCAATCGATCTATAAAAACTAGGTCCAGACAAGAATTTATTCCTTAACAAGATCCTCGATGCTGTAACAATAGTTAACGCAATTCTCTCTAGATACAAGCTTCTGGTATTGAACAGCCGACAATGACAGTTGTGCAACAAACTATACCGGTGCCAGTTTTAGCCATTGATGTTTGGCCAATCGCATTGAAGAGAAGCCAACCTACCCCACCTATCTAAGTTATTCAGTTTTGGATAGTTGACTCGAACAATGCAAGTTCCCCTTGCTGATAACTCCCAACTACTTCTGAGGAAGTTCTGAGAAACCAAACATCTCTCTCTCTCCCTCTCTCTCTCCATCATTGCTGGAGGAGAAAGAAAAGTGCACTCCTTTCCCATCAAAACCATCTCCTCGCTGAAAAGAAGAGAGAGAAGGCCAAAAAGGAAAAACAAGAACAAATGGAAGAGCAGGTTGCGAATGTGATTGTAGGTGGAGTCGTTTCGTGGACGATGGCGTTTCTCATGATGAGGAAGAGCTTCCCGAAACGCTCGTTCGAGTTCTGCAACCGGACGGTGTCGACCCTTCACGCGACTCTGGCTGTGATTTTAGCATCTCTCTCGGTCCAAGACTGGATGTCCCCGATCTCTCCTTTGGCCTCCAAACCATCGCCCCTCCAGGTACGCAGTCGCTTGCTGCTTCTTGAGTGAATCAGTTGAGTTCTTGAAAGTGTTAATAGAGAGGAACACTTCATTTGGATTCCTAAAGCTCTGTTGAACCGAGTTCAGTCGAGTCTGAACATTTTCGATGGGTACAATCATGTCCTCGAATAATCTAAAAGGTCCTGAAAATAGCCCAAGTTGCCGCCTTGGCGCCGTAGTTAAAAAAACAATGGAGCTGTGATGACGGAAGGCTTGGTTACACTTTATTCGAGAAGGTCCAGGACTAGAATGGCATCAATTGATAGAGGTTGAAGACTCGATTACATTATATAAATTTGATGTGCTTTTCTATGAATTGATTGTTTTTGAAGTTGCTGAATTGCATTAGCGTTAATTAGTTCTGCAATGGTGGGTTCTGATCTTTGTGTGTGCGAGCACGAACAGGTGCGAGCATTGGCTGTGAGTCTATCGTATCTGATCTACGACTTGGTGTGTGGCCTTTTCGACAAGAGAGTGAGTGTCGACAATATGATTCACCATTTGGTCAGTATTACCGGAATCAGTGCAGGCCTGGTTTATCAGAAGGTACTGATTTTGAATTTTGTCTTGATTCTGTTTGCTATTGTGTTCCTATAGAGGAGTTTCTTCATCGTGCAAATTATAAGGGTAACAGACAGCGTCATCTGTTTGATTCCTAGGAACGTAGGAAAGAAATCGACACTGGAAGTATCTTTCTTGTAATTTTTCTGTTTGGCTTGAAGTAGCCCCAAAATAATACGAATTAGGAACCGGAAGAATTTTTTTTTAATGATTTGGACAAATCCTTCTCAAAATGATCCTAAATGAATGCACCAGCTTTCTTATTTGAAGTTACAAGAAGAAAGTACATTTACTATATACTGTAACAAAACCGGAAATCAGGGACAATGATTGTATTGGTAAAGAATCATTCGAAAAATGGGATCTTTCAATTGGATATACTTCAGGAAGTACAGTGTTATCCCATTTTCCACTCGCAATCATAGGCCATGATGTGTTCTTGCTAGGGCTTAACTTAAGATCGGGTACTATGCCCTTGACAACAAAATCTGTCCGCAGCTATAGGCTTGATAACAGGGCCATCAACTTCAATTTAGATTACACGGAAATGCTTTCTTTGTTAAATTTGCTATCATAGTGCTAATATGCATGTAATGTCATTCCTGGGTTATGACGTGCTAGTGTGGATCAGAGCTGGTAGCTGCACTGTGGATAACAGAGCTGTCCAGTCCATTTCTCCACATGAGAGAGCTTCTAAAGGAGCTTGGTTATAGGGACACCGACCTCAATTTGGCTGCCGACGTAAGTCTTTTTCATTGTCCTGACTCACAAATACAAACTGTTTCGCATTGCAAAATAAGCAAAAATTTACAGGCTTCAACTTGAAATTGAGGAACTGATGAAGAAGATTATTTGTGCCTCGTGGACAAACAGATTGCCTTTGCTGTCATTTTCTCGATAGCGAGGATGGTGGGTGGGCCTTACCTCTCCTTCAGGACCCTATCTGCCGACAACCCTTTCATAATCAAGGTACTCGCCAAAATTAAGATATCCACAATTATGGTCGCACTGGCACCCAACACTCTTCTCTTGTTATGTTAAAAAATTCATCTGGTCTTGAGCTCATCTATTAAGCATTTCGAGGTTTTGTGTGTTTGGCTTCTCAGGTTATGGCACTGGGGTTGCAGCTGGTCAGTGCTTTCTGGTTTTACAAAATTGCCAGAATGGTGAAGTACAAGATCACAAAGAGAACCGCTTCTAAAAAGACTGCTTAAACCCTGTATAGTGCAAGGACAAACTGCAATGTGAGAGGTAGGATAGTGTAAAAATTTTGAAGGACCAAAGTTCGCAGATTCTTTCATGAATTGAAGAGTGGTAAAAAATTTGTCTGGCACACGTATCATTGATTGGATTAGGACAATCATTTGGCGGTTAGATTGGATAGACTGTGTCTGTTGGTGGATGAACTGAATTCCTTCATTGTCTTCAATGCCTGAAGTGAACGTTGAAGAGGATTTACATGCATTTTCACTATTATAAAAAAATCTCATGACAGTAGAAATGTCGATATCTTCATTACTCAAGCTTTTCATATATAAAGCTGGCATTACAAGTAGTAGTACCACATCCACAATTTGGGTTCAACTTTTCTGAAAAACATGAATCACCATCCCAAACAGTATCCACCACATTAGATAGACTACGCTTTCTATTTGACTAATTAACCTGGCGACAGTTCTTCCTAACTTCGCCGTTAAACCCAATGAGAGGACTGACATTACCCATCTTGATCATGGACCTGGCAAACTGCTGGAAGAAGACGCTCTCATCTTCGGCATAGGCTTTGACCAGCTTCATAGTCTTCCTCACTTTTCCAGTTAAGAGCACTTCATCCGAAGTAAGAAGGCCTTTGCCCCACAATACGAGCTTGAAGTAGGTGTTGTCGAACTTGACCGGGGAAGCAAAGTCCAAGGGTGAGATGTTGTTGTCACCGCCCGACCGAGGGCAAACTGATTTCAGATCCTGGTAGTAGTTCCTCTCAAGAGTTGCATCGGGTTGGTTGTTCCCATTCTGGTTGTACAGCCTCTGCTTGAAGCTTGAACACCTCGCCACCCCAATTGTGTGCCCTCCTGCAAATTCCGACAATAAAATTCACAATATGTTACATTGACAGAACTCAATTACAAAAAGGAAAGAAATAAGTAGTAGAAATCAGTTTTCATGTGTTTGCCTTGCTGTAATCAACATTAATTTAAAAAATTGGTGACGGAGAGAGCCTACTTAATGATTTTTCAGTGATGAATAATCTGCAGTACCTGAGAGAGCAACGAGATCAGCTTCATTTAGGCCTTGGCGCTGGAAGAGCGTGACAAGATTTTGGATTGTGGAGTTTGGAGGGGGAATGTTGTTATTAGAGCCTATAAGACTTGCCGTCCTAGAGTCCCTCCTTCCAAGAGGAAGCTCCCAATTTGGTCCACCGCTCTGTTAAATTTAAAAAAAAACGAAGTGTTAGCCAATCTAAGGAAGTAAAACTACAGAAGAAATGTCACTTCCTGATTTAGTTCAGATAGTCTTGGCGGTGTTACATGTTTGAATATCGACACCTTTTGTAAGTTTAGACTGCGGAGTTTAAGAAGTGACACGCAGTTCTGATCTTGACATGTAAGCATTTAACAAGAGTGAGGAATGCAAAAGGAGTATCTAATGTACCAGAACGGTAGATCCACGGGCTGCAAGGGCGACAATATCTGCACAAGACACAACGCCAGGGCACACTTCTTCCAACTTGGCCTTGATTTCATCTATCACTTCAAACCCCCTGAGGGAGTTTGCATTAGGCAGCGACCTCTTCTCGCTGGCTATGGTCACGCTATCATCCAGCAGAACCGATGCATCACATCCCTACAACAAATAGCTTGTTAAGCAATGGCTATTTCCTACATTGCTGGCGCTAAGCAGCGCTAATGTATCCAGCCTGACATTTCTTTAGGTAACGTAGGCGTATACTTTAGCCTCTCTGACATTTCTTATGTGTTAAGAAAACTCGTCGTTTTGCGTAAAATATGATCTGATATCTTTCTTGCCGTTGTCACTATATCTTATCGAGTTCTGAAGCAATCATAAAACCTGTTGCCAAACTTGTGAACCTGGTAAAGTATGCCAAGAAATCGAACCTGCACGAAGCAGTCGTGGAAATGAAGCCGAAGCAGGGAAGCAGCCATCCTCGGTTCCCTTTCGATGGCTTGCTCCAGCACCGAAACAGCAATGTCATTCACTTGAGGGCACGAGTAAAGATAGTATTCGGGAAACAGGCCATGACCCCCACCACTTCCGCTGGACCCTCCGCCCCAACCGATGCCGAGGCCTGGGTGAGCCGTGGACGGTGTGGACAACAGGAAAGCCGAGGCCACTAGAGGGAGGACGATTTCAAAGAGAGCCACCATGAGTATGAATCAGAGCAAGGAGTCTGAGGTTGTAGTCGGATAATGGGGTGTCCTGTAGGATGATGTTACTTATAGCAAGTGAAACACATCACAATCAACCACTCTCGGTACCAAATCCTCAGAGTGTTTCCTAATGTCGATTGCAATGACCATGTCAAAAAGTTGTCTGTCTCACGCTATGGCTAAGAATGGAACTCGGAGAGAAAGGAGGCTAGAGACTGACAGTGTTTCTGGTATTACCTGCTCCAAAGATCACCTCCATGTGGCTCCCCTTTCTAATTGCAATTTCTTTCTGTTTTTTTTTTTTTTTTTGCTTTTGCTCTTGCATCATGTTTAGTACACATGAATCGGCCACTCCAGCTTAATTCTTAATCCTGCGCTTTGGCGCGATGATGATTGGAACGCTAATTGCACCGGAATGAAAGTCTAGCTAATGTTTTGAGAATTTAATGAGTAGACTTTGTTCAACTTATAGCCTTCCTTTTGTTGTTTTACACGGTAGGCTTTTCTTGTTTCTTTGGCCGATTACGTGTTTAGGATCGAACTTCCTCAAATGAGCATTCAAGAACTAGGCTAGATCAATGTTTGACCTGCTTAAGAGATAATCAACTTAAGAAACCAATCGTTTGGCCAAGAAAAGAAAAAGGAAATAATAATAAAGAGGTCCTAAAACTTGTCAAGAATGTGCAGTTGAGTTCAATCAAGTTCTAAAACTTGTCAAATTGGTTCAATTGAGTCCTTTTGTTAACTACGTCTAACTAGCTAATAAAAAATGCTGATGTGGCATTTTCTAATATTTTCTCTCTCTTACTTGGCGATGACATGCTAAAATGACATTATTTTGGTCCAAATCTAATTTTTAATATAATTTTTATTTAAATTAAATTAAAAAAATACCGGCAACCCTCGGCTAGACATGGGTGAGGGTCACTGGCATTTGCCAGCGGCCCAGCTACCCCTATCGACTGTTCGCCCATCTAATGATGGTGGGGCGGAGGGCTGCAGCCATCAACCACTAATTCCCCCCA
>BCNH02000006.1:13220487-13274048 GCA_001662345.2 Metrosideros polymorpha var. glaberrima | reverse complement strand
TTTCTCTCTTTAAATTTAGCTTATTTTTATATTTAATTTAAATAAAAATCCGATTTTTACACATCATCACCACATAAGTTAGATAAAATGATAAAAAAAATCACGTCAGCATTTTTCGTTAATCGAACGGAGTTAATGAACAAACTTGATTGCATCAATTTGACATTTTTAAGACTTAATTGCACTTTTTGTAAATTTTAGAATTCAATTGCACTTTCGTGACAAGTTTTAAGACTTGTACTTGCAGTGCTCATATCCCAAAGCCTTAAGAAATCAATCCGATCTAAGAATTACATTTTGTTGTTAACAAGAGGAATTGCCTTTTCATAACGAAATCAAATTTATTCAATCCGATGTCTTTCCATCACATTCGGTTCCTCCGCATCAAACATAATGTACATGTGCAATTTACCGACTTCAAGTATCATATCTAGTTCTCCATTGACTTTGCAGTCGGTGCAATAAACACACTAGGGTTATTTTCTCTAGCATTGTAAATCAAAGTTTCTTCAAGAAAAGGTTAATGCAGCAACAGATGGAATTCCAATAGGTATGACCGAAGAAGAAGAATACAAAATAGTTGCACAAAAAAGAAATGAAAATATTTACATTAGGTCAACTGCATACAAAGTCCACTGGGGGACTCCTGCTCTTATCTGCCAGCTAATGCTGTAAAACATCCTCTAGAAGAAAACTGGGACCTCTCTCTCTCTCATATGATCAGCAGAGATAGTGCAGGCAGAGGGAAAAGGAATGGGAGATAATGCAGTACACTAGGGGTGAGGCTAGGATATGCGTAGCTGCCTCATCGGTGTGAGCATCCTCGCAAAGCGCAGCGGAACATGTGCCTTAACCAATGTTCCGTCCTCCATATATTCCTGTATTATTGAGGCAATTAAGGAGCATGATGAACGAAACCTAAGGGTCTCTCGACAAGATTATCAGGTAACAAACTAGAAGAAGTCAGAAGCAAGCAACACTCACGGTTTTCTCCACCATTCCTACTTGATGGATGGTACTGAGGAGTTCACCTTTGTCAAATGGGACCAAGGCTTCCACCCAAACCATTGAATCCTGAGAAAAAGGAGTGGTGGAAAGATATATATCTTTTTTTATCATGAATGCAGACAACAGTTGAATAATTAAATCGCAGATAAAGATTTTGACCCGAGACCTTCACTTTGTCCAGAACTGTGCCACAGAATTCTTCTAAACCCTCGCCAGTCAATGCGGATATGCAGACAACATCTTCCCTCCTCTCCGCTTCAAGCTTGATCTTTTGAGGATCCTTAGCTTTATCAACCTGTAATAAATGATGAGGTCAAGGTTTTCATCACTGATTCACAAACGATCATGGCTTGCCAGGTAGAATTCAATTTAATCAGATAGGTATTGCTCAAGATAGAAAAAACTTCTTCCGATTTTCTTTACTTTTATATCAGATTCTTTTGTGACTGATGAACCAAACAGCATGCGAACGGAGTCCATTCACAGGTTTTTCTCCCTCTCTTGAGACCCATTTTTGTATCGTCTATTCTTTGGTCATGTATGTGTTCATCTGAAAATTAATGTTATGTCACTCTCCTAATTAGCAAGAAATTGTATGTACCTTGTTCCAGACCATCAACTTTGGAATAGAAGACACGTCCAACTCTGATAAAACATTGTTTACGGCTTCTATCTGTTGCTCAGCTAGAGGATGGCTGAGTATAAGAAGAGCAAATGCAAGTAAATGAAGTTGGCTCCAGATGGCAATTATCTTTCAAAGTTTGCCAAGTATACCTGATGTCCACTACATGCACCAAAAGTGAGGATTCAGATATCTCCTCTAGTGTTGCTCTGAAAGCAGCAACCTGCAAAATGTAGTCAGCTGTAGGTAAATTGCAATTCATCACCTAAACAATAGTGAAGACCAAGACCAGCATCTTCATTATGATCATGCCATAGATAAACAAAAATTTATTTTTATGATGACAACTTTCACTAAGTTATGAAAATGGATGATTAACCATCTCACCAGCATAGTAGGTAATTTTTGGATGAAACCAACAGTATCTGTCAGTAGAAACTCCTTCCCATTTTTAATCTGGATGGTAAGCATGAAACCAAATTGTTAATATACTGTTAATGAGATCATCAGACAATTGATTTAAAATTGCACAAAACTTATCCAAGGATAAACATTTTACACCCTGGTAACAAATGACTTTCTCTAAAACTGACCTGGACCCTTCTAGTAGTTGGGTCTAGGGTTGCAAACAAGCGATCTTCAGCAAGGACATTAGCCCCTGTCAACTGATTCAGCAATGTACTCTTTCCAGCATTTGTGTACCCAACCTAAAATGTTTCCGATGGTATTCATGTATAATCATTCATGAAGGGAACAAATGTCTGCATGTAACATATATGAAACCTAACTTACAAGTGACACTACAGGCACTGGAACGGAAGTTCGCCGATTACGGTACTGCTTCCTATGTTTTCTAACAGATTCCAGCTCTTTCTTGAGGATGCCAATCTATCCACCAGAAGGAATCATGACTTTCAGCACATCCATTAAGGAATTGCATCCGGATGATTTTAATGGTGGCTCAATATAGCCAAAACGCAAGTCTTTATAAATTGTCAAATGAGCTACTTACTTGAGTCCGCAATATACGCTTATCCACTTCAATCTGTTTCTCTCCCATACCCTTCACTTGGCCTCCAGCTTGACGCTCAAGGTGGCTCCACATTCTCGTCAACCGTGGTAATTGGTACTCCATTTGTGCCAATGCAACCTGAGAACAATTAATGAATTGCAGAGCACAGGTATGAGCATCAAATCATATTACATGAAACTGCTGCTCTTTAAGCTTCAGAAGACTTAGGAGACAGGAAGTCACATACATGGCGAGATCCCAGATAAAGAGAAAACTTCTCAATTAAGAAAACTATAGTAGAAATGACCAACCAGAAGCACTAATAAAAAGAGGCTGCAAACTGCTATATAGTGATCGGAAGAGGGAAATTGCCTGCAAGGCTGCTTCATGTGTTGCTGCCCGCTGGTTAAATATATCAAGGATAAGAGCAGTGCGGTCACAAACTCCAACATCTCCACCAAAAGCCTTCTCCAGATTGCGCAATTGCCTGAGTGTTTTCCCACTTAATATGTCATTAGCATTGATAAGACAAAGCCCATGGGAGATAGAACGAGTAATGGTTTGCTTCAGTTCCAGCTGCTAGTGACTGACTTCAATTCACAATGAAAAGATAGAACTTGCATAATCCTACATGCAATAATCATAAGACAAGAAGAGCATGCTATCAACATGCTCTTTGAGCATTTAATCTGCATCTGAGTGGTAAAATATGCTAAAAAAATGCAAGTGCAATTCACAGAACAGGATCATGCTGAATCCAGTAAATGACTCACATACAAGAATGTTGTACTACAATTTCGGAAGTTCAATGACATAGAGGCTCAGAAGTCTAATATAATATGCCAGAAAATAGTTGAAACTTCTCATCCTATTTAGGCAATTGAGATCCAGGAAGTGGCACTAGCACCAGAAATTTATTAAGGGATAACATTCTTTTAACAGTTGCATTGCAGAGATGGGTCAAAGTGACTCTAGTCGCCCACAAAGGGTAACAAGAAAACTGAGATTATGTAGTTTTTGCAAATTTTTAACATGCTAAAAGGACCAATGTAAAAGAAGCAATGCTAGTATTATTTTCCATAATATTTATATAGCATAGTGCTAGTTGCATAGGCAACTTGAAGAGGAAGCAAAGGTTGAGCCATCATCTCTTTTGTCTTTGACCAGTATGAATGGAAGTAAATCAACAATGGGTTGAATCTTACCCTGGCGAAAGCTCATCATCAAATATTACAGTCTCCACATCCAGTGCATGAATTGCACTTTTGATTTCTGAAACCTTGCCCGATCCAATATATGTCCTTGGGTTTGGAGATGACAGTCTGCATCCACAGTACCAGCAATAAAGACTCACCTAAATTAGATTGCTCAAGGATAATAACAAGTAGAAGCATGGCCAGGAGAGAACTAATATGCAAGAAACATACTCGGTAAGTTTGAGAAAGGGACAAGATGAAGCCTAGCACAGTCTCTATACCATGTACTTGTGGTTGGAGAAGGCTTTTTCCTTCTTTGAAATTTTGTAGTCTTTGGATCGCCCATATTACAGGATGACAACAGAAAGTGGAGAGACTAAGGGATGAATCATCCAATTACCATTTGAGAAATCTATACTTGGATTTCGATAGTGGCATAACCTACAGCACCTCCACTTCAGATCTTACATCGTGAACCTATATTGTACCCATTGTATCCCTTCTGTGTTGCAAAATATTAACCATCAGGCAAAAACTTGTCTTCATGAAGGTGCATCAGATTCACTAACTGAGGGTGAAAAGGGGCCGACGGAAAGGCGTATGGGAGACTGATGAATATATAGCTCCTATAGTAAGGCCTAATTCATGGAAGGCTAACCACTGAACAGGATGGAGGAATCAAGATGTAGGTGATCCAGATCCTTTAATAGTGAAATAAACAAGTAGTTCATGACAGATTATATTCAGTGGAAGCTCATCTATAAAAAACCGATGGCCAAGAAAATTACATAAGCACAACAACGCTAAAAGCATTCATACACTCACTTTTGATATGTAGAACCTACAACCATGAGTCCTGCAGTGTCAGCTAGCTGAGCTAGTTCCTTAAGTGATTCACCTGTTCCGAAAGACTCCTCCCTATCACCTTTACGCTCAACACCCACGAGGTATGCCTTCTCTTCGAAGACCTAAGGCAAACAAACTGAATCAAATTAACTTGAAACACAAGCATTTAAAGAAGAAGCACAAGAGAGATGATATAGACTGGTCAGAACAACTAAAATCAGAACTTGTGGAAAACCTGGATGCACTTATCTCTACCAAATTATAGAGAGAGAGAGAGAGAGAGAGAGAGAGAGAGAGAGAGAGAGAGAGAGAGAGAGAGAGAGGGAGAGTTTTGGACAAGCCCACTTGAACCCCAAGCTTCAGCTTCTGTAATTATCTGCTCTTTAGTGCAGCCATTCCCTAAATTACTAAGCAACAAGCACCTGACATTTTGGCGCTACATTCACCTTAACCTCCAAGTACGCAATCACAAAAGTTATCATATCAAAATTAGTCCTTAAACAATGAACTCTACGAAATCTGACATCATAATTCCACTGCACTCACCTTAACTTCCAAGTACACAACTACAAAAGTTATCATATCAAAATTAGTCTTTAAACAATAAACTCTACAAATCTGACATCATAATTACACTGCATTTGGCTGATAGACATAAACTATGGAGTCGCCATTCATCCTCAAGCAATTCAAACTTATAACAAGAGCTTATACAGCTTAGCCATGAATAAATCCACGCTAGGATGTTTATAAGAAGCATGGGAACCATTGCAAGTGAAACTCATAGCCAACGCACTTGTAAAGCAGATCTGGGTACGCATCTTTTCGCGTATTACTGCTTTCCTTATATTATCGATTTCTTAACACAGCGCTAATGCCCCCATTGTGTTGCCAAAAGAAATGGGAATAAATCCAGGACAGAAGTTAACACCAGAATATCGGTTTCAGGAGCCTCCGTTGAGTAAATCATCGGAAAGTAAATATCTTGCTCGATCATTACTGGTGATCTTAGACGATAGAGACACCTCTTATTGTTCATTTTCACCACTGCATCAACTAATTGTATTCCAGGAATATCCAGAAGAGGATAAGCTTACAACTTAAAACCCATAGGCAACAAAAATTAATTCCCTTCTTCATAGCCAGCACGACTCAGGTCCATATCGACTGTTCCATTCATGACCAAAGCACTTTCGACCCTTCTTAAGCAGCCGACATGAAGCGCAAACAACTCAATTCCCAACAAAATGGAAAGAAATTAAAAGGAAAAGAAAAGAGAAAAACGTACCTCTCTTCCATTTCGCACTTTGAACCTATTCTCGAAGCTGTCATCGTCTTCTCTCTTCTTCTTCACTCTGGTTGACGAAGTGGTCACATCTTTGCTATTATCTCCCACATGGGTCTCTGCAACGCCATTCGGGGACCCGCCAACCTCCTCTTTCTCTTCTTGGGTTTCGATTGCTGGGATTTCTACTTCTACGGCTACGTTGTCGGGGGAAACGACACCGAGCCCATGTCGGGCAGCTCCAGCCAATCTTGAAGAATTGAAAGATCGTGACTTGAGAGATAACAAGATTGGTCGGTTACCTTTACAAGTGGGATTCAAGCTCCATGGGTGGTGAGCCAATTGAGACGGTCTGCTGGTGAGAGACGAGCATGCCATCATAAAAAATTCTACTTGCTTTGTCTATCCAGAAAGAACAAAAAAACAGAGCAGGAAATAAAGTCTTGCTTCGTTCGCCGGGGGTCCTCCTCTTGCCATGGTTTTTTACTTTTTCTCTTTATATCTTTCTGCGTTTTGGTTTGTGCCGTTTGTACAAATGATTGAAATTGAAGGGAAAATTTTAAATAAGGACTTGAATTGCCCTTATTTTTTTTAATTAAGTGTTAGAAATTGGCATTATGTAGAATAAGGGCCTGAAATGCCTTTATTTTCTTAATTAAAGATTTGAAGTGAACTTTATTTCAAATAAAAATTTAAAGTATCTTCATTTTCTCAATTAAAAGCCTGACTCAAGGGCAATTTTTGCCATTTTTATTCTTTTTCTTTTTTTCTTTTCTCCTTTTTTTTTTCTTTCTACATTCATGGCCTATTGATCGTTACCCCATTGCCGATGGGGCGGTAGCCATGGCCAGTCGGGTCTCCCATATTTGGGCAAGGGTCGACGACCTTGCCGACCATCATTGCTACCCCACCGTTGATGAGGCGGCGGCCAACAGGCCATGAATGTAAAAGAGAAAGAAAAAAAAAGGAGAATAGAATAAAAGAATCAAAAAGCAAAATGATGAAAATGCTATTGAGTCATACCGTTCTTTGGAATTTTCTCAAAATTTAATTAAGGGGCTGATATTGCATGTTTCCAAGAAATGGATAATTCTTACAAAGGTTCACTCTTCCAACAACCCCTCCAGATTAGAAGTGAGCATGATCTGAAAGACTGGAACGACAAATGAAAGAGACTTGACAAACCGAATAAAACAAGTATATGACCTAAGTACCATCAAATTATCACAAGTAATAAGAAATATTAAGACAAAAGTTGAAACTAGTATCCGGCGATAATTCAAAAATTTGAAGCTCAAGCTGGTAAAATATTTTCTCATGGACTAATAAATTCACGAATTTTACATGAAACACCTATGCATGGTGAGTTAGCAAGAAGTTGCGCAACGTGTTCGATGCGATGAATGAAAGTGTTTTTTTTTTATGTTTTATAGAAAATAACTTTTGGACAAAAGAGTTCATCATCAATGCATAAAAGAAATGTTCCACCAGTTAAAATAAAGTTCAATACCAAAAAATTGTACAAAAAACTTACTTGAGAAAAATTCTCATATATTGTCAACTCCAATATAAATTTCTAAAGACATAGGAACTTGGAAAAACGTTAATTTAGAAAAAATACTCAAAGGAAACCTACCCAAACTTGGAACCCTACTCAAATTAGGAAACATAGTCAAATTTGAATCCAACTCAAATTGAAAAAACTTACTTAAGAAACCTATTTAAGCTAGGAAATCTACTCAAATTAGAAAAAGAACTCTCTAGCCTTAACTCAGGTCGAATCTGCATGTATTCTTCAACTCTTAGGAACTTCATATTGGAGGCGTTTTCCTCATTGGACCCAATTGATCATGTTATGGCCGAAATCTCCATTTGTTTGCACAAGTATCAAATGGGCTTGGTTTTTTTTTGGGTCTGGATCAATTGGGCTTGGTTGATTGATGAGGTTAGAGGTGGGCTTGTGAGGTAATTATCTTTAATGGAATTTGATGCCTCCGCACTGAACACTATATGGTGTGTTCGTTATCAATTCGTGTCTTTTATTCAAAGGAACCGGTTGGACAACTATTAACTGTATAGGGGTAAAATCATACTTCCAAGTAGGGGTGCAATCGAGTTGAGTCGAGTCGAGTCATATAAAAAGATTTGGGCACATATATAACAACAAAAAGTAGTGCTTGCTTAATACATATATAACAAAAAAAAATGTCTTCTGAGTATATGTCATACCACAATCCATCCTATCTAGGATGCAAGGCTCATAGTCATAGGATAATCGGTTCTTTAAGTGGGTCAATTCCCACCTTGAAACTAGGAACTGGACCGAATAGAGTTGGTTCCCAATCTGTGGAACCGAGAACCAACCTTGTCCACCATGAAATAGGAACGGATCGGCTGGTCTCGACCGCGTTACATTTTATTTGATGTTTTCTTCTATAAATACTTTGTCTTCATTTTTTTTTATGGTTTCTCTACACACGCATTTTGGGATATGCTGGTTCAAAGCCTCAATTTAGTTCTTTTTTTGGGTCCATAACCCAATTTAGTTCAATAGGTGACATCCTAGATTAACTCGCTGAAGTATTTTTTGCTTTGACCCGTCCCATATCGAACCTCACGGTTTTGTCCTCTAGCATATAAGTGTGCACCTTTCGAGGAGATCACTCATCCTAGGAGTGCTCCCACCTAAGCGTGGTTAACTTTGGAGTTCCAAAATTAAGCATTCAAAAAGTGTCTTCGTAAATTTATTCCAATTTTCACATATGTATATCTCAAAATCGTTTTCTCCCTGTTCGGTACACAGTTCGGTTCAATCATGTCCTCTTCGCCATCCTAGAAGTCTGCTGGGAGACGTTCCTTGTCCAGACCCTCTGGCCCTAGAGACCACTCCCTGTCCTCATCGAATTGGGTCGTTACAGAATAATGGGCCGAAGCACCCGCTCAATATCACTTTACATGGACTCAAACATATTCGTATTAGTCAAAATTCTCAATTTTGACAAGACGACTCAGTCATCATTTTTTAAGGTCAATAGATAAGAAGGTCGCTTAATACGTGCTTATCGGGATATAAATATATATCGTAGACCCAATTTTTCTTGTCAAACCATTCCAAGAACAACCTGTACAGATCATACAGTCCATTAAAGCTAATTTTTCAACCGAAATCCATGGTATGACTTCCAGAACACATCGTAGATCGATTTGAAATACAACATACTCTTACTCCGTTCACTTATACGGGCTATTGAGGTGATCAAGCATACTTCAAACCAAGAAAATTCGCCTGTCAAAGCTAGTTTTCGCGATAATGAACATCCCTAAAAGCCATTCAAATTTAGGCACCAAAATAAAAAGCAAGGCTTAAGTCAAGATTGAGTTTTGCCCCATTAAAATTCTTATAAATGGACATCTAAAACAAGATTGAAAACTTTCATTTCGAATGGTCCCCCGCAAAATGAACAAAAATGCTAAATACACTGAATATGGAATACGAAAAAAAGAAAAACATGAATACGATGTGGCTTAATACACTTAACTCGCATGTCGAAATGAATTAATACGTTTTCATTATAGACCGACTTTGACTTATAAAAAGAGAATCATGATATGTTATGCTAACACAAAGTGAGGTGAATTACAAAAGCGACTACGATATGCTAATGTGAATTGCCAGTCCAAAGCTAGACATATTTGGCCTTACATCTTCAAGAAAGACGGTACAAGACAATGCACCGACAATTTATAAAGATTGGAAATGCCCAAGAGAATTTCATGCGATCACCAGAAATTTGCATACAGAAAATGATCAGTGGCATCCTCCATGGAGTGGTCAAACTGCAGAGTCGAAAAGTTTGATAGAAACATGTCTAAATGCACTGCCACATGCCTCTGTCAAAAGTCGAGAATCACAAGATTGTTGCCTGCTTCAGATTTCATATGAGTTCCCCTGGCTCTATCATCAAGTTGGGCCATTGAAGGACAATCTAAATTCAAAATATCAGTTCACCATCTCGGCAAACCAGAAAGCAGAAACGTCTTTACTCTTGACCAGCATCTATCTCAATCTCTATCTACTGCCCAACGATTCATTAAATTTTCCTGCTCGTTCTTCATAAAGTTTGTGATTTTTGGTGCACTTTCAACATCTGCATCTGCACGCATGATTACGCCACCCAACAGGAAAAGTGAAGAAAAGCAAAGACAATCCAATGACTCTCCCCATGCCCACAAGTCCAAAGGAGACATTCTTGAAACTGGGTGTGTGCAAAGTGAGCCCACTCCTTTTTTCCACTGTTACACTGATTTCTTCTTCAGGAATGCAGACGACAGACCAATTTAGCCTTTGCCCCTCTCTCTCTCTCTCTCTCTCTCTCTCTCTCTCACATTGCTGGCAACTAAAGATGAAGGAATTTGACGCCTTAATGGTCAGGGAAATCAAGAGGGACCATCATTCCAAACAAATGCAAGTTCAGAATTACTCTTAACCACAAAGGCCGAATCTAGCACTGAACCAGATAAAAAGCTAGTTGAATCATATATCTGAACTGCAGTTCAGTATTCAGATTATAGGCAGCTCGAATTGTGAAACAAGAGAGCAATTATAAATTTGAAGGCCTGTTCTAGCATCAGGGGATAACAAAACCATCTCAAGTACAAGTTCAAGAACACGGATAAGTAAATTCTCTTAGGTGGTGGTAGTTATGTTACACCAACACCGACATGCAACACGCGACACGCGACACGACACGCGACACGACACGCTGATATGTAATTTCTCAAAAATAGAGAATTTCGACATATTCCGACACATTGTATTTTAAATATATATTTTTATATATACATGATAAATTATTAAAAAAAAGTGTTGCAATAGACTTATGAGCCATGAAATTGATGTCAAATGTTTACTTTTAAAAATCATGTCAAGCACCATAGTAATCCAGCAAAGAAAGAGCATACAAAAGGGCACTTTACCAAAAGCAAGAGAAAATGCTTGCTCGATATATGGTCGATCGGATATAGATGAGGTGAGACTTGTTGGGGTGTGATTTATACTCCCTATCGATAGGAAAGCATTGGGGTCCTGCTCTCAGGTGAGCGGGTGGGGGTCCAAGGAGGCTGCCTCGACGAGGGTTTTAGGGGGCAGCGCCCCCTGAAAGCCAAAGAACTTTTATGATTTAAGCTCATATTTTTTATTAGTATTTTGAGCTTGAGCCTATGAATAGCTACTGTTTATATATACTATCTTTCTTTTGTAATTAAGCGATGTAACGAGATGTGTGAGATGCTAATTATAGTGAAATCATTTGCTTGACATAACCCTAATTTAAGGATGAACCAGAATAAAACATTGTGTCTTAATTTTTCTCTCAAACTAAAGTAGAATCTATCCACAAAAAAGCAAAACATTGTCTCTATTGCAAATAAGCAAGTGGAGCTCAATGCGTGACATGTCACTCTTGCTGCTCCTCAGCTCATCTTACTCTAATCTAGAGCAGGATATGAAAAACTCATGTTTATTTTTGTAGAAAAGAAAAAAAGCTGGGACACTCGTGTCCGAGCGTGTCCCACACGTTGATCGCGTGTGGGACATGTGTCCGACACGGACACGTGCACAATATGCACGTGTCCATATAACATAGGGTGGTAGTGGTACTACCCTATGTAGCAAGGACACTCTCCAAGACTCTTTGAGTTGTGTCTGACACGTAAGTAAATTCTCTTAGGTGGTGGTAGTGGTATTACCCTATGTAGCACGGACACTCTTCGAGACTCTTTGAGTCGTGTCCGACATATGTCGGTTCGACACGCATCTAACACGCTTGGACACGCAATCATCGCGTGTCGGACATCTGACACTCGGTCAATGCGTGGGACATGCGGCTGACACGCGTGTCAGAGAGGGAGAGGGGGGAGAGTTTGGTGACTCCATAAGACTTGCAGCTCATGAAACGCTGATTTCGGTCGCACTGTAATGAGAATCGCCACCCATGGGCAACAAGATTGCCCGCACGAAGCAAGGCTCTGCATCGGAGTACTACCTCCACGACCTGCCCTCCTCCTACAACTTGGTCCTCAAGGAGGTCCTCGGACGGGAGAGTTATGTTCAGTCACTCTCGAATTCATCCACCAATTAAAAGTCGAAGGAGGAAAAGTAATGAGGACTCGACATTTGACGAAGCGGTGAGTAAGAGTGAGTATGATAATATTTCTATTTCACAATTTCTATTTCAAAAATCATTCTGGAATAGGTTTGGAACAAAAATCTGTTTGGTAACGCAATTTTATTTTTCTATTTTTAGAATAAATTTTTGTTCAAGAAATCATTTTGAAACATAAATCAGAAATTTTTTCTCTCATCTCTTTCTTCACGGATCGCTCTCCTCTTTTTTTCGACTCCTCGCCATCACCACTTGTCGATCGTCAGTGCTGCCAACCACCACTGCTATCCATTCACCACTCGCCTGCTGCCTATCAACCGCCATCGGTTTGCCACCTACCGCCAATTGCCAATGCCCTCATTGTCCACCATCGCTCACTCGCCCGCCTGCTGCTGCCTGTCGATCGTCGCCCACCGCCGGTCGCTCACCACTGGTCGCCGATCATCACTGACTGTCGCCCGCCAATTGCCATCGACCACCGCCCTCCGATCGCTACTGATCGCCCTCACTACCCACCACCTGCCTTTCATTGCCAGTCGTCGCCATTGCCTTCACCACCCGCCACCCACCTTCCGCCGCCGGTTGCCGCCACCGTTCGTTGGCCGCCGCCTCTAGTCACTACTGCCGTTTGCGGGCCGCCAATCGCCCTCATCCACCGCCGCTGGTTGCCGCCACAGTTCGTTGGCCGCCGCCTCTAGTCACTACTGCCGTTTGCCGGCCGCCAATTGCCCTCATCCATCGCCGTTAGGAAAATACAAATTTTATGTTATTATTAAACAAATTTCTATTTCGGGAATAGAAATTTTGTGCTGTTATCAAACGCATTTCTCTTCTCAAAAATTGATTTCTAAAATAGAAATTTTGTCATTCGCGTCCTAATTAAGCCTCGAGAAAGGCTCGATTTGGGATGTCCAAAGCACACAGCACAGACACCTCACGAGTCAGCTTTGACGAGACCTTTCCCTGCATTCATTAATGGACCATCACCATCCCTTCTCTCTCTCAGCCCTCAACCCTCGCATTCATTGTTTTTCATCACATGCACCATTGATTAGGGGTGAGCATGGTTCCGGGTAAAATTGAGAACCGAGAACCGGAATCAGGAATTGGACCGCTGGTTCTAGGTTCCAATGTGTGAGGGTTCGGTTCCCGATTCCCAGTTCCATTAATTTAGGAACCGCTGGTTCTGAGTAGGTTCTCGGTTCCTATAGGAACCAAACTGAGAACCGAAACCTGAACCGGAAATCGAGAACCGAATAAGGAACTGTACGCAATTTGGTTCTTGTGCATCTATTTTGTGGATTATGTTACTCACAATACATGAGTTTTGTCTTCTTTGATGTATTTCTTTTGCACTATTTTGCTTTTGTTGTCGCCAAATATACATCGGATGACTACAAAAGATGATTTTGTGGCTTATATCTTGTGTTCTTTTCATCTTTTTTGGTATAATTTGCGAAAGATTTACGAAATGGAAGTTTGGCATTTGCGGGATTTGGAACGACGGTGTGTGGGTGTTGGTGTGTGACTGTGGACAGTGGGATTGAGACACGAGGACCGAGAGTAACACAAGCAAACTCCGTCCCAAAGTCATGAGACTAAGTTTTTAAAGGGGAAAACAGCATAATGCCTCGGTGTCACAGTTCCCCTTCTTCCCCATGTGCGTCCCCTTCATGTTTTGATTTTTTGAGTGTAGGCATTTTCTTCATGACTCATAGGTAATCAATCTCTCATATGATATATGTGTGTGTGTGTGTGTGTATAATCACGAAGGCAACTCGAGTGTTGAAATTGGTGCCGTCATATTTTGCATATTAGATGAGGGAATCATATCGGAGAAGACCATGTTTTCCTCCAACCAGTCTTTTGATTGGTGGACTAATGTCCATAACGTGTAAACTATCTATTGTTCCACATTTTTTTAAACTAAAAATGAAAAAAAAAAAGAACCTGTAAGAACCTGGAACCGACCTTGGAACCTGTGACATGGTAGGTTTCAGGTTCCAAATTCCAACGGGTAAGTTCCAAGTTCCAAAAAATAAGGAACCTGTAGGGGCGGGTAAGTTCTAGGTTCCAAGTGGAACCTGTAAGGAACTTAGAACCGCTCACCCCTGCCACTGATGTAACTTATGGTGTTAGAGGAACGGATGGTAAAAATATCCAACCATAAAAAGGTTTTGGTAATTGTTGAAAATGATGATAATAAATGAGAGAACCGAGGTTTTGGTGCAATTTTCTTAGTTTTAACTTTTTCTTTTTTTCTTTGAAATTTCTATGCTTAAGTTATGGGTGCATATGATAAACTCAAAAAAATGATAATTTATCATGTATATAAAAATATATATTTAATATACAACGTGTTCTAACGTGTCGAAATTCTCTATTTTTTGAAAAATGACATGTTGGTATATCGTATCGTATCGTGTCGCGTGTCACATGTCGGTGCTACGTAAGTACTACCAAAAAGACAATTGCTTGTCGGTAAGAGAATAAAGTAGTCATTACCAGCAGTGCAATAGCAGAATGGAATAAGCTGGTAATGTCGTGTCACTAGCTACATCTTCGGTCGCACAGCCGAAGTTTCCAGCAAAAGAAATGAGTGACTAGGATATGGTGACGGCGACATTGATCCTCTTCAATCCGGTCATAGTATAAAAAATCTGCACTTCGAAGCACCTCTTCCATCTTACCAGAAGAGCAAGAACTTACGGTTTCCTAAGAAGTTGTCTCTGTGAAAGTTCTTCCACCCGTCCGGCAGATACGCACCATTATCATACTTGCGTAATTTGGTGGTCCATTCGTCCACTGATGGGCCCTTTAAGATCACCCTATCAGGCAGTTCTTCAGGGAAGTGCCTCCAAAACTCGGGCGGGATTCTCTACATGGAAATTTTGGGCAAAAGCATACTCTTAAGTCACCACATTATGCAGTACTCATCATATTTAAACGGTCTCGATAGAGCCAAAATCGCCACTTGTGGAAGCAAGAACAGGATGTTTGATGCGCTTAGGATTGGCGAACTTGGAATGGGCTGAAATTTGATCAGCTGCATGGAAACGGGCCGCCGGTCAATACTCACTGCTATGCTATGATCGATGTCTTTTTATTCGCGTTTGGAGTTGTTTTGTTGGGTTTTTAGTCATTTTTTTAAATTTTAGTGGCATTTTCGTAATTTTGCGTTTCTTATGTTAATTAGGGTTAATACCGTATAAAATGATGTTAAGATTCTTAGTGACGGCAGACTTTGATATTTTGCTATTGATTTTGATAATCGAATTTGAGAGAATAAATTGTTCTCATTTTTTATTCCGATTCTTTTGTTTAGCCAATTTCTATTGCGTTTCGGCATTAATGTTGATGGGCACAACAAAACCAGAGTCCAGTTAATTCTCATACTGATATGCTTTTCACAAGTTGAATAACAAGTTCTATCAGAGTACTCAGAAACGCTTGCGGTCTTCGGGTATTGTCTTGCATCCATTTTTTGTCTACAATTTCCACACATAAGGTAGGACAAGCCCCAAAGCCACATCCTTTATTTCTTTGTTTTGGGCAAAAATCCAAAAGATTTCCCACATAAGAGCAAGGTACTAAAGTGGACAAGACTCTATACACTAACATAGTTTCGGTTTTTCTTCTTGCTTTAATGTTTATGCTCTGCATTTTTCACGCTTAAGGCCCCAATATTTTGCGTCACTGTTTTCCACAAGAATCCACAAGTTTATCCACCAGTTTAAAAATCTGTTGACGCTAATAAGCTACTTTGCTTCAAGTAAGTTGAGGCCTCTTTTTTGTTTTTTTTTTCATATTCATCAGCTATTCAGAAAATCCCTTCAAACCGGTGAAAGAATAAGAGGGACATGGGAGAAAAATATTCGAGGAACACAAGGATGAACAGACCAGGGAGTCCATAGGTTCCTTGAGGTGGGTGAACTGGCAGAAGCAGCGTGCTTGGGCCGTGTCTTTCCAGGTGATCTGCAACTAATTCAAGACTTTCACCTCTCACAGGCAGTCCCTTTTGCCTTTAGATTTGAGAAACCGTACCAGCAGAAGCGAGCAAGAACGCTTTGCCCTGTTTCCATTTCATGCTGCTGCCTTTTCTGATGCCGAACGTTGCTTTCACGACGTACAAGGCATGCAGGCTCTGTGAAACGTAATTCGGGGAAAAAAATTGTTGTCTAGATCCGAGCCGATGGATACAATTTAATATATAATTTTTTATCTGTTATTCAATAACTAATATTGATGTTGATTCAAACTTGATCATATAATACTTGTTTGTGTTAAAACAAACTTACACAGTACTTAGTTGATATTATGATTGAAATAATAATCATAGAATATTTTTTAGCAGTGATTAATATAATTATTAATTAAGACGATCATTATATTGTGAATAATATGATACTTAGTTAATAAAATTTTGATGATCATAGCTAACATAAGCAACTAATATTATGCTAATTATTATAAATGAATGATGTTCAATGTAATAAGAAATTGAGTATTACCAAGATAATATAATTATTATTACAATTCAATAATTTTCTTATTATTTAAGGTTTCATTTATTAATCATATAATATGTGATTATGTCAAGAAAATATATTAGTTTTGTCAGTATATAAATAATATAATTAAATTTTGTTACATTTTACAAAAATTAGATTATAATTAATAATCTAATATTAGTAGAGTGAGTGGGAGAAATGAGTTGGAGGTACTTTTGGAAAAAGCCATTATCGGTAGGTTGTAATAGCTATTATACGGGGGTGCTGTAACGAGGATTACGCTTAATGGCTACACTATAATAAACATGTAATGTAATAGCAATTATTACAAGCGAACGTGCTATTGTATATTTACAAGGACAATTTTCCTAAGTTGCACCATGTAACTTATTCATCACACTATTTTTAAAAAGGGAAAAAGCCACAAAAACCCCCTAAACTATGTCTACTGTGACACATTTACCATGAACTTTTTTTGCGACATAAAAAATTTGAAACTATGCTCACTGTGGCACATTTACCGCAAACCTTTTCTTATAACATATAAAACCTCAAATTTGTATCTATGTGACTTATTTACAATTTCTTAGGGTTCCGTTAGATTATTTTTCAGCTAATAACTTCGTTTTTTATTCCACTTAAGCAATGTGGGCGCTATATCAACACTGTTTGCTTCTAGCATCCATGTAGGCATATTTTTAACCATTCTCATTGACAGAACTTTGATAGATGGTAAATGTGTTATATATGTACAAGTTTGAGATTTTTTGTGCCACAGAAAAAAGTTTAAGGTAAATGTGTCACAATGGGCATAGTTTATGATTTTTTTTTGGCTTTTGCCCTTTTAAAAATCATATGCACAGTTCTTGTCCAATTTTTCATTAGCCATGCTTGGCACGTACAAAAGCAATGGTTAATTATTGGAGAAAATATCTCTCAATGGCAAAACAATTCCAAAAATTACTCTCAATCATATCAAGACCAGACAAGCAAATTTTGCCCTCTTGGCAAGTGCAACGAGAGTTTCCAAAGTTGACAAACTTATTATATCATTCTTTGTGTGGAGGATTTTATCTTTCCATGTATAAAGGCCGTAGCTCAAGAAATGTATTCTATTCCATATATTCTAGCTAATGTCTTTCTTTAAATCATTAGCTACCTTGTACTTAAATACATGTAAGAAATAACAATGAAGTGTATCTTGTCAAATTCTTTATGGTATCATAGCCTACTGCTCACAAGCATATCATTCAATTTTTTTTTTCAATAGTAGAAGAATCCTCAAACATCCTCTTCTAATAGTCACTGGGCTCTCTTCATACAACGCCACCACGCTTGTGTCGACCAATGCAGTTGTGCAACTACCCTCAAGTTAACATCTATGAATTATCCCTCCTAGTTGGCTTAGTTTAAAACTCTGCTCCTAGGCTACAATTTTAATGGGGTATATAGATGGAGTTATATTGTGTCTATCTAACACTTACTATTGATAGCAAAACTTCTCCCAATCCATCTTATTCTCGTTGGGTACACCAAGATCAACTATTGCTTCATGTAATCATAGCTTCCACTTCAAACTCAATTGTGCCTCTTGTTGCTTCTACCAGAACAACACAAGGCTTAGAACAAACTTTCTCATCTCTTTGCCAACAAGATACTTTCGTGCATCATGAGTCTCAAAGAGCGTTTAATCCTCACAAAACATGACACTGGATCAGTAGTTGAGTATTTACAAGTTGTCAAAGACATTGCTAATAACATCATCAATTTTCCCATTCGAGATGATGATTTAATAAAACATGTTTTGAATGGGCGTGACTTCGAATTCAAGGAAATTTTTGTTGCCATCAAAGCACATGAATCACCAATTTCCTTACATGAACTCCATGATAAACTTGTTGACTTGAGCAATATATAAAAAGGGAAGAGAGTCAAGGTGAATTGACTCTTGCCATTGCAAATCTTGCCAAGAGAGTTTCTCATGGAAACACCTGCAAGTGTCCCATTTCGAATCACGGCTCGAACTCCTTCCAATCAACTCGACAATCTCATTAGCGAAGCATCAACAATTATGATAGTAACCAGCCCATTTAAAAGGCACGAGTCCGGTTCCAATTATGGAATGAGTAGGCCACTCAGCCAAGCAATACTATCAGGCCAAATAATGTTTCTCCTCCCTTCTAATTGCAAACAGCACAGTGTTATCTTGCCAAGCCCAGCAAGGATGGCTCATGGACTCTGGAGCATCTCATCACGTCACTTCAAGTCTAAAAAATCTCTCTCTGCATTCTAATTATGAAGGCGCTAATGAAATTGTTATTGATGATGGCTCTGTTGACTAAAGCTCATAATACATTTTGATGTACTACAAAACTCTCCATGATTTCTATTGAATTTAATTAAAGATATTCTCAGGTGAATAATGCTTATGAAAATTCCATCGTTTGTCATGCTTGAATACATCATTTGAGTCACCTTATGCACTTATCCTTGAAGACTAAGGCAACAAAGGTTTATAACAGGAAGAGGAGCAGACATTGACTTGGCTAAGTCTCTTTGTCTCAGACTCAGAAGTTATGCTAAGGAAAACTCAACTCAGACCTTTGTTTTAAAGGGTCAAGTGATATCATCTGAACGAGGAAGGATCTCAAAGGTTAATCACCACAGAAATATTATTTCTTATGCACAGCTGGTGATTTGGCTCGAACTCCAATTGAGATAATTCGTATTTGAAGACCATTACTCTATATACTTTAGCAACGGATATAATGCAAAGTATAATAGGAACGGTCAAATTCTCTACAAAGCAAGTCACATCTTCTAAACTGGGAACTCCAACTTATGGAAACTTAGATTCAGTAGTATGGGCAACTGAATCATAGGAGGATTCTATTTTCTTCATCAATGGCTCTTTTAAACTTCTTATGGGAAGTCTATATTCAACGGGAAAGATTGGATATAATCCTCTGAAGCTGTCCAATGGATAGTTGCGTGCTGGAGGACTATAAAAGGAGGCTGAGAGACCTACGTAGAAATATAGAATTACAAATTCCAAAGTGTGAGAGAACCCTTGATCCATATACACTTGTTTATCTTTTAAGCTTCATTCTGTGAATTTTGAGAGGCAGTGTGAGATTATTATATTCGTTGTACTCTCGAAGTTGATTTAGTGAAATCCAGCTAATAGGCTGTTAGCGTGGAGAGTGGACGTAAGCTTGATCTAAGGCGAACCACTATAATCGTCGTGTGCAATCTTCCATTTTCTCTTACTTACTTTATTTCAGACTGTTGCACATGAACACTACTTAGACCTTGTCCTCGCCATCACGGGATATTATTTTGTTTATTTTAATTCCGCATTTTTAGAACAAGATTCTTTTAATTCACCTATTCACCCCCCTCTAGGTGATAGATCTAGCCCTAACAGGCTCAAGTTTGCAAATAACACATAGGTTCAATGAAACTTTCCTCCTCCATTGTTTCATATTCATTGTTGGATGTTTTGTGTGTTCCTAATATTAGTGAAAACTTGATTTTAGTTTCAAAGTTTTGCAAGACTAACCAAATAAATGCCCTTGGAATTTTTTGCCAGCCATTTTTTGGTGAAGGATATGCACATGAGGATGACTCTCAAACGAGGCCTAAATAACAATGATGTCTATGAATTTCCATCTTCACTCCATGTGACTTTTACACCACTCTCCACTATGATTGGTGTCCATACGTCCTCCAGTGATCGGCATTGACATCTTGGTCATCCTTCTCATCAAATCTTAGAGTTTCTTTTAAAATCGACGTCAATTCCTTCTCTTTCTAGGTCATGTTCTAGATGTTTGTGCAAGTCTTGTCAATGTAATAAAAGTCATAGAGTTCTGTTTGGTGCTTCTACATTGGCTAGCCGACGAACTTTTGAACTCATTTATATTGATGTTTGGGGTCCTGCTCCAGTGAAATCAATAGATGACCTTTTGTGTTATGTTCTTTTTGTGGATCACCATACCATATACATATGGTTCTACTCAATCAATCAAAATTATGACCTTTTCTCTCTTTTTCCAAAATTCAAGAAATTGGTGGAGAATTACTTTTAAAATCCCATGTATCAGTTTACTCTGATGGTGGTGGAGAATATAAAAAACTAAAAGGATTTTTCTTGACTAAGATTTGATGAGAAGGATTTTTCTTATCTAAGGACTACACATTTACAAAACACCTCCAACACCCCCCAAATAATGGGATTGCGGAGCATCGTTATAGGCATGTTGTCAAAACAAGTATTACATTGCTTCATCAAGCGTCTCTTCTATCCTCGTTTTTGTCTATGCTTTTCAAGCTGTTGCATTTCTAATAAATCATCTACTTATATTGGTCTTAGCACTCAAATTTCATTTTAAGACTCTTTGATTCTTGTCCAAATTATCAAAAATTTGAGTTTTTAATTTCTCGTGTTATCCTTGGCTTAAATCATATGGCAAGTATAATCTTGAACATTAATCAAAACCTTGTATTTTTCTTGGTTACTCTCTCAATCAAAGTGCTTACAAGTGTTATGATCTTTAACAAAACAAACTCTCTGTCTCATGTCATGTGGTGTTTGATGAGTCCATTTTGTCTTACTCCAAACACGCTAAACCGCTCCATCATACCATTTCTCAATGCCTGTCTCTACCACCTCAAATGTGCCACCCTCTCATTTTTTTAATAAAGAATTCAGCCACCTCTTCCAACACTAGACAACTAAGTCATACCGTGCACAGTTAAACAAGTATTTCAACTTCAATGGTTGGAGAAGTTCTAGATCAACATTTGAATGGCATGTGGCAACTTATACCACTTGTGCCTCATCATAATATCATTGGCTACAAGTAAATATTTCGAGTCAAGCAAAACTCAGATGGTAGCATAGCTCGATACAAGGCATGACTTGTCACCAAGGGTTTCCACCAATAGCCAAGACTTGACTATGGTCATATGTTTAGTCTAGTTGTTAAACTCGCCACAATACCGGTTGTCCTTTGTCTGGCTTTATCAAATGGTTGGCCCCTTCTACAATTGGATGTCAACAATGCCTTCTTACATGCACTCTTATGGGGAATGTCTACATGTATCAACCACTGGGTTTTGTCGATCGGTCACATCCTAATCACATATGTCGATTAAAGAAGGCTATATGCAGTCTTAAGCAAGCCCCATGCATGCGGTATCAAGCATTCAGTTCCTTTGTCATCTCTTTTGGATTCATCCAATCCAAATCTTATTACATGCTCTTCATATTTGACATGATGGCATCACTGCTTATTTCTTGGTTTATATAGATGATTTGATCCTGACGGGAAGTGACACAAAACTTTTGCAAAAGTTTGTGAGAACTCTTGCAGGTAAATTTTCGTTAAAGGATCTAGGGGTTCTACATTACTTCTTGGAGTTGAGGTGATATGCGTAAAGTCTAGTCTCTTTCTCATACAACACAAGTATATAAGGTACATTCTTGATTGAGCAACCATGTTAGGAGCCAATTGCCACCCCCAATGGCCACAGGAAACTCTCTCACTCGTGTTGATGGGTCACCTCATACGGATGCAACTAAATATAGGAAGATTGTATGTGCTCTTTAATATCTTGCATTCACAAGACTTGATATGCTTTTGTCGTCAACAAAATCTCTCAATTTACGCATCAACCTACAAAGTTACATTGGAGTGCTATTAAACATGTTTTTACGTTATCTTAAAGAGACTATCAATCTTGGTCTGCACTTGCAAAGTAGTCCCTCTCCATCGCTTCATGCATTCTTTAATGCTAATTGGGCAGGCAATCCGGATGACCGTAAGTTTACAACCACTTACATAGTTTTTATATTGGCTAGAATCCTATATCATGGTGCTCTTGAAAGCAACGATCTGTCGCTTCTTCATCAACCGAAGCCGAGTATCGAGCTTTGCTGCGATAGCTTCTGAGCTCACATGGATTCAATCTCTCTTGCATGAACTTAGAGTGTCTTCTTCGACCACACCTAGCATTTATTGCGATAACATTGGGACTACGTATGTATGCGCTAATCCTAATTTTTACTCCAAGATGAAACACATTGCCATTGATTATCACTTTTTTCACGACATTGTTAACAAAAGTCTATTATGGGTGTGTTAACTAGTCCACTCATGATCAACCGCTAATGCACTCACAAAGTGTCTTGCGCGTTAAAGGTTTATTCATTTACGGTCCAAGATTGGCATTTGCGATGGAACGCCTCTCTTGCTTGGAGTGTGTTGGAGAAAATATCTCTCAATAGCAAAGTAGTTTCAAAAATTGCTCTCAATTAGATCAAGACAAGACAAGCAATTATTTTACTCTTGGCAAGTGCAACAAGAGTTTCCAAAGTTGACTAACTTGTTTTATCTTTCTTTGTATAAAGGATTTTATCTTTCCATGCATAAAGGCTGTAACCTAGGAAATTTATTCTATTACATATATCTTGGGATAATTACCAAAACAATCCTAAACCTATTGCAATTGTGATAATTTAGTCCTAAACTTTTTTTTTGCGAATTGAGTCATAAACCTTTTTTATTTATGTCAATTCAATCCATCTAGCTAATTTTGACTAGCCAGCACTGACGTGGCACGCCGACCAGCCAAAATAATAATGTTTTTAAATTTTTAAATTTTTAAAATTAATTTTAAAATTTTCTTTTCCTTTTCCTTTTTTTTCCCTTCTTTGCTTTCTGCTTGTGGCCGATGAGGGTTGTCGAAGCTCGCTGGCCACTGGGTGAGAGCCACAATCCTTGCCCAATGGCCGGCGAGCTTTGGCAACCCTCGCCAGCCACAAGCAAAAAGCAAAGAATGAAGAAGAAAAAAGAAAGAAAAATTTAAAAATTCGAAAAAAATATTTAAAAATTATTATTTTGGCTGACCGGCCAAAATTGGCCTAATGTACTGAATTAGCACAAATCCAAAAAGTTTAGGACTTAATTGGCAAAAACAAGGTTTAGGATTAAATTGGCACAATTGTAATACGTTTATGACTGTGTTGGTAAATTTCCCCATATATTTTAGCTAATATCTTTTTATAAATCATTAGCTATCTTGTACTTTAAATACATATAAGAAATAAAAGTAAAGTGTATTTTGTCCAATTCTCTATGCATAATATGGAGTGATATTCTTGGATAGAAGCTCTTGCCAGTTTCAGAATTTTTGTTCATGATTATCCATCGATTTGATATGGAGTCGTATCAATTTACAATATTCAAGCATTTTGTTTAACCAAAAGCAAGACAAAAAAAGACTTGGAAAATCATCATGGACGTGACACTATTTGTTGGAAATATGAAGAGAAAGAACGGCCAAATCCCAAAAGAAATAAATGAATTTGCATTCGCAAGATAAAAAGGATAATTGTCCAAAATGACTTAAACCTATTGTACAACGGCCAATTTAGTCATAAACCTTTTGACAATTTGCCAATTTAGTCCTAAACTTTTCAATTGTGCCAATTTAGTCCTAAATCTTTGGACGATATGTCAATTTAGTCCTAAACCTTTTGAAGTTTTCTCAATTTAGTTCTAAACATATTATTTGGATAATTGGCCAAAAGGACTACATTGATAAATTGTTAAAAGGTTAAGGACTAAACTAGCAAATCTTTAAAAAGTTTATGACTGAATTGGCACAATTGAAAGGTTTAGGACTAAATTGGTACATCGTTAAAAAGTTTAAGACTAAGGGCGCGTTTGGTAATGTTTTTTTTGTTTCTAGGAACAATTTTTATTCGGAAATAGTTTTTTCTATTTATATTCCCTAGATGAGTTTTTGAGTATAAGAGCGCGTTTGGTAAATGCATAAAATTTTTATTCCCGAAATAGAAAAAAAACAAAACTGCGTTTGGTATGACACTAAAAATTTCTATTCCAACTTTTCCGATTTAGCTATTTTAACCGACGACAACTACCGGCGATGGGTGGTGGTCCGTATATGGCGACCAGCAGCGGCAAGCGATGGTGATTGACGACCGACAATAGTGACCAACGATGGTGATCGGCAACCGACAACTAGAGGTGGTGACTAGCCACTAGAGGCAGCGGTGGGTGGTGATTGGCAGTGGGTGGTGGCCGGTGACCAGTGAGCATTAAGTTAAGCTAAGTTTGTTTCTCTAAAATGACACTATTTCTTATTTTGTCCCCGTGAACAAAAAAGCAGAATTTTTTTACTTCTTGTTTATGTTCCAAATCTATTCTTAGGAACAATTTTTGTTCCGGAGAACAGAAAATTAATTAACGTTACAAACAAATTTCTATTTCAGAGAACAAAAGAATAGAAAAACAAAGGAGCATAGATGTTACCAAACGCACTCTAAATTGGCAAAATAAAAAGATTTATGGCTGAATTGGACGTCGTACAATAGATTTAAGACTTTTTATATAATTTTTCCCAAGATAAAAATATTCTTGCTTTTCAAACAATCCACACAATTACACAAACATTTCTCGAAGGACAAAAATATCCCCCCTTAGATATTCCAATCATGAAAGTTGTTGAATTCGCTCCAAATCATTGATTTGGACACTTGATTTTCGATTTGGAGTAGAAAGAACTCGGTTCAAGAACCTAGCCCTTTCTATTGTAACATATGAGTCATTGATGCAGACGACTCAAGAACGACATCGTTTTGCCCTTTTTACACACGTAGATAAACATGTCGGCATATATATCCACGCTAAAATCCACATCAGCTTGTATGGACGAATATTGATTGATATCTATTTATTGTTAGAGTGTGGTTCATACTCTTATCAACAAGATAGCACGGAAAATAAAAACAAGATAGCACGGGGGTCCTGCTCTTATAATTGGGCTTAGGCCCATGAATGGCTACTATATATATGTGTGTATATATACACACACACTCTCTTTCTCTTGTAATTGAGCGATGTAAAATAGAGGTGCAAGCTACTAATTATAGTGGAATCATCTGCTGGATGTAACCTTAGTTTAAGGGTAAATTTGGATAAAACCTTTTATCTCAATTTCTCTCTTTTTTACTCTATTTCATTGTGGTTGTGCACTGATTTCTAACATTTATATCTCTCAAGTAAAACTTTGTGTATTTTTTCGGATCACCTATTGATGTCTCTCATGTATTTGTTTTGGGATTTGGCTGAGAAAGAGCACATGAACATTATGTTTGATTGGCTATTGACTCTTCTATTGTTATACCCTTCAAAATCAATTGATTGATTAGCTGAGTCATCGCTCTCCTCAACGATAATTAATTTCTTGGATTGGTTTCCCTAATAAACTCCGTCAACCTCAATGAAAAGTTCAACCACATCGGGTTGCTTTGTGTCTAAATCACCACCCGGATCTTTAAGCAAATTGTATAGCCACGTTACTTTTGCTGATGCGTGTGCCAATTTCGATTCTGCTATTAATATTAATAATATTATAATTTGGAGTACCATTATAATTTTATTTTTGTTATCGTAATATTATTATTACGTTAGTGTTATAATTCATTATTCCAATTTCTAGAAAAATTGCTATATCTCTCTCTTAAAAGATTTAAAAGTTACAGCACCTCAAAGCTACAAAACCGCTAGGAAAAACAGCTTTTGGAAGCTGCAATGAAAGTACCGGTGAAGAAGCTGCGGTCATAAGTTTTTTTACCAAACGCATTAAAACTAAAGTACTCTAATTCACAACTGTAGTAACTGCAAAAAAGACGAATTAAACTCAAATTTATATTACAGAAATTACCATCTTACAATCTATATTGTCCACATTTTCCAATAAATGTTCACTATTCCATTTTTGGTAGGAAACTAATGAAACATATTATTCGCTTTCCTTCTTTTATCAAACAATCTGTAGTTTCCATTTGCAATACTTAAAATTTCAGCGCATAATATTAAATTCTTTAAAATTTTCGGTATTGATTTGTAAATTTTAATCAGACGAGCATGACTCAAGGGTAGTTGACATGATTGATGTTGTTGTATTTTTTCCTTCGTAAAATTGTGGTGAAGAGGTAGTCTGTCATCCTTTGTGCACCAGCACTAACAAGGTGAATCAACTTGTCGAAAGAAAGTCATCCATATGGACATTAGCATTTGGAAAAAAGTGTTAGTTTCTTGATAATTGTGTCACGCCAGAACGAGAAATTTGCATTAGAGAAATAAATAATCAATATTGTCTGTTTCCCTGGTCAAATTGGGGAGTAGAACAGTGAATTTGTTCATAGAAACATGGCTCATGGCACTAGCCATTAAAACTTCTGTCAAAAATTCTAAAACTTGCAAAACCCTTTTGGCCAGCTTCAGATTTGAATCTAACACTCATTAGTATCATCTAGTCAAGGTATTGAAGGACAATTAAAAAAAGAAAAAAGTTCAGTTAATGAGAGCACAGCTATTGTTTACAGCTACCCCCTAAGCATAGACTGAACTATCCTTTCGTCTTTCACTAGATAGCAGAGTATAATTTAATATCCGGAGCCTTCCAAAATGCTATCTTTCAAGATAGGGTAAACCAGAGCAGAGACTTCTCTCATCACCAGCATCTACTGATCCCATGAGCCCAGTCAACCATCTCTTTCTAGTGCGCAATTGTTCGTTTTAATTTCCTTCCTTTTTCATTAAAAGATTTGTGATTTTCAGTGTACTTTCAACATCTACATCCTCATGCATGATTACAGCACCCAACAAGACCAAGGGCCTAAAGAAAGGCAAAGAATCTCTAATGTGACAACATGCGCACAGGTCACAAGATGACGATCTTTAAACTGGGAGTGTGAAAAGTGAGCCCACTTTTCTGCCCTGTTTCACTTATTATTTCCCTCTCTTTTCACAGATCACAGCAATGCAGATGACAGAGCAATTTAACCCCTCTCTCTCTCTCTCTCTGGACTGGGGTAAGTTTTTTGAGATTGGAAAGTACCTTTTGAGTCTCCCAAAGATATGCAACAGCAGGCAAACTAAAGCTGAAGAAATTTGATGCCTTTAATGGTCAGGGACAATTGAGGGGACCATTTTTTTCCTTGGCCTTTGTCCCTGTCATTTTTCTTTTCCTGCAGTGATAGAGCCAATCAGCTTGGCTTCTTTCTGAGCACCTGCACAAGTCTATGTCTTTACGTTTAATAGCATCCTGCAGCTTGGTTTTTCACGTTTTGAGAGAGGAAAAGAATAATTGCTGCTTTTCCTTCTCTTTGAATTATTATTGTTCTGAGGCATGTCTTGCATCATGATCATGCTCTCATTCTGAAGTCCTAGTCCTGCTTTATATATTTCATTTTCAACCTCTTATGGCCTGCATTTTATGAGGGATGTTGAGGTTTTAATAGTCCATTAAACTCTCTTATCATAAAATAAATCTCACTCATTTTGGCAGAGTTTAGGTTGTTTGTGGGAGTATATTAGTACTGTTTTTACTTTTGTTCAGTACTTTGCCTCTGGTATGCTTCCCTTCCCTATTGCCACAATAATCATCATGGTGGGTTTGCATTGGGGCTTCATTTTGGATAACAATTTGCCCTAGTGATACTACCTACTTGTCTTCCAAGCTCATGATTTTGTTTCTTCCTTCTTCATGTATATCTTTTTGATAGTCTTTAGATAGATTCTCCACTTCATACAGTAGAACTGATCGCATTCGAGAATATGGTCTGTCCATGATACATTTTCTTGAAATCGGAATCTTGCTGAGCAAATCAGTTCCATAGAGATTTTTTTAAAGTAATACCAACGAAGTTCCAGGGGTGATTATGGTTACGCACGAATCCCAGCCGAATCCGATGCCAACCCCTTGGCACCGATTCATTCCATGTGAGAGCCGATTCGAAGGCCTGGATTTGAGTTCTTATGGTTCTGGATTAAGAAACAACACTGGTGCAGTACCAAGCATCCAGTATCTTGGGGAAAGAATACCCAGATCAATAAACCTTGTTCACAGTCCTGTAACAGTAGCTAAATCCCATATCACCCACACCAGGCATTTGATGGATCTTCTTGAAGCAGCAAATGTGCCTAATGGCCAAGCCCACAGCCTCACACTCTCTCTCAATTCTCCGTTGCTTGAACCTAATACCGTCCGATTCGGGCACAGGTCCTTGAGTGGTGCAGATTTCTACTGTCCAAGCTATGTTGTTGCAGGGGAATCAAGAGAAGCTTGTGATGCAAGTAATGATTCTGAGTTCGCTTCGTCCTTGGCTCCTCGGAACAGGCAGGGCTTCGCTTCTTACCGGCCTGATCTGGTTCCTTCCAATGTTGGGAATTCAAGATACTTGAAGCCAGCTCAGTCCCTTTTGGAAGAAGTTGTTAGTATCTGCGGGAGTGATGGTGAGATCGCCAATGAGAAGTACTTGAGGAAGTTACACGGAGGAGCAGGAAGAAAAGCAGCTCTAGGACTGGTTTCTGAATTGAAGGAAGAATTTGGCAATAATGGTCTCACTGCAGAGAAGCATGAACTTCAAGATAAACTTGCTAAGCTTGTTTCTTTATTGGAAGAGGTGGGCCTCCTACACAAACTACAAAGTAGCCTCTCAATTTACTTCATATCCCAATTTATTGCCAAAAAGTAATGTCTTCTATTCACTAATATGCTACGGCCACATTGGCTGGAGCAAATTTACAGGTCGAAGCGACATTCACGAAATACTACTTCCACATGGAGGAGGTGGTATTGTCGTTCGAATCGGTGGCAGGTTTGGGAGTGGCTAAATCCTATACTGTGCTGGCCCTCCAAGCGATGACTAGGCATTTCTGCAATTTAAGGGATGCAATAGTCTCTCAGATTAAGATCACAAGGAGAAAACTATTTGACGATTCTTCGAGAATTAGATCTGGCCTGTCGCGGTTGAGCCTGTTCGATCGAGAATGTAGGCAAAAGCAGACGATTTCTCTCCAACAGCTCGGATTGATCCACGGTCAGAGGCAAGCTTGGAGGCCCATCCGAGGGTTGCCGGAGACTTCTCTGGCGATCCTTCGCTCGTGGCTCTTCGAACACTTCCTCCATCCGTAAGCACCCGATTCCAAAGTGCTCGAAGTAGCTAATTTTTTCGCCGTCGTTCGATAATCTGTTGGTGATAAATGTTCTCTCTTTGTGGTCCTCTAACAGTTATCCAGATGACTCTGAAAAGCTTATGTTGGCATCACAAACAGGCCTCACCAAGAATCAGGTGATCTCTCTAGAACTAATTTCTTTTGGCGCTACTTGTTTTCACTGCCGAGCGCGAGCATATAACATTTTCTATGTGCGGGTTTTTCCTTCCCATTTGTTCAGGTTTCAAACTGGTTCATTAATGCCCGGGTTCGGTTGTGGAAGCCTATGATCGAGGAGATGTACAAGGAGGAATTTGCAGATTCATCGGAGGACTCAAATCCTTTGATCAGAGGTTCCATAACCGACGAGGATTCGACCAACCTTGAAGACGAATGAATTGGAATGGTAATAGGAAACCGAATTTCACGAGTAGCGGAACGAGTTGACAAAAATCTGCAAATTTGTCAGCCAGGAATGGTCAAGGAATGCCTTCAGGATCTACATCATGTACGCCCTTTCTGGGAAGTGTCAGCCGTTTATAGGCATTCTGGTCTCAAGTTGGCAGGACGTTCAATTCAGCAACGAAGTAGGCCTAACGACCTTTTTTATTCGAATGGTAATCCATGTTTTTAGAAACTCGATCATCTTTTAAAATGCCAGTTTATGGCTATTTCGAGTTAAATGTCGATTGGACAAGAATTGGCAAAAATACGAGAAGCATAGAGGATTGAACAAATAGCCCGATCGTAGTAATGAAATAAGATTGAATATAATAGCTATTACGTTGTTTGGTTTAAGTAATTAAATGCGCGTTTTTTACATCGTTTGCCTTCGCGCATAACAAGTGTAATAGGAAAGGAATAGTATGGCATGCCTAAAATACCTCTCTCATTAGAGGATAGTTTTTGATAATATTGTCAAAACACGTATGAATATTGGTTACCATGATTTTTTTAGTTCATTATAAAAATTCCGCCTTCTTAAACCATGGGAAAAGAATCGATTCTCTCTAATAACTTTGATTAAATCATCTATAGTCACAAGAGTATAATACTGGTCAATTAATATATACTTGTGCATAATATTTAATTAACTATGCCATTATAACGTATAAAATATAAGAAGTACAGACTAAAATGACAAGATAATAGTGTGAATTTATTGCATGGACTCATTATTGTGAGTTAATAGCCCGCAAGTCCTGAATTTTTCCAAACTGTTCAGTAATATGTCACTGAACCTTTTTTTTTTTATGCAATTGGGTCGTTAGAGTATATATATATATATATTTTGTCCAAGTTGGTTATTCCGTCAAAATATAAACGGAAATACTGACATCCACTAATACATCAGCTCCTCATCTGCGTTGACCGGACAGATTGGTGTTTACATGTGATTTTCATCTGTTGGTTAGATAAAACACTAGAATTTTCTTTGAAAAAAAAATTAAACCCCAAGAGAGAGATCAAGAGAGAAGGTGGGTAGGCTATAGAGGAAGTCGGCAAGCGGGCTGCCAAGCCCTTGCTGTTAGCCCTCGCCAGCCGTTGCTAGGTTGGGCGATCCTTGGCAACACTTGGTCAGGATCGCACGACCCTCGACCGGGGCCCCACGTGGCCTAGGTCACGTGACTCCAACCAGATTTGGCCTGGGGTTGAGCAACTTCGGCAATAAAACGCTTGGGGTCACACGACCCCAGTCGTTAATCATTAGGGTCATGCAGACCTCAGCATCACCTTGACATTACCCATGCTTCACTACAAAATGAACTTTTGCCTTGACTAAACTTGTTATTGTTTTATATAATCTCACCCAAAAGAGAATAGTTGCAAAATAATAATTCACTGAATCATATCATTGGTTGAATTTAATTGAAGTGTATCAGTTTGTACTATGCCTTATACAATACAGAAAAAAAATCACACTGATTCCACGTAATGTTATAAATTTTAATGGAGTAAATCTAAATACAAGATAATAAAATCTAAAATTTATAAACAAATAAATTATTCTGCCATCACGAGTTCTTTTTAGCAAACTAACAAATATATATATATATATTAAAAATGTATTTCAAGATACTTTTGTCTAACTATATCAAACTTGAAATCATAAGATCGAAGTTCATAAATGAAAACTTAATTAATTAAAATTTATTCATTAAGTGTGGATAACGTGACAATGAAATAACATGTGCTTTTCGGACAAATCTTTACATGTGTTTGTACACAAATAAATTAGTGATAGATCGGAAAAATCAAATTATATTAATTTCAATAAATATAGTGCAATTTCTAATTACGATATCAAATCATAAAAAATTCTCTTGAATACGATTAAGGACCTTGATGACTAAACCTCAAATCCAACATCAGTCTCACAGCCTCTTTACGAATTTGACTTGAAGATTGAAGACTGTTGTATTTTTTTTTGGTCTGGTAGACTGTTGGTTTTAATTACCTGAATCTTGCAGAGTTTTCTCCAAGAGACAGCAATACCATTTCTTCGTTTGTCCAGGTGTCAAAATAAATGGTGCAGATTCCAACTTATAAAAAGGAGGAGAGAAGCCTTTGATCCTCGTTCTTGAACCTGATTAACTAATTCAACATTTTCCATCCATAAAATTTGAATATAGAAATATTTCAAATTTGGCTTGGATCAATGTTAATTTAATTTGTGTAATCAACTGATTATCGAATAATAACCTAATCAACTAAGACTCATGAACTTTATCTCTAATCTGATTTACTTTTCTTTTTTTTTAAATATCTAAATTTGATATTAAATGGTTTTTGGGAAAAACATATCTTCATTTTCAATATTGCAGACAAATTTGCTTCAAATGATATTTTCATTTAAGATAAGTGCATTTTAAAATGAAGAAACAAAAGTAAATGAAATTTAAATGGACAACTACACTGGAAGTTCTAAAACTTGTCACGAAGAAGCAATTTGAGTCTTCAAATTTTCAACAAGTGTAATCAAGTCCTAAAACTTGTCAAATTTGTATAACTAAGTCTTCCTGTTAACTTCATCAAACTTGGCTATCTGAAAATGCTAACTTGATTTATTATTATTATTTTTACTCTCCTATGTGGAGTTGACGTGGCTATAATTGAAGTGTATTAGTTTATATAATCCTTCTATGAAGGTTTTGATGTGTATTTGATTTTCATTATCTAGCATTGAAGATGTTTGAACGTTGACTTTATCTATTATTTGAAAGTAACATACAAGAGTTTAGGATGACATATAATAACTGGTAAGGTTATTGGCCACGTGGCAAAACAATGCCACGTGGCACATGGCAAGCATATAGTTAAAGAGAAGTGCCACTTAGACCAATAAAGCGCACATTCTCTCAGCTTCGACTTTAACTATATATAACATATATTCATTTCATCTAAAATTTCGAAAATTTTAAACCATAACTTTAAATATCGGATAATTACGGAATCATAACCTAAATTTATTGTACTGATGTTGATTCAATCCTGTATTTTTCAATTTTGTCAATGTAGTCCTAAACCTTGGACCGAAATTCTTGTGTAATCCTTCCGGCCAATTGTGACTAGAAATTGCTAACTTGAATAGGTTACTAACTTGAATTTCATATGATATTGATAACTAAGTTCATGTGCTATTACCATTCATATTTTAGCATCGCTAGTTTGTTCCACATTTGAACCTCTGTTAGAGGTTCCTTGCAAATAGCTAGAATATGTTGCTAACTTGAATTTCATATGATAGCGATAATTAGGGGTGAGCATGGTTTCAGGGTAGAACCGTACTAGTGGAAACTTGTCTAGTTCCAAGTTCTAATGTATGCAGGATAGTTTCCAAATTCCAAAAATTAGAGAACCTGTTTTGATAAGTAGGTTCTGTGTTCTAGATAGGTGAAACCTAGAACCTGGAACCTAGAATGAGTTTTTGTGTTTTTCTTGGTCTATATCTTCGCGTGATCCTATAGTATTCTATGACATCCGATGATGAGTGTATAATGTAGAATCATTAGTCTGAGCTTCCATTTTTAGCGATATTTATGACTGTGATTTTTACTTTGTTAATATTTCATATTCTTCATGTGTCTAAATATAAATTATGATCAGTGGATTATAGTAGCAAGTGGTGGTCATTAAAGGTAATAATTCTCCTCAATCATTCAATTAAGAATACAAGTGGGACCTTGATAAACCATGGAACCTGTGATAGGGTAAGTTCCAGGTTCCAGGATATGCAGAGTAGGTTCTAAGTTCTAGGGTATCCAGTAGGTTCCAAGTTCCAAAAAATGAGGTTTGACTGGTTTTGACACTTGATTTTTAGCCGATTAGTCTTTTTAAAGTAAAACTTGGAATTCGAGCTTTGATCGCGACAAAACCATTTTTCAAACCAAAAAGAGTCATTTAAATTCTAAAGTAGCATTAGCCTTGCATTTAGGGGTCATTTAGACCTTAATTTTTGAAAGTTCATAAAAAATGCATAAATTCATAAAAATACAGAAAATTCACAAAATACGAAAAAATTGCAAAAAATACAAAAATTAATCTTTTTCCTAACCTTAAATTGTTAGTGTAAGTTTTTCACGACATTTGATCTATATGACCATTTTTTTGAAACATTAGCTCTTGATACATGCCGACCTCGCCTAATTAAATCAAAACGAGCGCTTTCGTGGCAAATATGTTTCACCTGTCCTGGTCTACTTTTAACCAAGGTAAGTTCAAAGTGGGAAAATCTACAACGAGAATCGATGGGAAATTGGATTGATTCGACCTGGATCAAATCGGGTTGAATTGGCCTATACGCCCAAGGCCGACCCAAATGGGCCAAATTCCAGCCCATTTTGTGGTCTATTTCCCAAGATAAAGCCCACTTTCTTATATTTGTGCCAGAAATTATAGCAATACCATTAATGAATCTAATCTTGACCATTTATCTTGAATGACCAAGATTAGACTATTTAGGGAGAATTATATATACACATTTTCCAAGAACCCTAGGAGGAGGAATCACATTTTAGGGGCTTCCATTTTTGGATAAGAACTAGGCTTCCTCTCTCTCTCTCTCTCTCTCTCTCTCTCTCTCTCTCTCTCCGGCCGTTGCCTCACCGCCGGCGACCCCCATCGGTGAGCCACCACCACCACTGTGACCCTTTCTCTCTCCCCTACACACTCATTCCACTCACCTCACCGATCGACCACTGGAGAGCTGCCATTGCCGCCCATCTCCTCCTCAGCATCATCACTAGCACCCATGCCAATGATTGTGCCGCCAGCCTTGCCGGCCTCTTACAACCATCCCAGCCATCGTCCGACGACCTAAGCCTTACGACAACCACCCCCGACGTGTCCTTGAGCTCACCATGCCCGAAGTTCACCCATTCAACTCTCGGACACCCCCATTTCTTCTTATCTTCTTTTATTGTCCATTTCTCGCCGTTTAGTTTTACTAATGACCTCGATTTTCTCCTTGAACTGGAAAGTTGCTGAGCTGTCCATAGCCATCCGAGACATCCCTAGGGTGGCCGAGTAGCTCATTTGGATCCGTACAACCATTGACAAAATGTATGTTTGATCTTGACTTGAAACTTGGCATTTGTCAGTTAAATAAGGAGTCGTTTAGTCTCATGTTCTTGCCATGTTTTTAAGAGGAGTTTGCTGCTGTGTTTTGCTGCCTTTAAGTCTAAAATGATGCCAAATAGCTTCTGTATGCATGCTGAATGTTGTTGAGCAATGTATCGTATTTCTGTGTAAATTCGTTTTCCTGACCTTCTATACTTTCAATGGCGGTTTGAGCCCTTAAATGTCATTTTCTCGAAGAGCCATAGTTGAGACATTCGAAGATGACTTCTTGATCTTCGATTTGAGAGGTCACAGGACTCGAAAAAATGTCGTTTTCTATGTCAATCGTGCCTCCAAACTTTGCTAAGAAATCTGGAAAATCAAAACAGCTTATGTTCTTCACTGTTTTCTACTGTTTCCGAATCTACCTTTGCAATTTGTTGATTTTTTATGATTTTTTCCACATAAATTTTGGAAAAGTATTCTACATGAAAGTTGTAAAAATCCATACATACTCTGTGAAAAAGTTTCAAGGCCAAACGAAATTGGAAAGCAGGTCAAATCGACCCATACTTTATCGATTTTTTTGAGTTAGTTTCTGAGGTTTTATGCAGAAAGTTGTTTGTTTTTGTTTCATCAAATCGGCCAAGTTAAGTCCATTTTCTGGAAAAACTTGAAATACAAGAAAGGTTCATTGAGATCTTATTTAGTAGCCTGAAAATTTTGAGGGCATGGGTATTTCATTTAGTTGGTTAATTTTATAAAATTCGAAGAGTGCGCAGACCGGTGCCTTGAACAAACGAATCTGACTTTCAGGGTGAAATTGTCAATTTACACCAACTTGAAGGTATTTTTTGGGAAAACATAAAACAAGAAATTTGTTCAGAATATGTTGATCCATATCTCTATCAAATTTCATGATTTTTTAGAGTCGTTTGCTATTTTTGCTAGACCCAAAAATTTCCAGAGGAAAATCAGTCTGTATTCTGACTTGTGGGTCTACTTGACAATTTTTTTTGTTTATTCAAGACCAATGTGGCCGAAATTGATAGTTGAACCTCAAAACCACGTTTTTGGAACCTTTCGGTAGTTATATTTTGCATCTTAAGGTCATTAAACATGATTTGCACAAAATTTGGGACATCATTTTTTAATTTGCATACATTATGTTGCATGCTTCAAATTTTCTCAATTGTCATTGTTTGAATATTTGATTCGATCCTTTGATGCATGCTCGACGTTTAGAGTATCAAATTACATTAGTTAAGCCTTAGGATCGATGCCATCACCGTCTCACGGCGCTTGTGTAAAGTGGAGATCCAATTGGCTCGATTAATGATAATTAATCATAACCACCCGTTTAAGCATGAATCTTAAAATTACATGCTTGCAAAGGCCGATCCCGAGGCTATTTGATTGCATGTGCTTGATCTTGGTTGTTAGACGTATGATTAGGCATTTTTTTATGTCCCGATAAGCCAACACATTGAGGACGACGATTGACCGATGTCCATTCTAGTCCCTCTCCCCCATCTTTGTAAAGGGTTGTAATCATTAATACCCGACGAGTTGCGGGTTTTATTTTCTCGTACATAGAGTAGCTCGCTTTTTGTTATATTGCGTGTTTACTTTATGCACCGCACTTCAATACATTGTTAATTTCTCTTTCCTAGGATAGATTAGCTCGGTTTAGGAATTTAAAAATAGAAAACCACAAAAACATGTGCATGCTCACATACAAAAAAAATGGCTTTGACCTCTAGGATTAAAACGTCATCAAGATCGCATGATCACTTAGAAAATATCCCGGTCAATTAGGTACCGAAAGAGCGCTAATAGAAATCATTAGCGTAAGCAAGTCCTCGAACCTTAAAATATTTGGTTCCATAGAATTGAGTCGGTTCTCCCCCCAATCCAATTGAGTGTCTAATCTACCCATCTCGAAACGATTAGTGGTGACTCCAAATTTTAGCTTCATTTTACCCAAATTGCGATTAGGTAGGACTTGGGAGAGTTTGAGTTAGGTTAGTTTAGCCTAAAGCTAATTAATCTAGTAATCCTTTAGTCTCGAAACAAAAAACGTGGGATCCATATCCATATGCTAGGATTTTTTCCTATGGGAGGTTATGACAACTTGGCGACTCCGCTGGGGACTTTTGATTAGGACTTTAAGTGGATTTAAGTCGTAAAAATTGGTTAGGTGATTTCTAACGTCTCTTCTTTCTTGATAGTGCATGTTAAAGTCACGTGGAAAACAAGATTAATCTGCTAAATCGTGTTAAATGTTTTTGTAGGTGGGAGTTATAGGGGGAGAAGTGATTGTCAACCCTTTAGTTTGTAGGTGGAGCAAGGATGTATGCATGTATGTTGGGTTATATTGAAGTTATGAATGTTGCTTTACTTTTAAATGAATATTTAAGAGCTTTAGCACGACACGAAAAGCACACACAACCCGCGATTAAAACCCAACTCGCATTTAGGAAACCAAATTAAGAGTTCTAGAAAGAGGAATCTATGTGAGGAACGACCCATGGTCATCCACTTTCGATTCCGCTCATTCAATTTGAGGTTGGAAGTGCTATTTGGCCGTAGTCCAAGTGGTGAAAACTCTCTTCTCAAATTGGATGAGAGGCTTTGAACCTTTAGAATCATTCCTTCTAATGAAGCCTCACGTCTTGCATATGACGTGTCTTTGTGATTGACATTTTACCCCCTTCACGTAAGTGTATTGTTCCGAACTCACTTCTCTCCCTTTACTTTTAATGTCAAGTCCTTTCCTTTACATATTAAACATGTGGTAATTGGTTAAAATGCCCTTAGGATTAGACATTATGGGAGGACCCGAGCTTCGAGTCATCCCAATTCTTTATGAGAGGTTGCAAGGCATGTGGAATGTGGTATAGCCGAAAAAGAAGAAGCAAGTAGAGAAGAAGGTTGGACACCTCATCCAACTTCTCTATGTCAAGTCACAAACCTCATTAATCAAAGCATTGGCGCACTTTTGAAACCGGAAGACATCAACATTCATTTTCGGTCGAAATGAGCTAACCCCAACTTGGGAGGAATTAAAACTCATAGCCGGTCATATCCCCACATTGGTTTCATCAAACCCTACCCAGGTATCGACCCCATTCCTTATGTGAGTGAGTATATACAAGCCTAGGTTTTCGAGGTTCGAGAGATCGCTAAATACAATTCCAATGGCTTTGCGATGTCATATTTCCTGGCCAAGTTCGATGAGGCACGTCGCTTTACCAGAAACCAATATACTAGGATTTTTCTCTTAGCTTTTTTTGGGTTCATTTTATTTCCACATACTTCAAAGACTCTAGATCCTCGTGTCATTCATATCATCATAGATGTCCTTAACTTTAAGGGGTTCCTAAACACACTCATAGCCAAGACTTTCCTCTCCCTAGATTGTTTCAAGCAAAATGAGGGTATAGCCTTTAGAGCACCAATAGGAATACTTCAAACATAGTTTCTCTCTCATGTTATGGAGTATAGCCCTTACATGAACATCGTATCCATAAATAAGGATTCCAATCCTCTCCTCAAGTTTCAAAATCTCAAAAAGGTCACCATTCCAAGTCATTCAAAGAATGGTACAACTTCTTGAAAGGTATTACCCATAATCAATTCTCTTTGCAATATCCTTGGGTTAAGCATCCTAGAGCCCTCCTCAACTATCCAGTTCCTCTCTTAAGATACACCGGATCCACATCTTACTACCCTTTGAGAGTCGCCTATCAACTCTGAGTCCTTAAAGAGATTCCACCTCCAATAGAGTTGGGGTTATATCATTTCGACTTTTGTAAGAAGGCCATCACGATAACACGAGTCAAGGAGCTAGAAGATCAAGTGAAGCCCATCGTAGCCGCTCTTTACACTTGCCAGCCGAGAGAGCAGAAACATGTTGCCGAATTGGAAGGAGCTATGAAGGAAGATCACGTATTGCAAGAGTACATTGATAATGAAATAGGACCTAAAGCCACCATTGTAGTCCCTTATGTGGACCCAAACCCTACTCCTCGAGAGGACTAGTTGGTGAAGGCCATAAGGGAGAGGGATGAAGTGGTAGCATGTGCAGAATGCTTGGCCCAAGAAAACAAGCGTCTCCATTTGGAAGCCAGGAGGTATCACCATAGCTAGTTATGTCGATTTCATTTGAGTTTCCTTTATTTTGTTTTAGAGTAATGTAATAGGGTTTTATTTCATGCTTTAATAGTTAATGATGAAATAGGGCTTTCCCCTCCCCTTTTCTTTACGTGCTAATAGTGATGTATAGGATGTTCCTTGCCGTCTTTGTCTTGTAATCATCTTGAGTTCGAATGAAATTGCAGAGACATTTTAATCAAAAACCACATGTTATCTCTTCAATTGTATAATTTCTCGCGAAAGAAATTTTTATAAGAGATCACCCGTGTAAGATTGAGCTTACACGAAGGTCTATTAGCTCTATTTCATCACAAGAAAATACAAAATTGAAGGCTTTTTATATTGTATTGTCATTTATTTTCTGTATACTAATTTTTCCACCTTATTGACGAAAGGTATCAAAAAATGACAGAAAGAAGATCTCGAGTAACCCTGACACAACTAGCAAACATCAATGCCATGATGGTAGAAGTATTTAAGAGAATGAACGAGATTCCTGCGTTGGCTCAAGCTGAGTATGTCGCTTCTGCCGCCCCTCCAAATAATGGCGTTCTTGAACATGGGCCAAATGTAGTGGTTCTTCCTATTGCACCCATTGTGATCGGCCTAGAGACCAAGGAACCAAGCAAGACCCTTGGCAATGATGGCATAAAACGTCTGGCCAGAATTGAAGAACATTTGGTCATGCTTAGGGGTTACAAAGTGAAGAAGCTTGATAAGGTGGCGCTTTATGCGAAAATAGAGGTTCTCGACACTTTTAAAGACTCGAAATTCGAACGGAAGTACGATGAGATTGGCTATCCCTATACCCACTTGAGATATTACCTGAGCAGGATGGGCGTTACTCTAATAACATCCAGTTGCTTATCAACACATTCCTAGAAAGTCTGGAAAAATTGGCTCTCACTTGATTTTTAGACCTCGATCTTGAGAAGATAAAGGATTGGGATGACTTGGTGGATGCATTCCTCAACCACTACAAATTTAACTCCGAGATTGCCCCTACTAGTGAGGAATTAGAGCACACAGAAAAGAGAAGGAACGAGTCCTTTAGAGCCTACGCATAAAGATGGAGGGTGGTAGCATCTCGGGTCAAACCACCCGTTAGTGAGAAGGAAACTATGAAGATCTTTCTTAAGGCGATGCCTATTGAGTACTTTCGAAAACTCTACACCACTAGTTGCTTGTCTTTCTCGCACATCGTAGAAGTTAGGGAGAACGTAGAATAAGCCATGCGCAATGGCAGAGTGACTGAAGAAGGCACGAGGATAACCTTTTCAAGGAAAGACAAAGAGCCAGTCACCGAGGTGGCGTATATTCAAGCTCCTAGCATTTTGAAGATTTACTCGAATCCTCCACCAAGGCCATTTGTGATGCCGGAAAATTCTTCTAAAGGCTATGAACCAAGGAAAAAGTTTCCACAAAGGTAATTTACTCCTTTGCCTAGGTCGTTATCTAAACTTTTGCCCATGCTGCTCGAAAAGAGAATGGTCGCCAAAGAGATGCCACGCGATAATCTCCCAAAGTTTGCTGGGTTTGATGCCACAAAGACTTATGCCTACCACATGGGTGAGAATGGGCATAGCTTTGATGATTGCTTCGCACTGAAGAATAAAGTTTAGAACCTTATCGACAAGGGGATTTTGAATTTCAAGAAGGCTGCACCGAATGTGCAACAAAACCCGTTGCCTAATCACCCTCAAGACATGAACGTGATCTTTAAAGGTGTGAGCAGGTACAGGTTTCCCTTTAAGGTCGATGTCGCTAAGCTATATGGAGTTCTATTATTGGCTGGACATTGTGAGCAAAGAGGTGATATACCCATCGAGGAACTGATGAGATGCATTTCCAAGATGATTGATATGGGAGTAATCCAGCTCGCCAGCAAAGAAGCAACGGATGTGACAATGTTATCCACTGCAATTGACGTGGCCTCCGAAAACTTTGTTTGTGAGAATGATTGGGAGGAATTTAAGCCTTTGATTGAAAGATTTGAAGCTACCGGAGTTACCGATGAAGGAGTTATATCTGAAGAAATAAAACCTTTGACAACAGAGGAGGAAAAGGAAGACGTCGATTTTCCGATCATATGGAATGATGCGTTCACCCTTGACCTCGAAACAGATGAGGAGATGAATCGTTGGGATTATGAGTTCATGGAGCTAGCCCGTAGAGATGGTGAAATAGTCAATACTTTGGGGCAGCCGAGTGGAAAGTATGCTTTTATGTTAAGTACACACCTCCCCCGTGCTTCTATATTGACCTAAGGATATCGTCGCCGATGGATAGGGTGGTATGGATGACATTACTCCTACCAAGCAAGATGATGAAATGGTGGCCATGCTCATAGAGTTGACTGAGGACGATGATTCGTATGAAGTAGGCGACGAAGGGATTGACCTCGTTGTCATCGACCTACTATTTGATGACCTTGAGTTCGTCGAGATAGAAGATGAGGCTTTAACCCATGTTTGGATAGAACTGTCATTACTTGAAGACGAGGTAGAGTTGCTTTACGATACCAATGCTATACAGTGGGATTACGGGTCGGGTAGTGTCGATTCCGTGACTTGGTCTGGACGATGTTATCCACCCAACTCTGGGATAGAGAAGAAAGTGACTGACGAAGATGTTAAGCATTTTTTTTGCTATAATTAAGATTAGTGAATTTTAAGTGGTCGATCAACTAAGGGAAATGCCCGCCCAAATATCCTTACTAGATTTGCTCAAGTCTTCAGATAAACACAGGCGAGCTCTGCTAAAAATCCTCAACAAGGTCCATGTCCTAGAGACCGTTAATGACAAGTAGCTAGAAAGATTCGTTGGATCAATCTTCCTAAAAAATCAAATCTCGTTCTCCTCCGATGAGGACTTTTTCATCGAAGGTTAGGTTCACAACAAAGCTTTGTACATATTTTTGAGATGCCGAGACAAGATGGTAGCAAGGCTCCTGATTGATAATGGGTCCACTATAAACATTTGCCCGTGGGTAACATTTCGTCATCTCGGGATCAACCTAGAAAAGATTCAAATTGCCAAGTCGATCGTCTGTGCATTTGACGGGATGAGAAAAGACGTGATAGGAGAGATAGAGCTGGAGCTCTTTGTCAGTTCGGCAACTTTTATCGTGCTATTTCAAGTTCTCGATATCCCAAGTGCCTTCAATTTCCTGCTGGGAAGGCCGTTGATTCACACTGCTGGAGCCGTTCCGTCTAGCTTGCACCAAAAAGTGAAGTTTGTGGTGGACGAAAAGCTCATTACTGTACACGACGAGACAGACTTCAAAGTCTTCCATGATATTGTGATCCCCATACATAGAGTCTGAGATCAAGGAGAAGCCAAGCTACCACTCTTTCGAGTTGGTCTCTATGATACACGTACCCATGGGGATATTTGTGAAATCTCCCAAGCTTTCGAAGCCCGCAATCATGTCCGGAAAAATTTTGCTTGAGAATGGATTCGTCCTCGGAGAAGGATTGGGGATATATTGTGACGTCCCGGGCCGTCACTTACTAACACGGTTTCATTAATCCTTTAATTTACAAAGCAAGCGGAAGACAAACATATCACAAATCGATCTCAACGTGAACAAGAAACGAGTAACAATGAGAAGAGGCCTCTTGGGGCTATTTTATTCATATCTTAGTTATTTACAAAAATGGTATATATCATCATACGCGACTGGGAGGCCAAAAGGTAACTAGTACTCCTTCTCTACTCGCCATCGCCCACATACAAAAGTGACCTCATCTTTGCATACTACGGGTCATTTGTCCACCTCCAAAAAGATCTCAAGCTATACATAACACGATCAATATGGTCTTCTAAGAAAGCTTCAAAAGTAACAAGTGCTCCATATCTAACTATCGGAGTAGTTGGTGTCACTGCCATTTCTAATTATCTGGAAAATCAACAGGAGTGAGTTAACGCTCAACAAGAGAAATAACTAGTTCATAAGCCAATCGATCCACCTAACTCTCGATCCTAGGACTCTAACTAACATGAAGGAGAACAAAGAACACTAAACATGTGTAAAATACAATTCAAATGCAGCATGCAGCAACTACTTGAGTAATGCTAACAAGCATTTCATGTAACACCACATCCAATGACTACACATGTAGTGTCATCATGCACTTCATATATCACACATTTCCCTTTCATTACTTGTCATGTCATCGTGTTCACCCCCATCTCACAGTACAACCGATTTGCTAGCCGGCCCATGCGAGTCACTTTTGGTTTGCAAGCCGGACTTCCATGCTTTACTAGCCATAGGCATCCTTACTCCGGGGCATCTTGGTTTGCCAACCAAGGTTTTCTAGCCTTAGGCATCCCAATACCAATCCTGGCACCATCGGGGTTCTTGGTTTGCTAGCCAAGACTTCCAAGGTTTGCTAGCCTTGGGCATAATGTAACATCAATTCCTTCTCACACATTTAGGCATTTCAATTTGCAAATGCAATGACATGACAGTTCTAAGTATTTCAAGCATTATACTTTCGCATGCCATAACACAATGTAGCATAAATCTTGCTCATTCAGCATGCTTTTCATGCCTATCTCAAGTACTATAACTTGTAATGCTCACACGATAACACCCAGTTCATGCCATGTACTTATTCCACACGTCTTTCTTACCGAACTACATCAATCAGCTTGCACAGAGACTAACATGTAAGTACTAAGCAAAATTTAACCTCAGCTTTTGGCGTCAAATAAAATTACTAACGGATACATAAAAATCATGTATAAATTTAGGTTGATATTTTGAAACGTTACAAACAACTTCCATTCAGGAGAGAAAAATTTCGAAACTTAGTCAAGTAGAAACAGTTTTGAACATCCAATTAATTGTTTGCCTTTACCCAAGTAAATCAATCTGAAAAATCACGAAACTTTAGTATGTTGTAGAAAAGAGTATACTATAAAATTTTGATGAAGGATACTAAGTCTAATTCAGCTTGAATAAATTGTAGAAAATCGTCCAAACAGAATGTAACTTCTGTCACCAAAAACTGGAATAAGGAAGTCAAGGGAAAAATCATCTCACCAATCTAAAAGGAAAAAAATATTATAATATTTATATATGTTATAGCTGTGGATGTTCTTTAAAACTTTCATGAAGGAAGTTTGTTTAAATTGTTTTGGGAAAAATTCGTAGAAAATAGGAAATATGAAAAGGTCATAGTCGGGTTCACAAAACCAGAGCAGAATTCGTGAATGTTATAGGCCATTAGACACCTCATCCTAATCCAGAAAATTTTGAAATTAAATTATGTTGTAGTTAAAGATGTTTCAAACAACTCTTAAGAAGGAAGCTTTAGAAAATTCCCAACGTAGAGAGCCGTACAAAAATGGAAAATAATGAGGGTCAAACTGATCCGAACCCAGAAACAGTGCATAAATCAACATGCATGGCCATTTCCAGCACTCTTTCATCAATATCAAACACATGCAGCACCATAAACCCATGAACACTTCAATCCCAGAACAAGACATTCACGAAACAAGAACCACAATCTATCCTCTACCAAAAATTGAAGCCCTAGGAAGATCAAGAAGATTAGAAACTAGGTACTTCTCCTTGCCTTGAGCTTGAATGACCCAAACTTGATCCTTGGAGCTGTTGGTTTTTGAGTTCTTGGGAGAGAAATGAGTGAAGAAATGAAAGATGATGGAGAAAGGGAGAGACCGAGCGGCAAAAATGGAGAGAGAGAGAGAGAGAGAGTGAGTTTTCTCCCTTAATCCAATGTTCAGTCCCTTAATAAGTCATTTGGCATGCAAGACAAGTGTTGGGCGCAAGGACATGCTAATGACAAGTGGTAATTCTTGTGAGACACTTGTCTTTGGCAATTTGACACTAGTCTAAGAGGGAGTAGAGTGTGTGGCACTAATAAATATAATGTCCTAATTTGGGTCATTTGCCATGTAGATTAGGTACTAGGGCCAAAAATTAGGACTACAAATAGTCCAATAGTCTCCTATAAATTTCAAACAAGGCCTAGACTATGTATCAGAGTTTAACAATTCATTTGGCAACACATTTCCAGAAGTATTAGTTAAATTGATGCAACCACCAACATTGAGATTAATTTATCTCGCTCGCTAAACGGGTTGATGAAATTTAGGATGTCACATATATGGCCAAGGCTGAGTTAGCTTACTCGATCGTTCTCTCGAAGAGATGTTTGCCAAATCCTACACGATGCTTCGGGAGGAGCTAGATATCGAGATCTCCCCTAACCTTTTTTTTTATGATGAAGATTGCGTTGGTGTCATTATCACTGAAGATGAGCCAGCTAGAGAGTGTCCCCATGTTCTTGAGTAGGAATGCCCTTTATCATTTTGTAATTCCAATCCCTTGTGTGGAAATCATTTGTTTATTTCCTTTATGAGAACTTAATTCCCTATTGGATTTTGAGCCGTTGGTTCAAAGGGGTCTTTTTTTATAAAATGGCATTATCTTTCCTAATTCAATAAAATGCATATGCACGTTTTATTAAGGATGTGGAGAAGTATACCAAACCGAGCCTATGACGAAAACCAATACATACCCTGAGGCCTGGGCTTCCACATGCTCCCTAGTTTCCGGGAACATACTTTAGGAACAACAATGTCTGGGGATATGAGGATGAGTTCCCTAAAGGAAATATGTACTAATCGTTTGCATCAAATGTCAGGCATAACATCTTGCATTCACACAATAGTTACATTGGTTGATCGAGCTCACATGATGACAGTCCCCCTGATTCTGACAGCGACGGTGATCACAGAGATATTGAACGTGATTGGGATCACCACGAGGAATCCAAGTCATTGATCACAGAACAAACAGTTATAGTGAATCTATGTGATGATCATAATGCCAGAGAGACTAAGACCGTAGGGAAACTTTCCCATTTCGAAGCTTGGTCTTATCCCGATATGTCAGGTTTAGATCCTGGAATTGTGGAGCACACGTTGCCTCTTGATTCTAATATTCCCCCAAAGAAGCATAAGCTTAGGAGGATGAAGCCAAAATTGTCGGAGAAAAATTAAAGAGGAAGTTATGAAACTCCTAGATGTTGGCTTTATTGAGGCAATACATTACCCTGATTGGATCACAAACATCGTACCCATAATGAAGAAGGATGGACGAGTTCGAGTTTGCGTGGATTGTCGAGACTTGAATTGAGCAAGCCTGAAGGATGACTTCCCACTACCATACATCGACGTTTTGGTAGATAGCACAGTTGGTTATGAATTATTTTCTTTTATGGACGGGTTTTCCGGATATAATCAAATCCGAATGAAAGAAAAAGACAAGAGCAAGACATCGTTCATTACCCCATGGGGAACGTTCTGCTATAAGGTGATGCCATTCGGATTGAAAAACACTGGAGCAACCTATCAAAGGGCTATGGTTACCTTATTCCATGACATGATGCATTGCGAAGTAGAAGTCTATGTAGATGATATGATCGTCAAGTCGAGACAAGGCGAAGACCATGTCCAAATCTTGAAAAAGCTATTCGATTGTCTTCAGAAATACAAGCTAAAGCTTAACTCCGCGAAATGTGTATTTGGGGGAAAATCCAGAAAATTGCTAGGATTTATGGTCAGTAGCTAGGGCATCGAGATTGATCTGTCGAAGGCCAAGGCCATATGTGACCTTAAGGCTCCGTAAACCATCAAGGAAGTACGAAGCCTATTGGGAAGATTGAATTATGTGGCGAGATTCATATCTTATTTATCCGAAACGATGAAGTCTTTCTTTAGGCTTTTGAAGAAGAACACCAAGATAGAATGGGATGAAAAGTGCTAGAATGCTTTTGAAAAGATCAAGCGATACTTAACGCAACCACAGATCCTCATCCCACTGATTATGGGGACTCCTTTGATATTGTATTTAACCGTCCATGATGAGTCACTAGAAGCCATGCTCGCCCAAAAGAGACCGAGCGATAGGAAGGAATGCACGATATACTATTTTAGCAAAAAGTTCACCATGTTTGAGATGAACTACTTGAAAGTCGAGAAGACATGTGTAGCTTTGGTTTGGATATTACACCATTTGCGGCAGCATACACTTTATCATCAAATCCTGTTGGTGATAAAGAATGACCCGATTAGATATCTTTTAGAGAAGCTCGCATTGGTTGGAAGGTTAACCAAATGGTAGGTTCTCATTTCGGAGTTTGATGTACAAGCATGTCACAAAAGTCCGTCAAGGATAGAGTTATCATTGATATGCTAGTTGAGAGCCTATCGGAGTTGAAATCGTAAATGATGTGAATCTGGCGGACCAGCGTATCCTTTGTGTCTGGAGACAAATTGACGATGTTCTTTGATGGTGCGGTTAACCTTTTTGGCTTTGGCACTAGGGCAATCCTTATTTCACTAGGTGGTCAACATTACCCTGTAACGGCGAAACTCGTATTTTTGTGCACCAACAATATCGCGGAATATGAGGCTTGCATCCTTGGCTTACAATACGCCATTGAAATGAAAATCTAAAGATTACAAGTCCATGGAGATTCCATGCTTATCATCCTTCAAATTGAAGGTGAATGGTAAACTCAAGATTCAAAGCTAATCACATATCACAAGTTCCTCGAAGAATTGATGAAGGAGTTTAAGGAGGTGTCTTTCAATTACTTGCTAAGATTGCAAAACCAATTTACCGATGCTTTGGCGACTTTATCTTTAATGTTGCAAGTTGCGAATGGGCTAGACATTGACCCCTTCAAGATCGAAATCCTCAAGAGTTTGGCTTATTGCATGAGAATTGAAGAGGAATCCGATGGTGAACCATGGTTCCATGATATAAAGAACTATCTACAGAAGGGCGAATTTCCTCAAGGAAGTGAAGCTGCCAATAGCAAATACTTGGCAAAATTTGCATCAAAGTTTTTTCCTTAGTGGTGAATTGTTGTATAAGAGATCGTTTGATTTGGTTTTGCTGAGGTGTGTAGATGCACGCGAAGCCAGTCAACTTATGTGAGAAATACACGAAAGGGAATGTGGCCCACATATGAATGGCCATCTTTTGGCAAGGAAAATCATGAGATAGGGTTATTATTGGTTGACCATGGAATCAGATTGTATTCATCACACACGATATTGTCACCAATGTCAAGTCTATGGCAACAAGATCAATGTGCCGCCAAATGAGTTACACCATATGTCTAAAGCGTGGCCTTTCTCTATGTAGGGGATCAACGTTATCGGGCCAATCAATCCAAAGGTGTCAAATGGGCATCGGTTTATCTTAGTGGCCATCGATTATTTTACTAAGTGGATTGAGGCCAACTCATATGCTAATGTCACTGTGAAGAACGTGGCTAAGTTTATCCGCCGTGATATTGTAAGGGCCTTATCACCATATTGTCCGCTTTGGGCTTTGCAACCCTCACGATTTTGTTCTCGAGAGGGCTGCCCATACAACCCCCTCAAAACGCGTAGTGATAGGTGAAGGCACACAGCCCACCTTATAAGCCAGCCCAGGACTCCTCTCCTTAGCGATGTGGGACGAAGAGCTGCGCACACTCCCCTCAGCGGGATGCCACATACTCCCCCTCTCAGCGGCACAGCGTCCCCGCGTGCCCTCACTGACACCGCGAGCGCCCCGCTGCGGCCCCACACACCGTCGGGAGTCGGCTCTGATACCACCTGTAAGGGCCCTATCACCATATTGTCCGCTTTGGGCTTTGCAACCCTCACGATTTTGTTCTCGAGAGGGCTGCCCATACAACCCCCTCAAAACGCGTAGTGATAGGTGAAGGCACACAACCCACCTTATAAGCCAGCCCAGGACTCCCCCCTTAGTGATGTGGGACGAAGAGCTGCGCACACTCCCCTCAGCGGGATGCCACAGATATCATTACCCATTGTGGAGTTCCCGAAGCAATCATCACCGACAATTGATCATATCTAAACAACAAGGTGATGGATGAACTCTTAAGTGAATTTCGGATTCATCACCTGAATTCGTCTCTATATCGCCTGCAAATGAATGGAGCAGTATAGGCAGTAAACAAGAACATCAAGAAAATCTTGTTCAAAACGGCCGAGAACTATAGAGATTGGCATGAACGATTGCCGTACGCATTGATGGCATATCGAACGTCAATTCGAACTTCGATTGAGGCAACACCTTTTTCTTTAGTTTATGGGATGGAAGCAGTCTTGCCTGTGAAAGTGGAAATCCCTCCTTTAAGGATTCTCTCACAAGTTAAGCTTTTCGAGGCCGAGTGGGTTCAACAGAGGTATGAGCACTTGAACTTGATTGAAGAAAAAAGGTTGAAGGCTTTATGCCATGGTCAAAGTTACCAAAAGCGAATGGCCAAGTCGTTTAACCGTAAAGTCCGACCGAGGAGCTTCGAGGTGGACGATCTTGTCTTGAAGAAGGTCTCGATCGCAGTTCAAGACCCCCATGGAAAGTTCACGCCAAATTATGAGGGCCCATACATTGTCAAGAAGGTTATACCTGGAGGAGCCTTAATCTTTGTAGAAATGGATGGGCAAGAGTTGCCAAAACCTGTAATTGCTGATGTTGTCAAGAAGTATTATCTATGAATGAAATTTGGACGCCACTACACTCCCTTTTCGTCGAAGTTCAAGTAATTTTAGGACATTTGCATTCCATGCATTCATATCATTTGCATGTTCACTCATTTTGTAGTTTACAAGAAAAGCTACGAATCCAAGATCAAACAAGCCCAAAGATCAATCGATGGAGGAACCTAACACAAAAGCAAAGAAAAACCCCAACAAATAGGCTCACTAGCCAACGTGAGCCAAGTAAGTACCCTCTTTCCCTTGAGTGTTAAGAAGAAAAATGGAACCCCTTAGGGAAATGTTTTGAAAAGAAAAATTTGAAAATCATTTAAAAATTTTTTGTCCAAGATTCAAACAAAGATTCAGAATTGAAAATTAATCTTCAAAACTTCAGAATGCAATTCTTCAATTGACCATTCGTACATTGACTTATGCATTCTTTGTCGAGGAATCCCATTGAGGATGTTTCGAAACAAATGATTTTTGAGAAGACAAAAGGGAAATATTAAGCATGCCTAGTAGGTACCTTTGAGATGACGAAAGGCAAGCCAAGACCAAGCACCTCCCTACACATTTTTGAGAGTTGAGAGGTAAGAAAATACCATGTTTTAGGACGTAGTGTTTATTCACTTTGAATACATGATTGAGGCAATGAAAGGCATTTTCTTCATTTCCCTAAACATTTGCACGAATCCCTTGCTAGCCACTTTAAGCCTAAATAGGGAGATTTCCTTTTTCGAATTATCCCTGTCAAGAACCACCCCACATCAGGGTAGATGGAGATAAGTTAGACGGCATAGGTGAGAAAAATGACTAGAGATTTTCTTGCCTACACTTGCATTAATCTTCATGAGATGCTTTGCATTAAACGCGAATTGGGAATCAAAGTGCTTTAGGATGATGAAGACCGATTTGTTCTCAATTCTATACACTTTATCCTTTGTTTAACTCCTTCGGCCTGTTATTTCGTTTCTCGAACTTATTTCGGTGATCATAGACTATACATAAGGCAAGCGAATAGACGCCACTTTTCAATGACATCAGGAACAGATCAAGACGTCGAGAACATTTGGAATCGCAAAAGTCCCAAAATTCTGAGCATTCTAGGGTTCATCAAGTTCTCGCGGCAAAATATGAGTTGCCATTTTTTGGTAGCCCTGCATTGTTTTGGGTTTTCCCTAAAAAAGAAAAGAAGAGCAAAAAAACAAAAAAGAAAAGAAAAGGAGCAAAAAGAAAAGAAAAAGAAGAAGGGAAAGCCTTAGAATTTGAGCCAATGAGCAAAAATGGCCCAAGGGAAACCCATTCCTTTGTCAATTCTATAATCGTATCCCCAGTGGAACGAGTTTATAGCATGAAATCCTCAGTTGAAATCAATTTGCAATTTCTTCAGCGTCTTTTCCCCAAACGGAGTCGATTTAATCTCCAACGGAGTCCGAATCTGACATTTGGCTGAAGACCGAAAACTCCCCAGCGATGATCTCGAAGATCGAAGACTGGTGACAAGATAGTGATGATCACTGATCTCAGCCTTCCCTGTACATTTTCTGAGCCAAAATGAGTCTTTGCATTCCTCGGTCCTTAATCCGAGCCCACGTTACCATCCATTGAAGTCTCTTTCAATTGAGGCACCTAGATAAACGTAGAGTTCATATGTCTTAAGCTTCGCAAAAAGAAGTACATGCAAGATTATTTCTTCTCGTTTTGCAAAGTTTTTGACTTGTAAACCCGAAGCAATTGATGAAGATTTCTTTTCAAAAGCCTTGACTCAAAAGAGTCCTCGTTGAACATTATTGATCAAACCAACATTGCGGTCCTTTAAAAGACCTTTCGAATCGGTCAAATTGTATTCATTACGAACATTCTCGATAGCCTTCGATATAGGTTGTGAAAGAATTATCTTCCCCAAGCGGAGTCATCTCCCACATCAATGGTATGACGCTCGGGGGTCCCACTTGCACGATATTGTCCGCTTTGGGCCCACTGGCCCGCACGATTTTGTTCTTCTAGGCTTCGCCCAGAAAAATGCCTCATGCAAGTTAAAGAGTCCCCAATACCTTATAAACTAGCACAAGACTCCCCCTAAGTGATGTGGGACAAGAGACATGCGCTTAGCCTCGCCCCGCACAAGTCCAGGGTAGAGGCGCAGCCTCCCCTGCCATCCTTCATCTTGCGCCCACTGCTGAGGTCTATGTCGTCACATTTTCCACCCTTTACGGACACATCACCCTCGCTGTGGCCCCACACATTGTAGGGAGTCGGCTTTGATACCACCTATAATGCTTGGGGGTCACACTTACACAATATTGTCCGCTTTGGGCCCACTGGCCCGCACGGTTTTATTCTTCTGGGCTTCACCCAGAAAAGGCTTTATGCAAGTTAAAGAGTCCCCAACACTTTATAAACTAACCCATGACTCCCCCTAAGCAATGTAGGACAAGAGACATGCGCTTAGCCTCACCCCGCGCATGTCTAGGGTAGAGGTGTAGCCTCTCCTACCATCCCTCATCCTGCACCCGCTGCCGGGGTCTAGATCGTCACAAATGAATGGGATAAAAAGCATTTCTTAAGAGCCATGGTGAGAAGACCTTTCCGATTAAGGTACACCAATTTGGCATCTTTAAATACAACTCTTCATGTTTACCAAAGTCATTTTGTTCGAGAACTTTTCTCCAAAAGACTTTTTGATGACTAATGGCATTTGTCAACCTTCGAATATTGATTGCACTGAATGACGTTGAAAAGTTCTCATGCATAAAATATCTGTTGGTTTGCCCAAGGGTAATCTCGAAATCTTTGCAAAATCTCTCACCTGAATAAGATGCAGATTTTGAATTTCTGTTAGGCTTACCACGCGTAGCCTTAAAAACCCTTTCAAAGAAATCAATCCCCAGTGTATGTTTCCCTAGTGGAGTTCTCACAAATCTCCCTCTGATTAGTGAAATGCGGTCATGGAAGCCTTGTTGAAATGATTAGCTAAATGCGGTCATAAAAAAATCCCTTCTATAGTCTTCCTACAATGAACATGGGTCGCAGCCTTGGAATCCTTTCCCGTGATCACGGCCTATAGCCTCAGAAGATTACCTAATCAAGCTGACCTCTGCGAGTGTACACGTGTGACTTTCTCGAGAGAACAAGTAACCCAATGCCTAATTATACCTCTCACCCTTTTTTCCAAGAGGACAAGTAACCATTGCCCGATTATAACCCTCACCCTTTTTTTTCAAGAGGTCAAGTAACCCAATGCCTAGCTATTCGCCTCTCGTTCCCAATAAGGTAAGTAACCCTATCCCTAGTTATTTACAAAAACAAAAACAAAAAAAAGCCCACTCCTTAAGAAAGAGAGAGAGGAGTAGAGAGAGATGTGCGACGAACATTCCAATAGCTAGAGGTAAGTTTCAAAGGTACGTCCTCGATCAAATATCATTTTTCTTTCAAACTCATGTGTCATTTTGTCTTTGGGAGGATCCTCTTCGAGCTCCTTTTCAAAGAGGAGTAGCTATTGACACCTAATTTTTAGCTTATTAGTCTTTTTAAAGTAAAACTTGGAATTCGAGTTTTAATCGCGACAAAACCATTTTTTAAACTTAAAAGAGTCATTTAAATTATAAAGTAGCATTAGCCTTG
>BCNH02000006.1:13173686-13207235 GCA_001662345.2 Metrosideros polymorpha var. glaberrima | reverse complement strand
AAAAAAAAAAAGTCCAATGAGGCACCTTCCTTAGCTCGATTCTTCGCGACTATGCCCCTTCAGGACGATCTCCTTGGACATATAAAAACTACGACGCATGTAGTTCGCTCTTGAAGGTCGTCAGACACTAGAGAGCCGTCGGCGAGGGCAGCGTCACCGTGAGAAAAGGGCTTGGCCGAATGGTGCTCGACCGAGTCCTTTCTCCTCTCTCTCTCTCTCACTGTGTGTGTTTCTCATATATTTTTTTAGATTAGATTGGCGTCCCTCCCGTTCAGAGCTTATAACGGGGTATTTATAAAGGTTTTGAGGATTTTCTCAATTTTTGGATATTTGCACTTTGGCTCCCAAATTTTTTAATATATGCAAATTGACCCCAAGCTCATTTTTCTTTCCAATTAGGCCCTTGAATGGTTCAGCCAACCCATTGGATGGGCTGAGCCTGTTGGAAAACATCCGTAAGATATTTTGATGAATACAAAACCATCTCAAGTTCTAATGTTTACCATGACAAGTGTAAATGGTGAAATAAGTTATAATCACCAGTAATAATATTACATAAGCAAAGAAAAGAATCTGATCTGTGACATAAAGGTGAACAACTACCATGAGAGGATATCATGGTAGCTTGGAAGGACCAATCAAGATAGTGTTCGTGAGCATCTTTGGTACCAATAAGAGTACAATCGGCACTGATCTTATACCGTCAGTAAAGATAAGAACCTGATCGAATACAAGAAGGTGAACAAGTGTCACAAGGGGATATCATGACAGCTTGGAAGGACCAATGGAAGATAGTGTTCGTAAGTATCTTTGGTACTAATGAAAGGTATTAAGATTAACACCACCATTTAACAGTTCGTTTGGTCAATATCTTCAGTGATAATTGTCCACCAAGGTACTCAGGGTAAACACAGGACTGTTGTATAGAGAGTGACAAAATTGGTGTGATGATGGTGGGTATTGTACTGGTAATCACGACTGTTGCTGGTTCAGACTACAGCAATCAACCGCTGGATTCCTCAGATAACAACAAAGTAGTGACAATGGCAATTGGCACAGTATAAAGGACAAAGGACAGTCTTGGCAACGACATCCTTAAGGGATAAGAATATTTGTACTGACCACTTGGCGTATAATTTTTCCTTATTACGAGTAATGATACTGGTGTCCTTGTGTACGAATTGCAGAGCTAGCGTCCTTTCTGTCATTGGCGAGATCTATACCATTGATGCTATAATGGCTACAATACAAGCTGGAGGTCTATATAAGGAGAAGAGTAGCTTGAGTCCAAGGGAGCGAGTGTTATTAAGAGAAAAGCGATCTATTCAAAGAAGGTACGAGAGATTTCAAGCCTCTGAGGGCCTTTCACTTAAATCATTCATTCTACTCTTCAAAGCCCTCGCTCGCCAGTGCTAGCTAGCACTACTACTCATTGTTTGTTTGTTGTATGATTTACTGTATTAGCATTTGTGTTAGTAAGATAAGTGTAAGGCTAATGTACATGTCATGATAGTGTTTTCTATCTTACCGAGGAATGTCATGAAGCAATTGTAATCACCAGTGCTACTTACTAGTGGAATCCAGTTGCTATTAAGGCTATTAGTCTGAGAGTGGACGTAGGCTTCCTGTTAGGCCGAACCACTATATATCTCTGTGTGATTTGATCTTTTACTTACTGCATTCATACTATATCATCTCTGAACATTCGAGTATCATCATCACATCTGCTAGCTAACAAACCTTCTGAGAATATATTGCACTATCATTTAGTTTAGATCATCAGCATCACTCATACTAGTTCATGAGCATTTAGAATCATCAGTAATGATTGCTTGTTATTCCGCGAAAAGTTTTGAAAATCATCATTCAACCTATTCAATCCCCATTCTAGGTTGTATTGCTAGCCCCCACAATTGGTATTAGAACACAGTTGTTTGTTTTTTGAAATGTCTTTTACTTCTAAGCATAAAGATCTTTTATGGCTAACATCAACAGCTTCTTTGCTCCTGACTCATATGCTCCCAACAAACCGCCATATTTTGATGGCTCGAACTACAATTACTAGAAGAATCGCATGAAAATTTATCTTGAAGCGACTGACCCACACCTATGGAAAATCATTGAAAATGGACCTGTGGCTCCATTGTAAGCACCCGTTCAAGTAGTTGAACAAGGAGACCAAAATGTTCTTGCTGCTCGATGAAACCAAAACGATGAAGCCTTTAGAAGATGAGCTTTAAATTCTAAAGCAATGTATTTAATGGATTGTTCTTTATCTCCCTCAATGTATAACATAATTTCTTCTTATTCCACAGCTAAGGAAATCTAGGATTGACTTCAAGTAACATTTGAAGGAACTGACCATGTGAAGGGAACAAAGTTAAATCTCCTTACGAGAAATTACGAAATGTTCAAGATGAAGAATGATGAAAGTGTGACTGAGATGTTCATAAGATTCACAACAATCATCAATGGTCTTGGTCTTGCTTAGTAAGGGAAGATCTTTACTGATATTGAAAAAGTGAACAAACTCCTGAAATCACTTCCAAAGGAATAGAGCCAAGTCAAAACCTCTTTCCGTGAAACTATGAAAATCCAAGCTATAAGTATGGATGAACTCATAGGAACACTCATGTCTTATGAAGCAGAACTACAAAATGAGGATCCGAATTCAAAAGAAAAGAAAATCATTGCCTTTACCTTAAACCAAGGTAATGATGATAACACTTCATCTTCAAAAGAAGATAATGATGAAGAAATGGCTCTGTTTACAAAAAGGTTCAAGAATATGATGCGAAAGGTGGTTTTCGAAAAAGAAGAAAATCCACAAAGTATCAAGAAGAAAACAAACATAGCAAGAGTAAAGATGATTCCAAATAAAAAAAATCATTTGCTATGAATGCCAAAAGCCTGGACATGTCAAGCCAAAATGTCCTCTACTGAAGAAAAAGAAAGGCAAGTTTGAAAAGAGAAAGCAAGCACTCAAAGAGACACTTAGAGCGACACAGAGAGCAGTGATGATGATGCAAAACAATCAAATCTATGTCTTATGGCAGATATTAATTTTGATGAAGAAATAGAGGTAGAGTCCATTGAACTCTCTTATAAAAAAAATGCAAGATTTTACAAAGGAAGTCTTTAAAGAACTTAAAAATGCATCAAAGAAAATTTTCGATTTAAAAAAACAAGTCTCAAATCTTACTATTAAAAATGTTTCTTTAAAAAGCAATATTGAAGAACTTCGCACTGAGTTGAATGAGAACATTTCAAATGAAAAAGAATCTCAAAGTAAAGTTCAATGCTTAGAGAAGGAAATTTCTGAAATCACCACAAAGCTTTCTCTCGGTTAAAAAACTCTTAAACATATTCTTTCAATTCAAATTCCATATTACAGCAAATCAGGATTATGATGTAAGGGAATGAACTTGAGAGTAATCCTTTTCCTAAAACAAAAGAAAGAATCAAGATGAAACCATGTATTCCTCTTTGTGATTACAAGAATCATTTTGTTAATAATTTTGTTAAAGCTATTGGCAAGAAAGTCCTTGACTCTTTTAGTTACAATAGCGGTGGTCATTTTGAATGTGAAAACCAAAAGACAAAAAGGGGAAACTGAAGTCTTAGATATACTGACACTGAAGGACCCAAACAAGTATGGGTATCAAAGAAAAGATGAGTTTCTTCTATGATTATAGGAAAAGAAAACCAACAGAAAATGGTATTTGGACAGTGAATGCTCAAGGCACATGACTGGTGATGCCAAGAGTTTTCTGAAATTAACTCAGATCGATAGAAGAACTGTCTCTTTTGGAGGAAAAGAAAAAGGAAGGATAGTTGGTAAAGGAACTATCAAAGTGAGAAACCTGATTATTGACAATGTAGCGTTAGTCAAAAGATTGAGACACAATCTTATCAGCATCAGTCAACTCTGTGACAAAAGCTATGAGATAAATTTCAAAAATAGCATTTGCACATGTAATGGAAAAGATTCTTTGCAAACCTTTACTGATAAAAGGTATGGAAATATTTACCTTCCTGACTTAGATCATGATCATGCTCATTGTTTAATATCATCACAAGAAAAACTTGATCTATTACATAGAAAACTTGGTCATATTAGTTTGAAATACATTTCTAAACTAGCAAAAAAAAGTTAGTAAAAAGACTTCCATAGATGAAGTATGAGATGAATGAAATTTGCAATGCATGTTCTCTTGGTAAACAAGTTAGGAACTATTTTAAGTCCATAAATACTGTTGCTACTAACCGAGTCTTGCAGCTATTCCATATGGATCTATTCGAACCAACTAGAAACATTAGCTTCGGTGGAAGTAAATTCTGTCTAATGATTGTAGATGACTACTCCAGATATACATAGGTAGTATTCCTAGCTCATAAGGATGAAGCTTACAATCAATTTGTGAAGCTGGTTCGAAAGATACAGAATGAAAAAGGTTATAGCATATCATCTATCAAGACTGATCATGGTGGAGAATTTGATAACAAGAGTTTCGCTGATTATTGTGAAGAAAATAACATTGAGCACAATTTCTCAACTGCATATACACCACAACAAAATGGTGTGGTTAAAAGGAAAAATAGAAGTCTACAAGAAATGGCAAGAACTATAATAATCGAAACTAGCACTCCTGCTTATTTCTGGGCAGAAGTAGTTACACATCAAGTTACATCATCAACAGAATATTCTTGCGCCCATTATTGGATAAAACACCCTATGAGATCTACAAGAGAAGAAAGCCAAATATATCATACTTCAACATATTTGGTTACAAGTGTTATATTCTGAAAAACAAAAATGACAATATTAGAAAGTTTGAACCAAGATCAAATGAAGGTATATTTCTCGGTTACTCAACTACAAGTAAAGCCTTCAGAGTATTCAACAAGGTATCACAAGATATCGAAGAGTCAATCAACGTAAAATTCAACGATAGTATGATGAGAATCAAAAGTCTGAATGAAGATAAGGAACCAGCAACAGTGCAAATTATTCAGACACATTAGAATTAGCAAACCAATTCTTAAGAAAATTCCAAGGACGAACTACCAAAGGACTAAAAATTTCGAATTAATCATCTAAAGGAACAAATCATCTGTATTATTGGTGAAGGCGTTCGAACTCGTTCATCATTTCGGCAAGCTATGAACTATCTTGCCTTATTATCTCAAGTTAAACCTAAGGGAATTGATGATGCAATTCAAGATGAATCTGGAATTGAGGCTATGCAAGAAGAACTTCAACAATTCAAGATCAATGATGTGTGGAAACTTGTTCCAAGACCACAAGACCATCTTGTGATCGGTACCAAATAATTATTTAGAAACAAATTGGACGACAAAGGAATTGTCACGCCCTAGCCCTAGGGCGCGTGACAATCCCTATACTTCTTTTGGGTCATTTTGAATGCAACATCCTAGGATGCGTTGTCGACCCGTTCATTTTATCTTTTGATTAACGCAAGCGGAAATAATTAATAATCACTCGAACAATCATAACAATAGGGATAGAAGGAAAAACAGAACTACAATCCTTAGCAAAGCACACTTTATTTATATACTAGTCAACCCTATGAAGTTTACATGTACATGCCCTTTTACAACGGGCTGCTTCCTGTCAAGACCAACAAAAAGTGTGACATCCGAAAATTTCGATTTCCTATAATAAAATTCCGGATTATTTTATCACATGAGATTGCCCCACGTTTGGGGCATTAAGTTTTGGATTGATTATTATCGTTGTGTGTTTATATTTTGTGTGACGATATTTATTTTGCCATCAAGTTAATTCTTTTAAATGGTCGATAAGTTCTGAAGCATTATATTTGATGTCGCGGAACCTCAGAATTTTGGTTTTTAAATATTTCTAGCATTCGGATGGGTTATCAATAATTTTTGTGAATTTAAAATATTTTCCGGAATTTTTATACTCAGAACGAAAATTGGTTTTTTTTCATTTCTTTCATATGGGTTTATTAAATATTTTGGTACCCTAACATTCTAACTATTTGGTTCAAGCATTTTAACTTTCCTCTTTACTTGGTTCGGTCACCACCGATTCCTTTCTTCTTCCCCAATTGTTACCCACGTGAAACATTGAACTTGAGCTCTTGACATCATGCCTTGCATCACCCATTTGTCCTAAGCTCATAAATGCCTTGATGACTCCTCTTATTTACTTGGCCAAGAAGCCCCTTCATTTATTACTAGCCTACAATTATCTCTTTGTCATTTAATCTTATTAATCCAAGTGTCCTAGCCAATCTAGGGTCATCATTTCCTCAAAGTCTAATTGAATTAATCTCATCTCTTTCATCTTGGCTTGAACGAACTCCTCCAAATCATGACCCAAAAGCTAAAACAAACTTACCTCCATAACTCTCCTCACTAACTCCTTCTTCTTCTTTCAAAGCCACACGTGAAACAAAGGACCCACGGGCGTGATTTTCAGATTTTCCTCTTTCAGACTTTGACTCGGTAAAGCATTGATTTCAACTACTCTTCCTCAATGATTTTCTTGTCGTTTGTAAATGAAGAATCGTTGATTTCGATTTTTATTTATTTGAAGATAACTCACCTATTTAAGACTTCGGTTCCTAATCCGAGGTAAGTGAAAGTTCTAGGCGTTAAATTAGCCTAATCTACTTAGCACTTGCGCTTGGGTGTAGATGAAGTTTAAATCTGAAAATGGTTGTGTAAATTGATGATGTGATGATGTTATGATGTTTGCCTTGATGAGTGCTTATATATCCTAAAGGTGTTTGATGGATTCTATTAAGGTGTGGTGATCGTACGACTTGTGAAAGTGATGTATTTGAACTTGGAAGTATATTGCATCTGAGCATGTTCTGCATCATCTGAGCGAAATCTGCACATGAGTTTGAATCTATTTCTGCATCTAAGCATGTTCTACATCATTTGAGCGAAATCTGCACATGAGTTTGAATCTATTTCTGCATCTGAGCATGTTCTGCATCATCTGAGCGAAATCTGCACATGAGTTTGAATCTATTTCTGCATCTGAGCATGTTCTGCATTATCTGAGCGAAATCTGCACATGAGTTTGAGTCTATTTTCTGCGTTGAGATATCTTCTGAAACTCGAACGTCTTCAAAATCTGAACTCATATTCTGAACTCGATTGTTGTTTAAATTTGAGTCTATCTTCTGAGCTTGAATGTATGCAAAGTCTGAGTGACTGTATGTAAAGTCTGAGTGCTTGTATGTAAAGTCTGAACGCCTGTATGCAAAGTCTGAGTGACTGTATGTAAAGTCTGAGTGCCTGTATGCAAAGTCTGAGTGACTGTATGTAAGGTTTGAGTGCCTGTATGCAAAGTCTAAACGCCTGTATGCAAAGTCTGAGTGACTATATGTAAAGTCTGAGTGACTGCATGTGATGTAAAGTCTGAGTGACTGCATATGGTGTTAAGTCTGAATGACTGCATGTAAAGTCTGAGTGACTACGTGAGTATGTTGATGTGTATGAGCATTGCATGAGAATAAGATAATTCCGTTGCCCTAAATTGAATGGTGACGATGCCCCATAGTGTTGGGATGTCCCCGGTGAGAGGTTTCGGGATGCCTCGGGAGTTGAGATGCCCATGCTGTGTGATCTTGGATGCCCTGTGGGCGGTTGTTGCAGGATGCCTCGAAGTGGAGATGCCCCATAGTGTTGGGATGCGTCGATAGTGTTCGGGAGGTGATATAAATATGATTATGCATGCGCATGGACATACGTATGCTTGTGTTAATAAAACACTATGTGATACTGGTGCATATAAGGGGTTATGGTTTTCGCATGCATTGAATAAAACATGTTATGTGACATCATTATTGATCTGCCATTGACTTCAGAGGTAAAGCATTTGTCCTGCATTCAGCACGTTCTGGTAATGCATTAAAACCTCATTGCTTGTGTTGCCAGGTGAAGTGTTGAAATGATTTACTAATTTAAACCTAGAAAGTTCACTTATTGGGCTTAGGCTCACTCCAATATTTTCAGACGTGTAGGTATGGACTTACCGCCCTCGCAAGTCGGTGCCCTGTGTATTTTGAAGCTACGTATGATAGTATCTTTGTACCCGAGTCTGATGCTATTTATACTAGATGTTTTTCGACTTTGTGGGTAGATGTGGGCGAAGTGGAGTGGGTACCTTTTCATTTTGTTGCTTGGTACTTTAACCTCGACAGGGAACTGATCGGTCCTTTGAGAGGTTTTGGCGACGGTCCGTTTGACGGTGAAGTAATCGACCCTTGATGTCGATCTCAGCTTGAGTGCAGGCTCGCTTTTGGAGTACGTGGATAGTATGGGAGTTAGGTTACCCTTTCCTTTTTGGAGCCTTTGTATGTATCCCAGATCTTTTGTTAATGTTGTGTAATATATGAAGATAATGCATAAGTATCTTCTGAATCTAAGTGAATGTTTATGTGATGCATTGTTTTGCTTCCGCATGCTTGTAAGGCAATAAATAAATAAATTAAATGGGACACATGTCGTGCGTGACGTATCTGGGGCGTCACAAAAAGATACCGGGGTCGGGGTTGACTTAAACTTCTCTATGCGAGAGCACCTTGATTTGAACTAGGAATCGGATGCGGTGTTATCTTGAGGTCTTAGTCCATAGGGACCTCGAACCGCACTTGTCTACCTTCCATTCTATGGTCCTGAAAAACGGTTAATAACAATGAGTGAGATAAATCTCAGTAAGTTAACAACCTAAGTCTCGTGTAAGATGCCAATTCGCCTAGAGAAAAGCCGAAACATGCAGCTTATTGTCGATGGCAGATCAACGGCGAGTAATTCTCACTCTACTTCAACTATAACAAGAGCGACTCAACTTATTATAGATCAATAAACAAATCGCATGCATTCTTACCTCGCCTTGACATATACTTTGCATAATATCGATTATAGCATTCTATGAACAATGCATCAGACAAGACACATGATTAGGACACATAACATCATTTCTCATGCACAATGCATCCAAGCGTGTTCCGTTTTATTGCCTAGTGATTACGATCGCTCTTGGCCATGGCACAACTAGAAGGTTGGTGGTCTCAACCACTTTGGGCTACGGCACAACTCAAAAGTTGGCGGTCTTCCGACATGACCGGGTATCGTCCCGCCCTATCAAGCACAACAACGTCTTGACCTCCCTCGGAGATAGACAGTATTCCATAAGGAGCATCGGTCTGGCCTCTACCGCAATTCGACATCCGAACCCCTGTCGAGCATCCGATAAAATCAGGCATCGTCCTCAAAACCTTTAGGGGTCTGTTCCCTTTTGTGATCACACTAGCACACTAATCATGCATGTCAATTTCATTTCTTCTTATTTAGTCAATGCAGTCATAATTCGTGCTCATTCGTCAAACTTGTTGCAATTTTCACATGTAATAATGCAATAAAATAATCACATGTGATCACACGAACATACTTATCTCGTCAAACTTTACGTACTTCATTTTTCAAGTATTCTTGATTATTCCAACATGTAAAACTTGGCATACTAGCATGACACCTTATGAATTACCATTTATATGCTAATAAATACATTCCTTTCAACTAGAAGACAATAGTTTTCAAGAGGCAATCATCTTTCTAAGGCAATCCATACTTCAAACAACACAAAAATATGTATAAAAACACCACATATCTCAAGTATAAAACACACTAATTAATAACTTATTACCCTAACAATGATAACTTATCAACTAAACTTTGATAGCTTATCGACAATTCCTTGATAGCTTATCGCCTATTTGATGATAGCTTATTATCCATTTTTCGATAGCTTATCACCTAATTACCGATAGCTTATCACACATTTGATGATAGCTTATCATTCAAATGTCGATAACTTATCACCCTTTTGGTGATAGCTTATCAATCTTTCCTTGATAGGTTATCACTTCCACTTATCACTTTCCTTGATAACCTATCACCATCACTTATCACTTTTATGATAACTTATCACCATTTTCTACTTCACTTATCAAGATAGCTTATCAACTAATCCACCACAATTAGTTCTAAACCTTACTCAATCTAACCCTAAACATAATTAACAACCTACCCAAAGATTAGGGAGTTAACTCACTAGTTTTACGGCGATGAGGAATAGCGGCGAATGGCGACACAACGTGGCAGACGGTGAAACAAGAAGGAAAAAAGGGAAAAAATTGAGGAGAGAGAGAGAGAGAGAGAGAGAGAGGGGGGTGGAGGGGTGGCCAAACAAGGGAAAAAGAAAGAGAGAAAGTGAGAGTAAGAGTGAGAAAGAGGGTTGTCTTCACTTGTCTTGAAAGTCCATCTCATTATGACTCCACATAAATGCAACCCCAAATTTTATTAAACCAAGCTTATAGAATCTAAGACAAATCTTCAAGGTAAATAATTAAAGGGAAAGAAGGAAGAGAGAGAGAGAGAGAGAGAGAGGAAATGGGCATGAGAGAGAGAGAGAGAATGAATGGCCAAGAAGCATTCTTCTTCATCAAGTCTTGACTTTACATTAATGACACCAAATTATCTCCACTTTGCATTAAAAAAACTTGTCTTTTGCCCATAAATGTGTCCCCTAAAGTCAAAATTTCTAGAATGGGTATTTTGGTAATTTTCACTCTTGGCACTATTCACGTGGGCTTGGACTTGAATTTAGTGGGTTTAGTGGGCTCGATATCCATTGGGTTTTTCATTTGGGCCATTAAAGTACAACTTTTCCAAAATGGGCCAAAGATGGGCTTTTGAGGGCAAAACTGTAATTTTCTCTTATTGGACTCTTGATGGCTGAATTTTGAAGAAGTGAGGCCCATTAGGCCTTGCCAAACTCATGGGCTCTTTTTTGTTCTCAATTTGTCTTATTTTCACTTATCCAAAAATGTAGGGTTTACCGATAAAGTTTGGAATTTGATGAAGTAATGTCTAATGGTTGTCTTTCAATCCTCTAAAGTCTAATACTCTTAGTTGGATTATAATTCATGTTTAAAATTCATCAAATTCGATTTTAGTACCATGATCAAAATTTAGGGATATCACAGGAATTGTTGTTCGAAATAAAGCTAAGCTCATTATCAAGAGCTACTCACAAGAAGAAGGTATTGATTATGATGAGACATATGCACCTGTAGCAAGATTAGAAATTATTCGCTTTTTATTATCTTATGCTTGCTATCATGACTTCAAATTATTTTAAATGGATGTCAAAAGTGCTTTTTTAAATGGTTTCATTAAGGAAAATGTTTTTGTTGAACAACCTCATGGTTTTGAAGATTCTAAATTTCCAAATCATGTCTTTCAACTCAGGAAAGCTTTATTTGGTCTGAAACAAGCACCCAGAGCATGGTATGAAAGACTTAGTACCTTTTTAGAAGAAAATGACTTTAAAAAGGGTATAGTTGATAAAACTTTATTTATCAAGAGGAGTGGTAATGATATTTTGTCAATACAAATCTATGTGAATGATATCATTTTTAGTTCTACTAATGATCATTTGTGCAATGATTTTGAGAAAGTGATGAAAAGAGAATTTGAAATAAGCATAATGGGAGAATTGAATTTCTTTCTAGAATTACAAGTCAAACAATTGAAAGAAGGTACGTTCATCTTTCAAGAAAAATATGCAAAAGAATTAGTAAAGAAATTCGGTTTCGAAAATTGCAAAACACCTATGTCAGCAACACTGAAAATTAAAGACGAAGAAGGTAACACCATTGATCCTAAAATGTATAGAAGCATTTCAGTGAAATCCAAAAGAGTCACATCTTAAGGCTGTAAAACGTATTATCAAATACATTGCTACTTATCCAAAGTTAGGACTGTGGTATCCAAAGGAATTGGAATTTATATTGCATGGATATTCAGATATTGACTTTGTAGGTTGTAAGACAGATAGAAAAAGTACCACAGGTACTTGTCAAATGATGGGCAGTATGCTCATTTCATGATTTTCGAAGAAACAAAATTCCGTGGCATTATCTACTACCGAGGCTGAATATGTTGCATTATGAAGTTGTTGCGAACAAATACTTTGGATGCAACAACAATTCAGTGATTATGCACAAGATTGCTCATGATCAATCATAATGTATGATAATACAAGTGCAATCAATCTCACAAAGAATCCTATACTGCACTCAAGAGCAAAGCATATCGAGATACGACATCACTTCATTAGAGAGCATATCAGCAATAATGATGTTAACATCGAGTTCTTGAATTCAAAGTACCAACTCGCAGATATCTTCACAAAGCCTCTGGACAAAAATTAATTTGAATTCATTCGAAATGAACTTGGAATTTGCAATCCCACTGAGTAAGGATATGGCATCAGCACTATAGATACTAGGCATTTTTATCAATCTGTACTGCTCCTGGCATGTACACTGGCAAGGTACGAATTGTTTTTCAAAAAGTTACCGTTACACTGTACAATATTACCGTTCTGACGATAAATACCTTTAGCGATTTTTATGATGTGATGGTTGTTTTTCTTTATTACTCATTTATTATTTCATAAATTCACATGTTCACCTACATATAGGACACGACCTTGACCATCCAGAAACTGCCACCACCTTCTCCCCCACGATTTTCTTAACCTCCAGAATCCTCTGTATTTCTACCTCGCTCGATAAACCACATTTCTTCTCACTTCTTCCCATGGCACCAAAGAAGAAGCAACCTACCAAACCCTTCAAACCTTATACAGTTGCTCGATCAGCCAAAGGGTCATGTACTTCAGAGCAGACCATAGGAGCACAGCTAAGTGCTAGCCAAGGAGAGTCGACTACACCCGCATAAAGCATCTCCATTGGTGGTATTTGTTGGAAAACATCCCTAAAGTATTTTGATGATCACAAAACCATCTCAAGTTCTAATGTTTACCATGACGAGTGCAGATGGTGAAATAAGTTACAATCACCAGTGATCCTATTACATCATAAAATAGAAGAACCTGATTTGTGACAAGAGGGTGGACAAGTATCACAAGGGGATATCATGGTAGCTTGGAAGGACCAGTCAAGATAGTGTTCGTGAGTATCTTTGGTACTGATGAGAATGCAATCAGCATTGATCTTATGCATCAGCAAAGAGAAGAACCTAATATGTGACAAGAAGGTAAATAAGTACCACGAGGGGATATCATGGTAGCTTGGAAGGACCAGTCAAGACAGTGTTCGTGAGTATTCTTGGTACTGATGAGAGTGCAATCATCATTGATCTTATACCGTCAGCAAAGAGAAGAACCTGATCGAAGATAAGAAGGTGAACAAGTGTCACGAAGGGATATCAAGACAGCTTGGAAGGACCAGTCGAAGATAGTGTTCGTAAGTATCTTTGGTACTGATGAAAGGTATTAAGATTGACATCACCATTTAACAGTTCGTTGGGTCAATATCCTCACTACAAATTGTCCACCAAGTTACTTAGGATAAACATAGGTTTGTTGTGTAGAGAGTGACAGAGTTGGTGTGATAATAGTGGATATTGTATTGGTAATCATGACTGTTGATGGTTCAGAGTACAGCAGTTAACCGCTAGATTCTTCAAACAATGAAGCGACAAAAACAGCTAGCATAGTACAGAGGACAAAGGACAGTCCTGGCAATATTATCCTCAATGGACAGGAATACTCATCCTGCCTGCTAAGGGAATGATCCGTCCTTGTGTCCTTGTGTACGAGCAATAGTACTAGCGTCCTGGTGTACGGACTATAGAGCTGGCGTCCTTTCTTTCCTTGGCGAAATCAGCAACTGTTGATGCTTCAATGGCTACGATACACGCTGGAGGTCTATATAAGGAGAAGAGTGGCTCGAGTGCTAGTGTGCGAGTATTATCAAGAGAGAAGCTATCCTTTCAGAGAAGATACGAGAGAAATCAAGCTTCTGAGAACCTTTCACTCAAATCATTCGTTCTACTCTTCAAAGCGTTAGCTCGCTAGTACTAGCTAGCACCACTGTTCATTGTTCGCTTGTTGTTTGATCCACTATATTAGCATTTGTGTTAGTGAGACAAGTGTAAGGTTAATGTACGTGTCTTGATAGTGTGATCTATCTTAATGAGGAATGTCACGAGGCAGTTGTAATTACCAGTGCTACTTACTAGTGGAATCCATCTGCTATTAAAGCTGTTAGTCTGAGAGTGGACGTAGGCTTATTGTTAAGTCGAACCACTATATACCTTTGTGTGATCTGCATTCTTACTTATACTACATCATCTCTGAACATTCGAATATCAGCATCACTCACACTAGTTCACGAGCATTTAGAATCATTAGTGGTGATTGTCTTTCTATTCCGCGAAAAGTTTTGAAAAATCATCACTCAACCTATTCAATCCCCCCTTCTAGGTCGTGTGTTAGCCCCAACACTATTCAGCCACAACTTGTACCTCCTGTTATAACAACCCCTCAATCAAAAGCGACTCAAGCTATTAGCACCACAGTTCCTCCAAGCATAACAGAAGAGCAGCAACTCCTTATTACTCAGCTACTTCAATTGATGAACCCAGAGGAAGTGAGAGATTCTAGGTCAATCATCTCAAACCTCTACTTCTGCTCTTGCTGATACACCGATGATAGAAATTCTTGAGGGCAATAAGGCCTCTGATAAGGAAGAACTTGAAGAACAATTTAAAGAGTAACTTGAAGAGCATCATGAGGAAGTTGAAATAGAGAAAACTACCATCGATGCTCCTATCGCTCCTACTGATACTGAAAAAGGAACGAGTATTGTCACTGAAGGAAGTAGCTCCAAAATTCCTATAGAATCGAAGGAGGCCCAAGTCGAGAAAAAGAAAGAAGATGATGATGATCGTGAGTTTGCTTAATTTGAACCCATTCCTAGTTTAACTCCTTATCTCTCTTTATCAAATCCTACATTTTTCTCACTCGATCACGAAAAACATTTTCTAGAACTTATTAAAAGAGAAGCATCAAATCATCACACTGTGGATTTTATTTTTTTGGAAAATCACAATATCTTTCTCAAATGAATTTTCGAGAACCTCTCCTTAACCTACTTTTGCACCTTGAAGGAAGAAGTTTATTCATATGTTGCCAACTTTTACTCAAATTTTCACTAGGAAAACCTTGAAAATTTCACCTTCACTTTTGAAAAGGTTAACTATAGCATGTCTATAGGAGACTTGGCTAATCTTATTCATCACCCGGTGAAAAATTTTGAGAAAATTCCTGCTACTCCTTCTAAGGTTGCTATTTTCATTCGTGATGACAATAATTATATTTTTAGTGACAAAGTTCCATTGGATAAACTCCCTTTGAAAATGAACATACTTTACAAAATACTCATCATGGTTCTTCATCCTAAAACAAGCATCACCAATGACGTTTCTCGATATGAAGCTAGAATCTTATAGGCCATCCTTAATCAGCGTAACTTCTCCCTAGCCTACATGATCATCATTCACATGGCCAGAAATGCATGGAAGAAGACTAGTAATCTTGCATATGGTGCACTAAACAACCTCATACTTCGATCCAAAGGCATCAAGATCAGTGATGATCTTAAGGCAGATAAGATTCAGAGCATGGAGATTGGCAAAGAAACCATTATGAAAATGTCTGTGAAAATCACAAAAGATGGATGTGTTAACAGCAAGAAAGTGAGTGTCCCTATGGGTCATGGAGATGATGAAATCGCTAAAGAAGTTCTTGCTCTTTGCTTGAAGAAAGGAGTTGAGAGAAGACTTCAAGGTTCAGAAGTTGCTCAATTTGCGCCGTCCCTACCGCCAGCACCTCGACCAAAGCACAAGAAAGCAACAAGCCAAAGGGAGTCCTCCTCAGTAGATAAACCAACAAATGCAGAAATCATGACAACCGTGATAAACACTCAGTGTATGGTTGATGCTCAAGGACAATATCTCAAGAAAATCGAACAGACCCTCCTCTCACTTGAATGCTTTAACCCTGTTCGACTATCACCTATGCCCTTTCAAGAGAACCAACCTGCCAAAAAGAAAGTCGAGAAACACTAAACCTACCCTCGACCATTACCAATGCACATGTTGTGTTATGTTTCTTATAGTTGTTCTTCTTTTTTGATCTTTTATGGTAATGGCTGGTATCTTAGTCCTTATGTCTTTCACTGTCTCTATGTGATCCGACTGAAATGAAGACTGTGTTGTTCAGTGTGTTTCCCTTCTTTACGCTATTATACTTTTTGATTATGACAAAGGGGGGAGAAATATATTACATCATCTGGACTGATATCGCATTAGGGATCTAAACAGATAATGAGGACTGTTACGGGGCAAATTTGTTATCTAGACTGATATTTATACGCATATCTGATAAAGTTGTTTGCATTCTATTCCTGAAATGGATATATCAACTGATTAAGCAGATCACTTTGCCTTATGAACATCGTTCAAAATATCTTTAGTACTTTTCATATCTGCGAGATAAGGTTTTTATCATCATAAAAAAGGGAGAGACTATTAGAAAACATCGCTAAGGTATTTTGATGATCACAAAATCATCTCAAGTTCTAATGTTTACCATGACAAGTGCAGATGGTGAAATAAGTTATAATCAACAGTGATCATATTACATCAGCAAAGACAAGAACCTGATCTGTGACATAAAGGCAAACAAGTACCACGAAAGGATATCATGGTAGCTTGGAAGGACTAGTTAAGATAGTGTTCATGAGCATCTTTGGTACTGATAAGAGTGCAATAAGCACTGATCTTATACCGTCAGCAAAGACAAGAACCTGATCGAAGACAAGAATGTGAACAAGTGTCACGATGGGATATCATGATATCTTGGAAAGACTAGTCAAAGATAGTGTTTGTAAGTATCTTTGATATTGATGAAAGGTATTAAAATTGACACCAACATTTAACAATTCGTTGGGTCAATATCTTCACTGATAATTATCCACCAAGTTACTCGAGGTAAGCACATGATTGTTGTGCAGAGAGTGACAAAATTGGTGTGATAATAATGGGTATTGTACTAGTAATCACAACTGTTGATGGTTCAGACTACAGCAGTTAACCGTTGGATTCCTCAAACAATGACAAAGCAGCGACAATAGCAGCTGGCATAGTACAAAGGACAGTCTTGGCAATGGTATCCTTAAGGGATAAGAATATTTGTATTGACTACTTGACGTATGATCCGTCTTGGCGTTCTTGTGTACGAGCAATGGTACTAGCGTCCTTGTGTACGGATTGCAGAGCTGGTCCTTTCTGTCCTTGGCGAGATCTACACCGTTAATGCTACAACGGCTACAATACAAATTGAAAGTCTATATAAGGAGAAGAGTAGCTCGAGTCCAAGGGGGCGAGTGTTATCAAGAGAAAAGCAATCTATTCAGAGAAGATACAAGAGATTTCAAGCCTTTAAGAGCCTTTCACTCAAATCCTTCATTCTACTCTTCAAAGCTCTCGCTCGCCAGTGCTAACTAGCACCATTGCTCATTGTTTATTTGTTGTCTGATCCACTGTATTAGCATATATGTTAGTGAGACAAGTGTAAGGCTAGTGTATGTGTCCTGATAGTGTTATTTATCTTATTGAGGAACGTCACGAAGCAATTATGATCAGCAGTGCTACTTACTAGTAAGATCCAACCGCTATTAAGGCTGTTAGTCTGAGAGTGGATGTAGCCTTCTTGTTAAGCCAAACCACTATATATCTCTGTGTCATCTACACTTTCACTTATTGCATTCATACTATATCATCTCTGAACATTCCAGTATCAGCATCACATCTGCTAGCTAACCAACCTTCTGAGAACATACTGCACTATCATTTAATTTAGATCATCAGCAACACTCATACTAGTTCACGAGCATTTAGAATCATTAGTAGTGATTATTTGTTATTCTACGAAAAGTTTTACTAATCATCACTCAACCTATTCAACCCCCCTTCTAGGTTGTATTGTTCGCCCCAATAGAGCTGACTCTTGGCCCTCTGTGGGCTCACGTGTTTTTTTTTGGGCTTAATTTTGGCCTTTTCTAAATTAATGATGGCTTTTTTTTAGCTTAAAAGGCTTTTTCCCTCCATTTTAATTAAAATGGGTTGGATTGACCGTTGAATTAGCCTAAGAACTTTGTAGAACTCGGCAGCCCCTTTTTCCATGCCTTAGCCAAAATTTTCCAATTAAATGGTCCGGTCTACGAGTCCAATTTTTGTCCGATGTAGTCCCCAGTTCAATTTTTAATAGGAAAATGCATGATTTAATTATACTGAAAATTAAAGAAAAATGCTCCTAAGTCTAAATGAAAACTAAACGTAATTAAATGTAATTAAATTAAATATTTTTGGTAAGGGCCGGGGTTGGTCCCTATTTTTATGTAGATAACTTACTAAAAATAAATTCTAAATTAATATTAAATGGAGGACCAAAATTTAGGTGTCAACACTAACCTCTTGTTTCAGCAAGAAGTTCACTATTTACTTAGCACTATTATGACCTTATGCTTGTACTTGTTTCATGAGCTCTCTAGAAAGTAATTTGAACTTTGGTAAGAAGTGGCACCACTTCCAAGCTTATATATGTGAAGTATATACCATGTGTTTCTGTTACTAATAAACACATTACATTTCTATATTATGATTAAGAATGTAATTCAATCTCTTAAAACGTAACAGACAATACTGACTTTTCATGTCTGGGCTAATGTCAATATCAAACAATCTCTTTTAGTAACTTGTTTTTACCCATTAAACCTTATAGCTGGTGATATGCAAGTATTTGGTTGGGTTACCATTACTAGTGATTTTAGTAAAAAGGTTTCAAGGTCATCTTTATCACATCTCTTGGTAAAGCCTTTGTAAAAGGATCAGCCAGATCCTTGCTTGACGTCATATAGACAATTATTATGGTACCATCCTGAATCAATTGTCTCACATACTCATGTTACTATAAGCTTTTGCCAAAGTAGCTTGACTATTACAATGAATAGAAATAGGAGGCATAAGAATAGTATATAATTTGATGTCCAACAACAAATTTCTAATGCATTCAGTCTCTTTCCCAGTTGCTGCTAAAGCAACAAATTCAAATTTCATCATTGAGTGAGTTATGCACATCCACCTAATGTGAAAATTCATCCAAAAGTGGTTGGTTATCTCCCATGCTTGTAATCCAATTAGTATCGGTGTATCCTTCTAGTATAGTCAGATAATCATTATAGAACATTCCTAAAATTTTAATTCTCTTAGGATAACAAAAAATTCTGGTAATCGCATTCCAATATTTTATACTTGGATTACTAATATATCTACTCAACTTGCACAAGAAAAAAGCAATATCAGGTCTTGTACAATGCATTGCATACATTAAAGACCCTATAGCAATAGCATATTCAAGTTGTGCTATTGCTCTACCGGTATTATAATTTAATTTAATACTGGAATCAAATGGAGTATTCACTTCTTTGAAACCAAGATGTTTAAATTTGTTTAACAATTTTTCAGCGTAATCATTTTGGCTCAAAGAATAACTCACTTTATTTTTAAAATTTTAATACCCAAGATAGGGCAAAAGGACACTAGAAGTGTCAAAACTTGTGTACGGCGCTTACTTTAGTGCCAAAAAAATTTTTTAGATCACTTCAATGCTAACTTCGATTTGCTTAGCTGGAAATTTGAAGTGGTCTTTTTTTTATTAATATCTTAAGCTAATGTAGCTTGCCGGTGCTGACGTGGTAATTTTTTATAATATTCTTCATTAATACTTTAATAATCTTAATTATTTAGTTTTTTTCATTTTTCCCCTTTTTCTTCTTCTTCTTCTTCCTCCGACGAGGCTCAAAATCTGCTGTCTAGCTCTTATTGGAAACCATTTATTATAGGATCCATCTTGATGACCCCTAAACCCTTAATATCACTAATTGTGGGGATTAGAGAAGAGTCGTAGTTTTAACCCCACACGTAATCTCTTTGACCACGCTACCTATCAAGTGTTTGATGAAATGCCTGGACCACATAAGCATATGCATAGCTTCAGATAATGGTTTAAATCACCTTGCGTTCTTTGATGATTCGTTGCTCTGAATGTGAAAACTACAGATCAGTTCATCTCTTCATTGCTAGTGAATTTGTTCTCGGTTTGTTGTTCGTTGATCATTGATTGTTATTCTCTAATGTTTGTTGCTCCGTTCATTGGTCATACTGAAGTTTATTTTCTAAAGAGTAGATTTTCTCCTTGAAGGGTTTTATGGGAGGGCCGCCCATATTGGGCTAACCTAACCCATAGCCCACTAGTGTAACTACCAAGGGTAGTTACTTGTACGTGATATAACTGCCTTGGGCAGTTACCTTCTTTAAAAAAAAAAAAAGAGAAGAGAATGACAATTCTCTCTCTAACTTAATGCTCTTCAAAGAACATTAAAAGGAAGAGCGCATTTTCTTTCAAAAACTTAAAAGAAAAAGCTCTCTCTCAACCCTGCAATCAAGACATTCAATATGTATGAAAATATGGAATGTGTTTCCAACATTGGTATCAGAGCGTTAATACTTATGAACTTTCTCTACCTTTTTTTTTTGGTCGGATTTCTCTGCCTTGAATGCATTGAAATTGTTGTATGGATGTTTAGAACGATCCGAGTGTGCAAGAACGGATGAATGTTTTACACGACTATACTATTCGGGGATTTCCTCAAAAATTTTGTCCAGTGAAAACTGTTTTTGATCGCATGGTGTGATAGATCTCATCGAGACGAGCAAAACCAAGGGTGGCATGCCTTCAGAGGGTGCTGGACGCGCTCCCACGCACGGCCAGAAGCCGCTGATGGCCAGACACGCACTCCACGCGACTACCATGAGTTAGGATTGCCTAGCACGTGCGCACCTCGGGCAATGAATGCGCACTCCATGTGCCCAACTATGAGATGACGTCGCCAACCCCAATCCACCAGCCGACGGGTGACCTGACCTAACAACTGACCTGGAGGACGAATCAAGAACTCGACCCAGTAAACCATCCAAAAACCTGACCTGTTTACGGTCGAACCAGTTAGACCGAGATACTGGTTGGGCCTATCAAGATGGACTGGTCGAACCGAGATCTAGGCCGGTTCAAACGTACGCGTGTGCATGTTACACACTCAGGCGCCACGTGCAAGCTCCATTTGGAGCATTCTTGGTTTTAGCGTTCTTGTATCATCGTGCTCTACAATGTGGTATATTTATTTACATGTTTGATGCTTTTAAGGATATGAAAATGCATACAAACCCTATATACATGCATTTTGAGGGTTTTTTTTTGCATTTTCTCATGTATTCCTTATGGTTTTGGAAATACATAATCTGGCTAACATGTAAATGACCACATACAGATTGAGTAGAGCATGGTTCATTGAAAGCATGTATAAGGCCTAATGTGCTTGCAATATCAATTCTAAGCAAACTCGAACAATGGCAGGAGATCATTTATTTTTTATGTATTGTATTTTGCATTTGATTAGAATTGATGCCTGGATTATTTGTACATTGAGATTACATCATGCTATGCCTTCATGATTACAAGAGAGAGTGATCATTCATGATGTCCTAGTTGATTATCTTTTCTAGTGGGAGTTCATAGGTTGGTAGAATTCAAACGAATCCTCACCTATAACTTAAATTTTGAGCAAATTAAATAGAATCCATGATAGTTAACACAGAAGCTAATTGGGAACATAGTGAACTTTCGTGTCAATGTCTTTTGTCGAATTGTCATCGATTTAGTTTTTTTTTTTTTTTGCAAAATAGATGTGTATGCTAGTATTAATTATGTGTTTATTTTGACAATGAAGTATTGTCATTGATTTTGGTTTCAGCATCTAAGAGCATTGTGGTTGACCTCAACAAGGGTGAGAAACTGAACGATGGCAATTATGATATTTGTTATCGAAAGGTTCAATACATCCTTAAAGAGCAAGAGGTTTGAGGATCCTCAACCATACCATGGTTGAACCTAAGCATGGAACTTCTGCTCAGCACAGAAGAGATCAAGAAGCTTATCAAGCTTGGAAAAAGAAAAGGAAAAGCATTGCTCACATCACATTGCTGAGCTGTATGCAAGATGATCTTATGTGTGAGTTTGAAAGTTGTAATAACACTGCAGAAATTTGGGTTGCCTTGAAAGACAAGTTTGGGGGTACATTTGCCACTAAATTGAGGACACTCACTATCAAGTTTGACACCTTTCGAATGCCAAAATCAAACTATGGGGCAACATCTTCAGGAAATGTCAAAAATGATACAAGAGCTGAAGACAGCAGGTCATATCCTAACTGATGAACATCAAGTTTAGGCTGTTATAAGGTCTTAACTTGAAAGTTGGGAGCATATGAAAATCAACATGAAACATAATGATAATATCAAAACTTTTGATGATATATCGCTATGGAGTTAGAGGATGAGCGATCCTCTATACATGCTTATGTTGCTGAAACTAATTTGCACAAAACTTCGAGCTAGAAGCATAAGAGCAACTATAAGTTTAACAACATAGGGAAGGAGATTGGTCTAGCACCCAAAAAAGTCAAAACCCTCCGACGCAAGAAGTGTGACATCCGAAAAAATTCCCGCATTTATTTATAATGTGCAGGAATTCGTAGACGATAAACATCACGGGCGAAAATCACAATTGGGTGATTTACGTGATAATCGCAAAGGCCGAAATCGTATTTTACGTGTCTATAGTTTTCCGTAAGTGATTTCGTTAGAGTTGAATTAGTGAATAATTGTTCTTGGGTTAATTTCGTAATGTAGCGATGAAGTACGTAACGCCACGTAGGTTGTTATCGGAGGCCGATACACTTCGAGTTTACATATCGAATAAGTGTTACATTAGAAATTTTGCAAAATGTTTTAATGTGTTCAAAATATTTTTTTGATTTATAAATATTTTAGAACATACATTGATTTTCTTGTTTACGTACTAATTTCCTCGTTTACGTATTGATTTACTAGATATCTTAGCAATTTATCAAAATATCTCTCTTTGGAACCATATAGTTTTGCCAAATGTCATTCTTTAATGTTCCCACATCTCATGAATTCTCCGCCAAGTATTTTAATCCAAAGTAATCATTTCATTTAACTCTTGGGTTAATTGTTCTTATCCTTTTTGTACTTCTAGAAAGCTTCAAAGATTACACTCTCTTTGCTCGTGAATTTCCATATCCATAATACTTAAGTTTTCAATCTCCACTTTCTCTCTCTACTCTCACTTTTTGAATCTCTTCTAGTAAAAGGAGAGGGCCCACTTTGGGTTGTTGAAGAACTTAAATCCTTTTTCAAGAGACACGAGGTGATTTTGTGGACCCATTCTCTTTCACCAAACTCGTTTTGTTGTTCGAAAAGATTTTCAAAATATTAATTTGTGTTCTTGATGATTTTCTTTGAAGGTAATTAAAGCTTGTTTTGCTCAAATTATTTTAAGGTAAGTGAAAACTCTAAGTGTTAAGTTAGGATAATCTACCCATTACTTTTGACTTGGTTGTGTGTTGATTGTTGGTTTTAGAGTGTTTTTATATTACATATAAAGAAGTTTTAATGATTGGGTGTTGGAAAGTTATGTTCACTTGACTTGTATTGATGATTTTTACCTCTGTGTGTGGTGGGTGAGTGAAATTATGATGATTAGTAGTGTCTTGATGAAAGAGGGTGAAATGGGTAAGTTGATAATAGCCACTAGAAGTGATTAATCATAATTGGGAGCAATTGACTGCGTTTTACCTTCACTTCTACTTCTTCTTCTTCACCTTTTTCAAAAAAAAAAAGGGGGCGTCAATTTTGCTATAGGACAATCGACGATCGATTGGAGGGGGATCGTCGATCAATGTAAAAAAAAATTGGTGAAAGTCCATCGATGACCTACTCAAGGTTCAATGATTATGGGGATTTATCCTTCAACAATGATAATAAAATAAAATAAAATAAAAGGAATCGATAGCTCCAGAGAGTCTTCAATGATTATGGGGACTTATCCTTCAATAATGGAAGTCTACTATTTGATTAAGTGAACTTATTGTATAGACTTTTCTTTGAGGACGGAAAAGAGGTAAGTGGGTTATTCATAACCATGTAAGAAATGCATGGTATTATACCTTGATGATAATGTGGATTACTTGAGTGTGGATGCTATGATTGTCGATGTTCATGTAGCTCTTTTAAAAAGTATCATTTGCTTGCAAAATGTATTAAGCATGATTATTATGTGCAATGTTACTACGTGATTATGTATGAAAAAATTTATGAAATCTTCCGTCGTCCACGCGATTATGGTGACGATGTCCCACGAATCGGGAGGCCTGCGAATCGAATGCCCCATGGAGTGTTACGGGATACCTCAAGAGTTTCGAGATGCCCCGTAGATGCGGGATGCCCCGTGTTCGGATGTTGCGAGATGCCTCGGAATTGAGATGCCTCGTAGAAGTGCGATGCCTCAAAAATGTTTAGGAAGGTGAAGTAGAGATGAATATGTTAATTGACCACATGAAATATATAGTATCCTGAGTCGTGACGTCCCAGGTCGTCACTTTCTAATCGGCTTATTTAAGTCTTTTATACTTGTATGTGAAGCAGAAGATAAGATAAGTCAAGCAACGTTCCCAAAGAATGCATCACCAAGGGTAACTTCATTTTATTTACCTACTTATATAGACATTTATGTACATGGATAATTAATATTAACGATAGCCATACATATACATTAAGGCGACTATAACTGGGAGGACAAAACCGGTGGTTCTACTCTCGTATCACAATAACATGCACGCCTCTAGCTGCTCAAATCTCCAACCATCTATGCGGTTTGATCAAAAGGGAAAGCCGCATCATCCACAAGTAAGTCACCCCACATCAACTATGGCCACACGCCCATGGCCATCCAAAAATGGAACCATCCACCCATCCACTGCTACTCAATCACCACCATTGGCACCCGTGCTGCCATCACTAGCGCTACTACCACCACCGAGAGGGAAAGGAATAGGTCCTACAAGACACCCAAAAACTTTAACATAGACAGCTACGAAACAAAATGGGATTAGCCCCATTTCCAAACAAGCGTCAACCCACAAGGTAGATTCGCACTTAACAAATACGAGATCAAGAAAAACAGGATTGGTATGTTCCAACCAAGATCTCTCGAACTCCATGAGGGCGCCATAGGTAGCAATCGGAACAGCAGGAATGGCAAACATATCTAACTATCTAAAAAAGAATGAAATCAACAAGAGTAAGCAATCGCTTAGCAAGTGAAATAAATAACTTCCAAGCTAATCGATCCATTAGTTTTAAAGTTGAGGAACTTATACCACAGAAATTAGGAACACGTTGACAATAACATATTATTCAGACGATACCTAACAACATCATTATACAAGACCAATGACACAGTCAATAGCACTTCTAAAGAATATAGAGAGAGCAGGTAGACGAGTGCATATGCTATGCAATTGAACCCTCATGTGATCACTCTCATCAATATTACCTCTGATTTGCTGACCAGATGTCCGTGGTTTACAGATCACAGGCATCTCGCTCCTACTCTAAGGTCATTGCGACTTACTTTGCGCGGCGGCCATAGCATCTTACTTTGCACAACTTTGAGGGTTACCGGCCTCAGACTTCCCGATTTTCCATCTAACTCCCACGGGGTATTATCGGTTTACCGATCAATGGTCCTCACCGAAAGACATTCTCACCAAATGATTTATGCATAATGTTAAATAAATGAAGCCACTTAATCACTAAACCACAAACATGTTCATGTTTAGTCAATATGAATTCAAAACACTAGCCAACATATGATAAGCAATTCATTCCACTCTCGACATTGGATATAACATTACTTAATATCTTGCCACCATTTGGCCCACTTAATAACGCTTTCAACAAGAGCAGACATTACGAGCCCAAGCTTACCATATACACTTGCAGTTGTATCAAGTTCACGCAAATAATAATTATTTGACAACAATTTAACTGAACTAAATCTTAGGCATTCACAAGGTACATGGTTTCTTTCCATCTTCCACAAATCCGAGACATTATCATATAATAGTCTACTTGACCACAGGTTTACTTTATCTTTTTGTCACCAAATAATATTTTCAAGCAACATCGTCACATGTCCAGTCTAATGCTATCACAAGACTCCACGACTCTTCCAACAACCTCCCATTCTCAGCCCATGAGTTCCCTTTTTAACACAATTCAAACAGCCTCGTGAAGTCCACAACCGAACATATTTTTCATCATCCAATTCTCAATCACACAAGTCCAAGCCATGGTACAACTACAATGGCAATAACCGAGACTCATGAACCACATCCGATAACTATCAAGAACAATACTCATTATCTCCAGCTCAAAATTCAACACATGCACTCACAGTTCCATCAATAATTTACAACCTCAGTCCGACAACTCATTCATCGATCCCAAAGTTCAAAACTACAAATTCAGAGCATGCATGTGAAGGTTTTCACCAAACCAGGCCAATAAATTCTTATTCAACCACATCCTCTCCATTTTAAAACCATTTGAACGATTTCTATCGTTTTCTACCCTAGCCATGCTCCTAACAGTTCAAAGAGAGTAGAAGTTGCAAGTTTCATTTACCTAGACAAAAGAAAGAGCAACGTCGAGCCTTGTTCCTTCCCAAATGAACCAACGAACATGCTTCAAGCGACAGGAAGTGAGTTTGAGAGAAAGATTTTAGAGAGAGATGGTTCAATCGAAATGAGCACAAGGGAAGGAAGAGAGGACTTCAATACGATTTGCATGAGAGACAATGATGGATTAAGAAGGAAATGGGGGCCAAGTGGCCGGATGGTTTCGCCAAGTGGCACCCATGCACCATTTGAGTAATCTACAAGCTATTAGGCTACAAATGTAATGATTAGCTCAAGATTTCCTACCACTAGGGGAGTTAGACACTAGGGATCTGAAAATTGGACTATAATTTGTCCAATGGACCTCTATGGTTTGGTCATGACATGATTTAAGCGTCACCGTCCACTAATTCAAAGAATGACACAACTATGCCTAATGTTCAATAAATCTAACTGTTAATGATAAATGTTATTCTCTACGCATTTAAAGGAAAAGACGAAAAAAAAAATTAGGATGTCACAAATCTCCCCACTTTAGGAAATTTCGTCCTCGAAATTTTAAAATCTTACCTAACTATTCGAACAGATGAGGATATCAGCGCCTCATAATCTCCTCGCTTTCCCACGTCGCCTCTTCTGTATCCTGATGTTGCCATAGCACCATAACCAAATGAATGACCTTATTCCTGAGGACCTATTCCTTTCAATCCAATATCCTTACTGGCCTTTCTACATACTTAATCTTTTCATCCACATCAATCGTCTCATAGTCCAAAATATGATCAGGGTTAGGATGATACTTCCGTAGCATCGATACATGAAACACATTGTGAATGTTTGATAGTTTTGGCTATAATTCCAACCGATACGCTAGAACTCCAACCTTCTCAAGTATCTCACATGATCCCATAAATCTTGGACTTAACTTGCCTTTCTTTCCAAACCTTGACACACCTTTTACAGGTGACAGCTTTAAGAACACATGATCTCCTACCTGAAACTCCAAGGGTCTCCTGCATAGCTCTTCTGACGACTATGTGTGGTCTTGAGCCTATCCCATATAATCTTAACTGCGTCGGTCATGATCTACACTAGCATTAGTCCCGTTAAGCTTCGTTATCCAACATCGTCCCAATAGACAAGCGTTCTACAAGACCTTCCATACAATGCTTCGAATGGTGCCATACCAATGCGCTGCTGGAAGCTATTGTTATAAGCAAATTCCACTAAATGCAACTTCTCATCCTAACTACCTTTAAAGTCAACAATATAGGCGCATATCATATCTTCCAACACCTATATAACCCTTTCTGATTGTCCGTCAGTTTGCGGATGGAAGGCGGTGCTATATTGCAATTTAGTCCCTAAAGCCATCTGGAGACTTCTCCAAAAGTTTGATGTAAACCTTGAGTCACGATTCGACGTAATAGTTACTGGAATTCCATGTAGTTGTACTATCTCCTTAACATACCAGTTAGCATATCTTTCTAGTGAATAGTCCATTTGCATAGCTAGGAAATGAGTCGATTTGGTCAGACAATCTACTATCACCCAAATAGCGTCGTGACCTATGAATGTCCATGGCAAACCTTACACAAAATCCATCGTTACGTGTTCCTACTTCCATTCGGGAATCTCTAAAGGTCTTAACATTTTTTGATGTTTCGCTTTTACTTGCTGGCAAGTCAAACAACTAGAGACGTGTTTCGCGATATCAACCTTCTTCCCATTCCACCAATAATGTTGACGAAGATTTCGATACATCTTCGTGTTCCCCTGGGTGAAAGCTATAGTCACTACGGTGAGCTTCTGATAGTATTTCTTTCTTTAACCCTTCATCACCGGGTACGCATAGGCGTCCACGGAACTTGACAATCCCATTGTCTAATACCGGGAAATCTTGCTTTTTGCCTTTCTATGCTTCTTCGCAAATCTTTACCAGCTCAAGGTAAAGATTCGACCGTTGTAGTTCCTTGATCATTCATATAATCTCATATTCGACCTTAAGGGTAGCTAGAAGACTCGTGAGATTACCTATCTCAAATCTAAACTCTGAGTCTGACATTTCCTTTAGTAACTTCCACTCCCTAATCCTCATGCTTGCCACTATCATAGACTTCTGACTTAAAGCATTTGCCACTTTGTTTGCTTTCCCTAGATGATACAAAATCTCGCAATCGTAATCTTTCAGTAATTCCATCCATCTTCTCTGTCTCATGTTCAATTCTTTCTGTGAGAATCGATACTTTAAACCCTTGTGATCTGTATAAATCTCAAACTTCTTGCCGTAGAGATAGTGTCTCCATATCTTCAAAGCAAAGATAATCGCCGCGAGTTCCAAATCATGCTTCGGATAATTTAACTCATACAGCTTTAACTGTCTTGATGCATATGCAACAGCCTTCCCACGTTGCATTAGAACACACCCGAGTCCCTTGTGAGAGGCATCATTATATATTACGAATCCTCCACTTCTTGACGGTATAGTCAAGACCGATGCCGTCGTCAACTTCCTTTTGAGTTCTCAAAAACTATGCTCACGCTCCTCATTCCATTCAAACTTAACACCTTTCCTTGTTAACTGAGTTAATAGGCTAGCAAGACCAGAAAATCCTTCTACAAATCTCTGATTGTATCCTGCCAACCCTAGGAAACTTCGAATTTTGGTCATCATCTTTGGTTATGGCCAATTAATCACCGCTTCGATCTTAGCTGGGTCTATCGAGATTCCTTCATCGATTACCATATGACCCAAAAATATCACTTTATCTAACCAAAATTCGCACTTTCTAAATTTTGCATATAGTTTATGGTCTTGTAGGGTTTAAAGCATAATCCTTAAGTACTTTTCGTGTTCCTCATATCTTTTCGACTATACTAATATGTCGTCAGTGAACACGATTACAAAATGGTCCAAGAACGGCTTAAACACCCTATTTATCAAATCCATGAATGCTGCGGGGGCATTAGTTAATTCAAAGGGCATAACTAAGAACTCGTAGTGACCATATTGAGTCTTAAAAGCTATTTTAAGAATATCCTCCTTCTTGATTCTTAACTGATGATATCTCGACCTCAAGTCAATCTTCGAAAATACGGATGCTCTTTGCAATTGATCGAATAGATCATCAATTCTAGGTAACTAATACTTATTCTTGACTTTAACTTAATTCAGTTGCCTATAGTCAATGCATAAATGTACAAATTCATCCTTCTTCTTTACGAATAGCACCGAAGCACCCCAAGGCGATGCACTTGGTTGAATGAACCCTCTGTCAAGCAATTCTTGTAATTGCATCTTCAACTCCTTTAGTTCTATTGGGGCCATTCAATATGGGGCTTTTGAGATGGGTTCCGTTCCAAGAGCTAGTTCGATTACAAACTCAATTTCCCGTTTTAGTGGCAACCCTAGTAGTTCCTTAGGAAATACATCAGGAAATTCTTGAACTACTAAGATCTCCTCAAGTTCTGCCTCCTTTCTAGACTGATCCTTAACCACCGCCAAGTATCCCTAACAACCATCACTAAGAAAAGCTCATGTGCGTTAAGTGTAGAAATGAGGGTTACACAAGAACTTGCTCCATTTCCAAGGAATTTGAAGCCAGGTTGGTCAGGTGGGTTAAATTGGACTACTTTACCATATCAATCCATATTGGCTTGTTGCTTCCACAGCCAATCCATTCCTATGATAATGTCAAAATCGTACATAGCCAGAACTACCAAATCTATCAACTGATCTCGTCCCCCTATAGAAATCTTACAACCCAAGCATACTAACGTAGACAAAACTTCATCCCTTAGAGGTGTAATGACACTAAGAGGCACCTCTAACAATTCAAGCCTTAAACCATATAGTTGTACAAATCACGTAGATATAAAGGAGTGCGTAGCACCCGTATCAAACAACGCATACGCCTTGTGATCACATATGTAAAGCGTACCTAATATGACAGTCTTGGAAGCCTCAGCTCCTTCTTGAGTAACTGCATAAACCTTTCTTTGCGCTGGAGACCTTTATGAACTTCCTTGTTGTGAAACTTTGCCCGAAGATACTTGTTGTGGCTAGCGTGTTACACCAGTATGTGACTGCTACCCTTCACAAAGACAATTTTTGCGTATGTGACCTTGCTATCCACAACCATAACACACCCTTGATGCCCTACATAGCATATTTTTGTGTGACCTACCACATCGTCGACACATTTTGCTGAAATTTTGCCCTTGGTTCACCGTCTGACTACTCCTAGTATTCCCATAACTTACAAAGTTACGTCTCTTATTGGAAGTTGACGATGATCCCCCCCCCCCCCAAATCGCATTGGCCTCTTGTCACGTCTAACGTTCATGACTAGAGGACTTGACCTTGTCTGCTACACCGTTTATGCTTTTTCCTTTACCAACTCCTGCTCCACCAGTTGAGCTTGCCTGTAAAGTTGATTGTAATCCCTTATCTCAAAAAGCACTGACTATTTCTTAATATCTGTCCTCATGCCATTTAAGAACCTTTTAGCCTTATCTTCTAGATTCTCTATCAATCGAGGAGCATACCTTGATAGTTCAGTGAACTTCGCTTCATAATGATCCACCGTCAATTCCCTTTAGGTCGGTTGTATGAACTATGCTATCTTCTTGTCTTTGGCATAGTCAGAGATGTATTTTCATTTAAAGCATCAGTAAAATCCTCCCATGTAATCACTGTACCAATAGGAAACACTATTCCCCTTGACACATCCCACCAGTGTTGGGCATTACCATCCAATTGGTATTCAGCCAAGGCAACCTTATCAGTGTCGTTACAATCCAACAACTTGAAAATCTTCTCTATTTCACTTATCCACCGTTCCTCTTCATCCGAATCTCCTATTCCTTTGAACTTAGATGGTTTCAGCTTTAGAAATTGTTCAACTAGTCCTTGCATACGATGGTCACCACCTCATATCGCCGCTCATTGTTGAGCTCGTTGCCCCACTAATTCTCCTAATGCTTCCAGGATCCCATCTATTCGAGGATCAGCTCCTACTTGAGGTGTCACGCCCCAATCATATTTCTCCAAGGCTCGGGCGTGCGACTTCCCTAAATTGGTCATTTAATTGCGACGTCCCTGGGGGCATCGCTGACCCATTCTTTTATTTTCAATTAACACATGCAGAAGCGAATTCTACATCACACATCCAATAACAATGACAGGATAGCATAAAAACACATACACAAAAGCACATCTTATTTATATGCATCATCGACCCACATCAAAAGTTAGTTTAATTACACGCCCGTTACTCGGGCCTTTTTCCGATTTCGCCAAAAAGAGAGGGATCGGGGTTAATTTAGCTCAGTCTACATACGAGGGCTAACTCCAAAAAGTGGCTTCCTCCATTTCTTGGTCCACGGGAACACTAAAACGGATGAAACGAACGTCTATCACTGGAGGCCTAAAAATAGTTAAGTAACAACAAATGAGTAAACTCAATAAGTAAGACCTCTAAACCTTGTGTAGGAGAATATCTCGCCTCGAGAACGCACCACACATATGACTTAACAAGTCGATGGCATATCAATAGCAAAGCCTTTGCTTTGCCTTATCTATATGTATGAAAAGAAATCTTATCCTCTCAACATGCCAAGAACACAACCAAATAATCACCTTGTGGATCTCAAAGTAGACAAGCAAATTGAAACCAAGACTTGACATGCATACATGATGATACAAATGCAAAGGACTCATGTTCCATATTGCTTTAGTTTAGCATGATCTCTTCTTAGCCAAGACACACGGATTATGCCAGTTATTTACCAGTCTGCGCAAGGCTTTTATCTTTGCCAAGGCACACGGATTACACCGGTTATTCACCAATTTGCGCAAGGCATTTAGTCTTCCGGCATAACCGAGCATCGTCCCGCCCCATCGAGCATGGCAACGTCTCAACCTCTCTCAAAGACAAACAGCATTCAATTAAAAGCATCGTTCTGAAATCTATCCGTGAGTGGCATCCATGTCACAAATCATCCAAGCATCCAAGTCATAAATCATCCGGGCATCAAACATCCCCTATAGTCGTATGGGTAGACAATCCATTTATATGATCATACAAGCACACAAACACTCAAACCAATTCTTATCTTTTGCGTTAGCCAATGCAAGAGTGTTTAGTACTCACATATTTGAAAATTTTCAATCCCGCACACATAAAAGTTGACGAAAATAATCACACGTGAACAACCGCAATTATCCAACATGCGAAAATTCACATATTTCAATTACAACCCTTCCTTGTCAAGATCCACACAAGCAAAATAACTTATAACATTGGTTTATCAATAATCAATAATCATAGAACAATAATAGCCATTTTTGCAATAAATCATTATATGAGCACATACCCTTCATTTTAATCTTCATAGTCTATACATGCCTTAAGAACACTTATCATTATATGATCATAAATTAACAAGAATAGCATGACCTTCTACATGAGCAAACCATACAAAATACACACATGAGCTTTTTCTTCCTAAAACAAGCAAAACCAAGCAAAATAAGCATTAACATGTAGATGGCATTCAACCTAGGTCTGACTTGCGTAGAGTAATGCCCTAGTCAAGGCTTAGAAGAACTACTTACTACACCGTGTTGACACCTAATTTTTAGTCAGTAAGTCATAAAGGTAAAAACGTGAAACTTAAGTTTTGATCGCTACAAAACTTATTTTTCAACCCAAAAAGAGTCATTTTTCACTTGGCCATACTTCAGCCTAGCATTTAGGATTCATCTAGACCTTAACCTCAAAAAGTCAAAATTAGACTTTCGAGTTGACTTTTTGGTCAAACCTTTTACTAGAATCGGGCCGAAAGTCAATCTCGAGGTCGGATTTTGTATTTCAACATGAATATGTTCTAAATGGTGTCATTTGAATTTTCCCACTTTCGGTTTTCAAAAATTCATGAA
>BCNH02000006.1:13148934-13170042 GCA_001662345.2 Metrosideros polymorpha var. glaberrima | reverse complement strand
GTTTTGTACAAGCACATGTGTTCTAACTCGGGCGTCATAATACCTAATGACTCATGACTCGTCATTCCCTTTAAGTATCCAATACTTAATTGTGAAGTTACGAACACACTAATCTCAACAGGATCATTAATATCCACTTAATGATCCATCGACCGGGAACATTTTAAAGATTTAGTTTAACTGTGAACCCGTCACACATATTCTTAACGTATTAAGAATAGGTCCAGTCACAACTGATCTTATGGAATCATTCATATATATAAAATAATTGGACAAATGAATGAATTCGTCTTTGCCATTAATTAAATAATAAGAAAGTACAACTGAAATCCCTAACATGTAACTATTACACTGTTGCTTTAGGGCATACATCCAACAAATTATGTCTTGCTTGCTAGTTGTTGCTTAGATGGTATGCCATGTTTCTGTGAAACTCATTTTTTTGACCTTTCATGCTTCTAATGGCCATTTGGGTCCCTAAACGCATTTTTTAAAAAAATCATCAACTAAACATTTGAAGATGACATCTCAAGCTTCGATTCAAGCAGTTGTGGAGTTAAAATGAAGCTCGTTTACTATGTGAAAATCCCTTCACAATCTGAAGGCAGCTTTCAAAAACATGGAAGATAGTCTCTGTTCAATACTGTTTCCTCTGTTTCCTGACCGACCTTCGCGGTCTCTCATTTTTTTATGATTTTTTATACAGAATTTGGAAAAGTGTTCTACATGAAAGTTGTGGACCACATCCATGACTATTCTTTGAAAAAGTTTCAATACGATACGAAATTTCTAACTTGGTCATATCGACCTCTACATCACCGATCATTTTGGGATGTTTTTCCAGATTTTGATGCATAAAGTTATGCTGTTGTATTTCGCCAAAAAGACAAGGTTACAGTCGTTATTTGAAAAACCTCAAAACATGAAAGATGTTCATTGAGGTCTTATCTAACGTTCTGAAAAAAAATTTGTTGTGGCTATTTGATTCAGTTGGTCAATTTCATGAAATTCGGACAGTGCACAGACTGGTCCCTTGAACAAACGAATCTGACCTTTTAGGGTGAAATTGTCAATTTACACCAATTTGAAGGGATTTTTTGGGAAAACGCAAAACATAAAATTTTTTTAGAATATGTTGATCCATATCTCTGCCAAATTTCATGACTTTTAAAGTTGTTTCCTATTTTTACTAGGCTCAAAAAGTTCCAGGGAATATCAGTTCGTTTTTCTGACTTGTGGGTCTAATTTACAATGTTTTCAAAAATTTAAGACTCAAGTGGTCGAAATTGATATTTGCACCGTCAAACCTTATTCTTGAAATTTCTTAATGATTAAATGTTGTATTTCATGGTCGTTGGGCGAGATTTGCACAAAAATTGGGACATCATTTTTTTATTCGTGCTTTTTATGTCTGTGCCTTAAATACTTCGTAGTTGCCATTTATTTGAATGTTCTGCTCGACCCTTCGATGCTTGCTCGGCATTAGAGTGTCACATGACATTAGTTAAACCTTAGGACTGACGCTATTAATCTCTCATGGCGCTTGTGCAAAGTGGAGGTTCAATGGGCTTGATCGATGATAATCAATTATCATCACCCGTTTAGGCGCAAATCTCAAAATCGCATGCTTGCAAAGGTCGATCTCGAGGTCATTTAATTGCGTTTGCTTGATCTTGGTTGTTACATGTATGATTAGTCATTTCTTATGCCCTGATGAGCCAACACATTGAAAATGGTGATCAACCGATGTCCATTCCGGTCCCTCTCCCTTATTTTTGTAAAGGGTTGTAATAATTAATGCCTAACGAGTTGCGAGCTTTATTTTTTCACACTTAGATTAGCTTGCTTTAAATTGTTTGGTTGTTTACTTTATGCACCGCACTTCAATACATTGATTGTTAATTTCTCTTTCTTAGGATAAATGTAGCTTAGACCCTTAAAAAGGAAAATCACAAAAATATTTTGCATGCTCACCTACAAAAATGGCTTTGTCCTTTATGATTAAAATGCTATTAAGATCGCATGGACACTTAGAAAACATTCTGACCAATTAGGTATTGAAAGGGCACTAATAAAAATCATTAGCGTAAGTAAGTCCCTGAACCCTAGAATCTTTAGTCCCGTAGAATCGAGTCGGTTCTCCCCTCGACTCGATTAGGTGTCTAATCTACTCACCTCGAAACGATTAGTGGTGACTCCAAATTTTAGCTTTCTTTTACCCAAATTGCGATTAAGTAGGACTTGGGAGAGTCTGAGCTAGATTAGTAAAAAACAAATCTAATTAATCTAGTAATCCTATAGCCTCGAAAGACGAAACTGGATCCATACCCGCGTGTTTACCTCCGAGGAGGGTCGCAACACACTGGACGAACTTAAGGTGACAACAACAACGAACGATAATGGTGAAAAGGAACGATTAACAGTGAGGACAGCGGGGACGGCGGCACGACAATGCGACAGCGATTCAGCAGTGGTGGCCAAATGGTGGTGAAGAGAGGGGGGCAAATTGAGAGAGAGAGAGAGAGAGAGAGAGAGCGAGAGAGAGAAGAGAGAGAGAGAGAGAGTAGAGAAAGAGAAAGAAATGAACTAAGGGATAAGCTATTTATAATCTCTTGAAGAAGGCCAATAATGCAATCTTGCAATTAAAACCTATAATCTATTCTAGCTTAGGCCTTCTTAATTAACTCCCATCCAAGCAAAATTTAATGCCAATAAGACTTCTTGCAAACTTCTCAAGCAAGTCTCACTTTAGTAGCCTAGCTTATGCCTTCTTAATTAAGTACCATCCAAGCAAAATTAAATGCTAAGAAGACTTCTTGCAAACTTCTTAAGCAAGTCTCATAATAGGCTTGCATGGTTACTAATCTTAGGCTTCCTTAATTAACTACCATCTAAACAAAATTTAATACTAAGAAGAATTCTTGCAAACTTCTTAAGCAAGTATCATTATAGGCATACATGGCTACTAAGAAAAATAGGCACAAAAATCTCTAATCCTATTTTGTCTTCTTTTTCACAATTATCTCTCTTAAGATAGGGTTTGTAGAATGGACAATTTGGTAATTTCACTCTTGACACTATTCATATGGGCTCAGGCTTGGGCTTGATTATGAAAATGGGCCTAAGATGGGCCTACTTGGGCACCTATTGTGGCGTGAGGCCCATTGGGCTTCCGAGCTCGGCCTGTGTCCACTCATCCGAAAATTAACAGTCCAAAGATGTTTAAACCATTTTCCACGTCTCACGCTGGGTCGGATTAAGGATGTCACATGATGAGCCATTCTTGAAGATGAAGCTCTGCCTGCCCTACTCATCTTGTGTCGATATAACTTTTGCAAATCGGTCACTAGTCATTAGAAGCGATCAAAAGGTCCTACCCTATAAGTAACTTACGTTACTTCAAGACATGTACACTAGCCTTACACTTGTCTCACTAACACAGATGCTAATACAGTGGATCAAACAACAAGCGAACAATGAATAGTGGTGCTAGCTAGTACTAGCGAGCAAAGGCTTTGAAGAATGAAACAAAGGATTTGAGTGAAAAGCTCTCAGAAGCTTGATTTCTCTCGTATCTTCTCTAAAAAGATAGCTTCTCGCTTGATAATACTTGCACACTAGCACTCGAGCCACTCTTCTCCTTATATAGACCTCCAGCGTGTATCGTAGCCGTTGTAGCATCAACGGTGCTGATTTCTCCAAGGACAGAAAGGACGTCAGCTCTGCAGTCCGTACACTAGGACGCTAGTACTATTGCTCGTACACAAGGACACAAGGACGGATCATTCCCCTAGCAAGCAGGACGAATATTCCTATCCGTTGAGGGTAACGTTGCCAAGATTGTCCTTTGTCCTCTGTACTATGCCAGCTGTTTTTGTCCCTTCCATGTTTGAGGAATCCAGCGGTTAACTGCTATAGTCTGAACCATCAACAGTCGTGATTACCAGTAAAATATCCACCATTATCACACCAACTCTATCACTCTCTACACAACAAACTTATGCTTATCCTGAGTAACTTGGTGGACAATTTTCAGTGAGGATATTGACCCAACAAACTGTTACATGGTGATGTCAATCTTAATACCTTTCATCAATACCAAAGATACTTACGAACACTATCTTCGACTGGTCCTTCCAAGCTGTCATGATATCCCATCGTGACACTTGTTCACCTTCTTGTCTTCGATCAGGTTCTTCTCTTTGCTGACGGTATAAGATCAGTGCTGATTGCACTCTCATCAGTACCAAGGATACTCACGAACACTATCTTGATTGGTCCTTCCAAGCTACCATGATATCCCCTTGTGGTACTTGTTCACCTTCTTATCACAGATCAGGTTCTTCTCTTTGCTGATGCATAAGATCAATGCTGATTGCATTCTCATCAGTACCAAAGATACTCACGAACACTATCTTGACTAGTCTTTCCAAGCTACCATGATATCCCCTCGTGGTACTTGTTCACCCTCTTGTCACAGATCAGGTTCTTCTCTTTTCTGATGTAATAGGATCACTGGTGATTGTAACTTATTTCACCATCTGCACTTGTCATGGTAAACATTAGAACTCGAAATGGTTTTGTGATCATCAAAATACTTTAGGGATGTTTTCCAACAATCTTCCCCTTTTTGATGATGACAAAAAAAACTCTATCTTGCAGATGTGAAAAAGTACTGAAGATATTCTGAGCAATGTTCGTAAGGTTAAAAACAATCTACTTAAACAGTTGATATATTCATTTCATGAACAGAGTGCGAACAAATCTATTAGTTATGCGTATAAGTATCAACCTAGATAGAAAGTTTTCTCATATAAATATCAATCCAATATCAGTCCAGATACCACATGCAAGCTATGTAATATATTTCTTTACTCGTATAAATATCAGTCCAATATCAGTCCAGATAGTATATGCAAGCGATGTAATATATTTCTCCCCCTTTTTGTCATAATTAAAAAGTATAAGATCATAGAGGAACACACTTAACAACAGAAGCTTCATTTCAGTCTGATTGCATAAAAATATAAGGATAAAGATGCCAACCATCAACACAATAGAAAAAAAAATAGAACAGCCATAAGAAACATAACACAACGTGTGTACTGGTAATGGTCGAGAATAGGTTTAGTGTTTCTTGGCTTTCTTTTTTATGGGTTGGCTCTCCTGAAAGGACATAGGTGATAGTCGAACTGAGTTATAACATTCAAGTGAGAGGATGGTCTGTTCAATCTTCTTGAGGTATTGTCCTTGAGCTTCAACCATACGCTGAGTGTTGATCATGGCTGTCATGATTTCTATATTTGTTGGTTCATCTGTAGAGGAGGACTCCCCCTAGCTTGTTGCTTTCTTGCGCTTTGGTCTAGGTGCTGGTGGTAGGGATGGCGCAGATTGAGTAATTTTCGAACCTCAAAGTCTTCTTTCAATTCCTTCCTTCAAGTGGAGAGTAAGAACTTCTTTTGCCTTTTCATCATCTCCATGAACCATACGGACAACCATTCTCTTGTTGTTAACCTATCCATCCTTGGTGATTTTCAGAGACATTTTCATAATGGTTTCTTTGCCAATCTCCATGCTCTGAATCTTATCTGCCGTAAGATCATCACTGATCTGGATGCCTTTGGATCGCAGTATGAGGTTGATCAATGCACCATATGGAAGATTACCAGTCTTCTTCCATGCATTTCTGGCCATGTGAATGATGATCATGTGGGCTAGAGAGAAGTTACACTTATTAAGGATGGCCCATAAGATTCTTGCCTCATATCTAGAAAGATCATTGGTGATGCTTGTTTTGGGATGAAGAACCATGATGAGTATTTTGTGAAGAATGTTCATTTTCAAAAGGAGCTTACTCAATGGAACTTTGTCACTAAAATTAAAAACATTGCCATCACGAATGAAAATGGCAGCCTTTGAAGGAGTAGTAGGAATTTTGACAAAATTTTTCACTGGGTGATGAATGGGATCAACTAGGTCTCCTACAGTCATGCTATAGTTGACCTTTTCAAAAGTGAAGGTGAAACTCTCAGGGTTTTCACAGTGAAAATTCGAGTAAAAATTAGCAACAACATAGGAGTAAACTTCCTCCTTCAAGGTACAAAAGTGGGTCAATGAAAGGTTCTAAAAAATTCCTTTAAGAAAGATGCTGTGATTGTCCAGAAAATCAAAATCCATTGTGCGGTGATTTGAAGTTTCTCTTTCAACAAGTTCTAGAAAACGTTTTTCGTGATCTAGTGAGAAAAATGCAGGATTTGAAAAAGAGAGATCAGGAGATAAACCAGGAATGGGTTCAAATTGGGCAAGCTCACAATCATCATCATCATCATCCTTCTTTTTCTCGACATGAGTCTCCTCTGTTTCAGTGGGAGTTTTGGAGCTGCTTCCTTCAGCAGCAGTACTCATCCTTTTTTCAGTCTTAACAGCAGTGATAGGAGTATCAATGATAGTTTTCTCTATTTCAGTTTCCTCATAATGCTCTTCGGATTTCTCTTTGGATTGCTCTTCTTCTTCAGATTCTTCCTTATCAAAAGCCTCAGTGCCCTCAATAATTTCTGTCATCTATGTATCAACAGGATCAAGAATGGAGGTTTGAGATGATTGACCCAAAATCTTTCTAACTTCCTGTAGGTTCATCGATTGAAGCAGTTGAGTGATAATGAGTTGTTGTTCTGCTGTCATGCTTGGAGATGTTGTGGTGCTAACAACTTAAGTCGCTTTTGACTAAGGTGTTATGACGACAGGAGGTACAGGTTGTGGCTGAACAGCACAGTGGAGATGCTTCTTGCGGGTGCAGTCGACTCTGCTTGGCTAGCACTTAGTTATGCTCCTATGGTCTGTTCTGAAGCAGATGACCCTTTGATTGAACGAGTAGTCATACGAGGTTTGGAGGGCTTGGTAGGTTGCTTCTTCTTGGGTGCCATAGGAAGAGATGAGAAGAAATGTGGTTCACCGAGATAGAAATAGAGAGGATTCTGGAGGTTGAGAAGATCGTGGGAGAGAAGGTGGTAGGGATTTCTAGATGGTCAAGGTAGTGCCCTATTTGTAGGTGAACGTGTGGACATGTGAATTTGTGAAATAATAAGTTAATAATAAAGAAAATCAACCACCACATCATGAAAAATCAGTACACGTATTTATTGCCAGAACAGTAATGTTGTACAGTATAATGGTAACTTTTTGAAAGTTCGTACCTTTGCCAGTTTGTCTACCAGGAGTAGTGCAGATTGATATAAATACCTGGTATCTTCAGTGATGATGCCATATTCTTACTCAGTTGGATTGTCAATTCCAAGTTCATTTTGAATGAATTCAAATGAATTTTTGTCCAGAGGCATTGTAAAGATATCTGCGAGTTTGTGCTTTGAATTCACGAACTCAATGTTAACATCACCATTGCTTATATGCTCTCTGATGAAGTGATATCGTATCTCGATATGCTTTGCTCTTGAGTGCAGTATGTGATTCTTTATGAGATTGATTGCACTTGTGTTATCACACATTATGATTGATCCTGAGCAATCTTCTGCATAATCACTGAGTTGTTGTTGCATCCATAGTATTTGTGTGCAACAACTTCCTAGTGCGACATATTCAACCTCGGTAGTAGATAATGCCACAAAATTCTGTTTCTTCGAAAATCATGAAATGAGCATACTGCCCATCATTTGACAAATACTTGTGGTGCTTTTTCTATCTATCTTACAACCTGCAAAGTCAGCGTCTCAATATCCATGCAATATAAATTCTGATTCCTTTGGATACCATAGTCCTAACTTTGGATAAGTGGCAAGATATTTGATAATACGTTTCACAGCTTTAAGATGTGACTCTATTGGATTTGACTGAAAACGAGCACAAATACATACACTGAATAGTATATCAGGTCTAGAAGTAGTAAGATATAATAGTGATCCAATCATGCTTCTGTACATTTTAGGATCAATGGTCTTACCTTCTTCGTCTTTGTCAATCTTCAGTGTTGCTGACATAGGTGTATTAACCTTTTTGCAACTCTCGAAACCGAATTTCTTTACTAACTTTTTTGCATATTTTTCTTGAAAGATGAACGTACCTTCTTTCAATTGCTTGACTTGTAAACCTAGAAAGAAATTTAATTCTCCTATTAAGCTCATTTCAAACTCTCTTTTCATCAATTTCTCAAAATCCTTGCACAAATGATTGTTAGTAGAATCAAAAATAATATCATCCACATATATTTGTACTAACAGAATATCATCACCACTCCTCTTAGTAAATAAAGTGGTATCAACAGTCCCCTTTTTAAAATTATTTTCTTCTAAGAAACAGCTTAGTCTTTCATACCAAGCTCGGGGTGCCTGTTTCAAACCGTATAGAGCTTTCTTGAGTTGAAAAACATGATTTGGAAATTTAGAATCTTCAAAACTAGGAGGTTGTTCAACAAAAACCTTTTCCTTAATGAAACCATTTAGGAAAGCACTTTTAACATCCATTTGAAATAATTTGAAGTCATGATAGCAAACATAAGATAGTAATAAGCGAATAGCTTCTAACCTTGCTACGGGTGCATATGTCTTATCATAATCAATACCTTCTTCTTGTGAGTATCCCTTGGCAACAAGCCTAGCTTTGTTGCGAACAACAATTCCTTTTTCATCCAATTTGTTTCTAAATACCCATTTGGTACCAATCACAGGATGATTTTGTGGTCTAGAAACAAGTTTCCACACATCATTAATCTTGAATTGTTGAAGCTCTTCTTACATAGCCTCAATCCAAGACTCATCTTGAATTACATCATCAATTGCCTTTGGTTCAACTTGAGATAATAGGGCAAGAGAGTTCATTGCTTGCCGAAATGATGAACGAGTTCGAACACCTTCACCAGTATCACCGATGATTTGTTCCTTTGGATGATTGGTTTGAAATTTTCATTCCTTTAGTAATCCATCCTTGGAATCTTCTTGAGGATTGGTCTGCTGATTATGGGGTGTCTAAATAGTTTGCACTGCTGCTGGTTCTCCATCTTCATTCAGACTTTTAATTCCCATCGTATTATCATTGAATTTCACGTTGATTGACTCTTCGATATCTTGTGATACCTTGTTGAATACTCTAAAGGCTTTACTTGTAGTTGAGTAACCAAGAAATATGCATTCGTTTCATCTTGGTTCAAACTTTCCAATGTTGTCATTCTTATTTTTCAGAATATAACACTTGCACCCAAATATGTGGAAGTATGATATATTTGGCTCCTTCTTTTGTAGATCTCATAGGGTGTTTTATCCAACAATGGTCGCAGGAATATTCTGTTGATGATGTAACTTGATGTGGCAACTGCTTCTGCCTAGAAATAAGTAGGAGTGCTGCTTTCGATCATTATGTTTCTTGCCATTTCCTGTAGACTTCTGTTTTTCTTTTAACCACACCATTTTGTTGTGGTGTATACATAGTTGAGAAATTATGCTCAATGTCATTTTCTCCACAATAATCAGCAAAGTTCTTGTTATCAAATTCTTCACCATGATTAGTCCTAATGGATGATATGCTGTAACCTTTTTCATTCTGTATCTTTCGAGCCAGCTTCACAAACTGATTGTAGGCTTTATCTTTGTGGGCCAGAAATACTACCCATGTATATCTGGAGTAGTCATCAACAATCACTAGACAAAATTTACTTCCACCGAAGCTAATGTTTCTGGTTGGTCCGAATAGATCCATATGGAGTAGCTGCAAGACTCGGTTAGTAGCAATAGTATTTATGGACTTAAAGGAATTTCTAACTTGTTTACCAAGAGAACATGCATTACAAACGTCATTACTCTTATACTTCATCTTTGGAAGTCCTTTTACTAGTTCTTTTGAAGCAAGTTTAGAAATGTGTTTGAAACTAACATGACCGAGTTTCCTATGTAATACATCTTGTTTTTCTTGTGATGAAATTAAACAATGAGCATGATCATGATCTAAATCAAGAAGGTAAATATTTCCGTACCTTTTGCCAGTAAAGATTCGCGATGAGTCTTTTCCATTACCTGTGCAAATGCCATCTTTGAATTTTATCTCATAGCCTTTGTCATAGAGTTGACTGATGCTGCTAAGATTGTGTCTTAATCCTTTGACTAATGCTACATCGTCAATAATCAGGTTTCCTACTTTGATAGTTCCTTTACCAACTATACTTCCTTTTTTCTTTTCCTGCAAATGAGACAATTCCTCCGTCGATTTGAGTTAGTTCCAGAAAGTTCTTGACATCACCAGTCATATGCCTTGAGCATCCGCTATCCAAATACCATTTTCTGTTGATCTTCTTTTCTTGCAATCACAGTAGAAGCTCATCTTTTCTTTGGTACCCATACTTGCTTGGGTCTTTCATTGTTAGTATACCTAAGACTCCAGTTTCTCCTCTTTGTCTTTTGGTTTTCAGAATAGCTACTGCCATTGTAACCAGAAGAGTCGGGGAATTTCTTGCTAGTAGCTCTAGCAAAATGATTAACAAAATGATACTTGTAACCACTAAGAGGAATATGTGGTTTTATCTTAATCCTTTCTTTTGTTTTAGAAAAGGGATTACTCTCAAGTTCATTTCCCTTACAACCTAATCCTGACTTGTTGTAATACGGAATTTGAATTGAAAGAATATGTTTAAGAGTTTTTGAACCAAGAGAAAACTTTGTGGTGATTTCAGAAATTTCTTTGTCTAAGCATTGAACTTTATTCTGAGATTCTTCTTCATTTGAAATGTGCTCATTCAACTTAGTGCGAAGTTCGTCAACCTTGCCTTTTAAAGAAATATTTTCAAAAGTGAGATTTGAAACTTGTTTCTTCAAATCAGAAATTCTTTTTGAAGCGTTTTTAAGTTCTTCAAAAACTTCCTTTGTAAAATCTTGCATTTCTTGATAAGAAAGTTCAATGGACCCTACCTCTATTTCCTCGTCAGAATCAGTGACTGCCATAAAACATAGATTTTCTTGTTCTGCATCATCATCATCACTGCTCTCTGTGTCGCTCCAGGTCTCTACCTTAAGTGCTTGTTTTATCTTTTCAAATTTGCCTCTTTTCTTCTTCAGTAGAGGACATTCTGGCTTGACATGTCTAGGCTTTCGGCATTCGTAGCTGATAATTTCTTTTGACTTAAAATCATCTATGCTCTTGCTGTATTTCTTTTTTTCTTGATATCTTATAGGCTTTCTTCCTTTTCGAAAGCTACCTTTTCTCATCATATTCTTGAATCTTTTTGTAAACAGAGCCATTTCTTCATCATCTTCTTCTGAAGATGGAGTGTTATTATCATTACCTTGGTTTGAGGTAAAGGCAATGATTTTCTTTCCTTTTGAATTTGGATCCTCATTTTGTAGTTCCGCTTCATAGGACATGAGTGTTCCTATGAGTTCATCCATACTGATAGCTTGGATTCTCATAGTTTCACGGATAGAGGTTTTGACTTGGCTCCATTCCTTTAGAAGTGATCTCAAGAGTTTGTTTACTTTTTTAATATCAGTGAAGATCTTCCCTTGGTGAGCAAGACCATTGATGATTGTTGTGAATCTTGTGAACATCTCAGTCACGCTTTCATCATTCTTCATCTTGAACATTTCGTAATTTCTCAAAAGGAGATTTAACTTTGTTTCCTTCACACGGTCAGTTCCTTCGAATGTTACTTAAAGTCGATCCCAAACTTCCTTAGCTGTGGAACAAGAAAAAATTATGTTATACTCTATGGAGATAAAGAACAATACAACAAATGCATTGCTTTAGAATTTAAAACTCGTCTTCTGAAGGCTTCGTCATTTTGGTTTCCTTGAGCAACAAAAACATTCTGGTCTCCTTGTTCAACTACTTGAACAGGTGCTTGCAATGGAACAGTAGGTCCATTCTCAATAATTTCCCATAGGTGCAGGTCAGTGGCTTCAAGATAAATTTTCATGCGATTCTTCCAATAGTTGTAATTCAAGCTATCAAAGTATGGTGGCTTGTTAGGAGCATGTGAGTCAGGAGCAAAGAAACTATTAATGTTAGCCATAAAAGATCTTTATGCTCAGAAGTAAGAGACACTTCAATAAAAAATCAACCGAGCTCTAATACCAATTGTTGGGGCTAACACACGACCTAAAAGGGGGGGTTGAATAGGTTAAGTGATGATTTTTCAAAACTTTTCGCGGAATAGAAAGACAATAACCACTGATGATTCTAAATGCTCGTGAACTAGTATAAGCGATGCTAATATTCAAATGTTCAGGGATGATGCAGTATGAATGTAATAAGTAAGAATGCAGATCACACAAAGGTATATAGTGGTTCGGCTTAACAATAAGCCTACGTCCACTCTCAGACTAACAGCCTTAACAACGGCTGGATTCCACTAGTAAGTAGCACTGGTGATTACAACTGCCTCGTGACGTTCCTCAGTAAGATAGATCACACTATCAGGACACATACACTAGCCTTACACTTGTCTCACTAACACATATGCTAATACAGTGGATCAAACAACAAGCGAACAATGAACAGTGGTGCTAGCTAGTACTGGCGAGCGAAGGCTTTGAAGAATGGAATGAAGGATTAGAGTGAAAGGCTCTCAGAAGCTTGATTTCTCTCGCATCTTCTCTAAAAGGATAGCTTCTCTCTTGATAATACTCGCACACTAGCACTCAAGCCACTTTTCTCCTTATATAGACTTCCAGCGTGTATCGTAGCCGTTGTAGCATCAACGGTGCTGATTTTGCCAAGGACAGAAAGGACGCCAACTCTGCAGTCCGTACACCAGGACGCTAGTACTATTACTCGTACACAAGGACGGATCATTCCCTTGACAGGCAGGACGAATATTCCTATCCGTTGAGGGTAAGGTTGCCAGGACTATCCTTTGTCCTCTGTACTATGCCCGCTGTTTTTGTCGCTTCCTTGTTTGAGGAATCCAGCAGTTAACTGCTGTAGTCTGAACCATCAACAGTCGTGATCACCAGTACAATATCCACCATTATCACACCAACTCTGTCACTCTCTGCACAACAAACTTATGCTTACCCTGAGTAACTTGGTGGACAATTTCCAGTGAGGATATTGACCCAACGAACTGTTAAATGGTGATGTCAATCTTAATACCTTTCATTAGTATCAAAGATACTTACGAATACTATCTTCGACTGATCCTTCCAAGCTATCATGATATCCCCTCGTGACACTTGTTCACCTTCTTGTCTTCGATCAGGTTCTTCTCTTTGCTGACGGTATAAGATCAGTGTTGATTGTACTCTCATCAGTACCAAGGATACTCACGAATACTATCTTGACTGGTCCTTCCAAGCTACCATGATATCCCCTCGTGGTACTTGTTCACCTTCTTGTCACAGATCAGGTTCTTCTCCTTACTGATGCATAAGATCAATGCTGATTGCATTCTCATCGATACCAAAGATACTCACGAACACTATCTTGACTAGTCTTTCCAAGCTACCATGATATCCCCTCGTGGTACTTGTTCACCATCTTGTCACAGATCAGGTTCTTCTCTTTTCTGATGTAACAGGATCACTGGTGATTGTAACTTATTTCACCATCTGTACTCGTTACGGTAAACATTAGAACTCGAGATGGTTTTGTGATCATCAAAATACTTTAGGGATGTTTTCCAACAGTAACTTATATTGGTATCATCATTCCTTAACCCCATCGAAGCAAGTTATAACCGAAGTTAGTCTTGGCTTGAATAAGTACCAATAGTGTTTGTTTTGTCGAAAGAATCAACTCAAGAGTTACTGATGGTGCGGTCGAAATGAGAACAAGGGAAGGAAGAGAGGACTTCAATCTGATTTGAATGAGAGATAATGATGGATTAAGAAGGAAATGGTGGCCAAGTGGCGCCCATGCGCCATTTGAGTTATCTACAAGCTATTAGGCTGCAAATGTAATGATTAGCTCTAGATTTTGTATCACTAGGGGAGTTAGACACTAGGGATTCAAAAATTGGACTATAATTTGTCCAATGGACCTCTATGGTTCAATCACGACATGATTTAAGCATCACCATCCACTAATTCAAAGAATGACACAACTATGCCTGACGTCCAATAAATCTAACTATTAATGACAATGTTATTCTCTGCACATTTAAAGGAAAAGACAAAAAAAATTAGGATGTCACAAAATATGGCTAAGATGCATGTTTCTTAATGAGCCAAGTAATGATGATTATGTCCTATAATATGTTGTGTCATTTGCATGTGATTAGTCAATAATATGTAATACTATCGCTATTGATTTGCATCGATATAAAAGGTGATGCATTCTCATGTGTTTGTCATGCATAAAGTCTTGAAATGTTGGATCGCATATGGTATGATGTCAAGTTGAGTGGTGAGCGGATTGTCTACCTTCTAATTAGAGATTTCACTTACTGGGCATCGGCTTACTCTTTTATTTTTAGACCTGTAGGATAGATCCCGTGCCCCTATCACCGCCACCACTTTTTGGAGCTCCCGGACATTATGATTGCCTTATAGAAGATATAACTATGCCTAGCTCCGATGTAGTGTATACTAGATACAAGTCTACTATATGGGTTGACGTGGGTCTTTTGGAGTGGGTCGCCCATTGTTACATCGCGTGGTTTCTGAATATTGAAGGGGATCATGTGGGACCACTAAGAAGCTTTAACGGTCCCCCAAGTTTTTATGATGATGACTCGTCTCCAGGCGAAGTGATCAACCCATAGCTTAGTGTGTGGCTATGCAAAGGCAAGACTTTTTGGAGTAGGGGTTTGGAGTGGGAACCTTGAAGCCTAACCTTTTTTCCAGAGTTAATTCGATGTATTTTGTTTCTTGGGTGCTTGTATTAATACTCAGAAGAGGGATACACTTTTAATGATACGTATGTAAATTAAATGGTTGCCTACTTGTGATTCTTGTGCCTTGCTTGGAGAAAGAAAATTTTATAACGCTTCCACATGCCAATAATTGTAAATATTAATTATATGAGGTAAAGACACATGTAGAGCATGACATTCTGGGGTGACACAAGAAGCGTGGTGAGAAGAAGGACAAGGCTAAGATGAAATGCTATAATTGTGGTAAGCTGGGTCACTTCGCTCGAGAATGCACTGAGCCGAAGGAGGTACCAAATTACACCATTACTTTGTATATATGTACGTATATGAATTGTACTTATATATGTGTTGATGTTTTATCAATTAGTACAATTTGTTATGAGACTAGCATAAACACACATATATTGTTAAAGGGTATCTCACCAGGCAATGATTGGTTTACTCACATAAGCAAACACCTCAAGCACTATAGTAAGCAAGTTAAGATGAGACAGTATGTACTATAGATGCTGGAAGAGCAAATTTAGTACATAATATATTTACGTTGCCTTGATTAGGATTAAGATGAGGTATGTGATTTATATGCGATAAGATCGAACATGATCATCCCACAATCATATATGCTTGATGAAAGCCGAATGCGAGTACTTAATTAAGCGTTGTAGAAAACTAGCCAATATAACACTCGGGCTAAACATATGTATGTGAGGAGCACATGACTATGTTTAGACTAAGATCTATATAGTAGATATGCATAATAGATGACATACACTCTTATAGAAAGAGAAATCCGCTATAGCATGTAATTCATACTACATGTGTTTTATTTGGCATTAATGCATATCAATGCTTTGTGCATTATATTGAGAAAGTATGTCAGATAAATGAGAAATTAGCCCACTCACATGGGTAATTGCCTCTACTTACTGTATGATAAATAGAGATAAGACAATTTTAAGCTTATTATCTAGGTGATAATTGAGAACTCAAGCTTAAAATATAGATGTCGCCTTAACAGAGTGTTAAGATGATATCATAATATTTATTATGTCCAAAAGTGAAATAATCTACATATTTTACTTTATTTGTCTTTAATATGCTAGATATGAAATTTGATAGATTCTTTAAAGATGGTAGATTTGCGAACTCAAGTCAGACATTAGGAATGTCTAAACTATACAATATTAAGTGTAAAAAAATACGTTCTATGGGAAACGAGAGATACCGTAATACGTATTTCATATTTTGTATGCATGAAACGACCTATAAAAGTTGGCAAAAGTTTTGATCTCAACTTTTAAGCTGTGTGAGACTCTTGATGATAAGAGTTCCTCAATTAAGTGCCCTCATGACTCTTACTTATTCTCAAAATTTCTATTCAGCATTTGTTATCTTAAAATGTCGCCAATGATCATGGATGATTCGATCCAACGGGACATTTCTGCAAAAGCAAATTGAACTGAAATTGAGAGATCTAAGGGAAGAGAAAGATCAATTTGTTTTTGATGTCACATTCTATTTTTTTATTCACAGGTCGACTAATTATGATTATTTTGAGTTTAATCATAATTGTGAATACATCATATATATAAACTACTTAAAGATATCAAGAGAGATATAAATGTGACTAATTGATCTAGGTTACTGCATACTAGATCTACTCTATAGAATTATGTCCAATTTGAGCAGCTATATATTCTTAATAAATGTATGGCAACGAGCTCTCAAAGTACACTGATCATACATATTATTTGTTGATATAAAGTTTGCAAAGAAGAGAGAGCTATTTTTAGCCCATCATGGGCAAGTGGGAGATGAAGGGTTTTATGGATGGACCACCCATGTTGGGTTAACCCAGCTCATAACCCACTAGTGTAACTGGCAAGGTTCTATAAATAAAATAAAAAGAGAAGAGAACGAAGGTTCTCTCTCTGGCTTAACGCTCTTCAAAGAATGGTAAAAGGAAGAGTGCATTTTCTTTCAAAAACTCAAAAGGAAAATCTCTCTCTCAACCCTGCAATCAAGACATTCAATCCATGGAAAACTAAGGTATGTTCCGAAGCGTGATATATCCTGTTTGATCAGTGATTCAAGTGTTTCCTGGACATGTTTCTCATGTGTTCGAATATGGATTTGGAATTCATTTCCAACATTCCCTTTAGCTTCCCTGTTTTGCTATGATTGTTGCGTTTCGTGTCCTGTTTATGGCGATGGTCCTGGTGGTGAGTTCATGTTCTAAGAGTGGTAATGGCTGAAGTCGATGACTGACTATGGTGTCATGGTGATAGATGATACTCAGAGTTGATGGCTATGGTGATGGCAATGGAGTGGTGAAATAGCGAAGTTTACACGTTGGTTTAAGTCTATTTTTGTAAACCTGGAAATTCTTGAAGATGTGAACAGGTTCCAGCAAGTTCGGTGGCCTTGAAGAAAATGATGGAGTTAATAAAAAAAAAATAAAGAATGCACAAAACAGAGAGTAGCAATGGACTTATTTTGATCCCAGTGGTAAATAGAGAAATAAGGCGTCTCTGGAAAAGAAGGAATGAAGGAGAAGTAATTGATATAGATTTGAAAATTGGCTGCTCTCAAGAAAGCCACTGGGTCTTCAAGGAACTTCCTATAAGCAGGGGAGAAACATGTACACCCTTTGTTTCTTCAGTCCTTCAGTCAATCACTTTCTTGGTGTTTTTTTTTTTTTTTTTTCTTCTTACTGACATTTTGCTTAGGTTCAGCAAGGAACCTCGCTGAAGAGGAAGGAGAAGCTGCTCTATAGAAAGCCATTGGGTCTTCAAGGAACTTCCAATAAGCAGGTAAGAAACATGGACACCCTCTGTTTCTTCAGTTCCTCTCTCTCTCTATGTCAGTGCTCTGCCCCATGCCTGCACTTTTGTTGAAGTTGCGATCTCTGGAATGTGATTTCAATGGCGTGCTTGAACGAGAAGTTAGGAGAAATGGAATGGGTGAGAGTGCAAAATGAAAACAAAAAAGTGACCTGGTATGAAAAGAAAAAAGAAAAACGCCACGTATTATTTTTGCCAAAAATTTTCGCCGTTAGCACTTAAGTGATCATTTTTATTTTCCGATTTGACACTTAAATGAGCCGTCGAAAAGTTTTGGCACTAAAGTGAACGCCGTATATAACTTTTGCACCTTTAGTATTCTTTTGCCCCCAAGATAGTATCTTTACTTTTTTGGGTCGAAACCCAAGATAGTATCTACTTCACCAAAATCTTTCATTTTAAACATGGAAGTTAGATACTTCTTAGTCTCAATGGTTCTAGTCGTATTAGTTTAAAAAATAAGCATATCATCAACATCTAAACAAACTAAAACACCATAGTCTTTAGTGAATTTAGAATAATTACACTTATCAGCACTATTATGTTTGAAACCATTGGACAATATGACCGAATCAAATTTCGCATGCCACTGCTTAGGTACTTGCATAAGCCTATAAAGATATTTAACCAATTTACATACTTTCCTTTCATTTCCAAGAAAAACAAAACCTCTGATTGTTTCATGTAAATTTCCTCATTAAAATATCCATTTAGAAAAGCAGTTTTGACATTCGTTTGGACCCAAATAAAGACGACATAGATGAGAATCACCCATAAACAATGTCTAATTGAAATAGCTAAATTTACCGGTGCGCGGCGCCGAGAATTAAAGTCGTGATCGTGGAAGTGGATGGAGGGATTAAGCAGCCTCCGGTAGTGTGGATGAAGATCAACACGCTCATCTTTGTTCTTCATACGTATGATGTTGTAAAGGCTCCTGGCGTCACCGCTCCTATCTCTACAACAATCCAACCACACAACTCAACTGCAACCTGTTCTCGAATCCTCTTAAGTGATGACCCAACAACAAACACCAGAAAAGGAGTCTAGCTAAATTATCCCTTGAAGTGCCTATCACGTCAAACAATTCGTCGTTGCCCTCTTGGGCATTTTCATTGGCCATTTTATCTTGAAAAAACCTTCTCAATATGTTGTGAACTAGTTGCTGAATGATTTCTTCCACTTGTGTTGATGAGGATGTGATAATTCATTCACCATATCAGAATCTAAAGACCACAAGTAATTCAACAAATCATTGCTACTCTCTTTGTCTAACTGATTTCGCATATTTCCCTTCTTGTGCAAATTCAACTCCTCCTTTGCCATATCCAATTCCGACTGCAACTGCTGAATGTAATTCAAAGCCTCGGGAGACAAATCACCAAATATCTGCACGTCTCCTCCTTCCATATCTACAACAGACACATCACTCTCATCTCCACTTTGCCTCTCCTCACCTTCCACTTGGGAAACACCATTTTGGCTCACCAAATCCCTCTTCATGGAAGAATTCAAGTAACTATCGAAGTTTCTCATCAAAGACATCCTGTACTCCGCATTTCATATAAAAACAGATCAAACCGGTCTCGACATAGACATCGCAGTCTAGACCCATCACGTTAGGCTTCCAAGGCCTTGCCTTGATTCGTGACTTTGATTGACTCTTACTCTGTTGTTGCAAAATAATTCCTTAAAATTGTTGGGGAAAATCAATCAATCGGGGAAGAAATTGAGTTAAACTTTGAGGCGTGATAATACTCTTTTCAAGTAATTATTTGTCCCACAACGTTGCTAATGATTACTGGAAAAAATTCTCCAAAATACAATAAAGTCTCAACTAAGAATATTAGATAGCAATTCTAATATTTCTCCAATAACTCTCAAAGGGATACAATCGGAAAGAAGACTGTATCTCTCTTGAAAAGAAACGAAAATGGAAGTTGTTACTAAGTAACAGAGACTTTGAATAATTATATACGTTGAACAAACACAACATTTCAAAGATTAAGAAGTTATGTCCGAACAAACACAATCTTCCAAAGGTTGTAAGAGCGCCTAATAACCATTAGGCAGAAAATAAAAATTCGAAATTAAATAATAATAATAAATAATTGTAACTCCTTTGTGAATAGTCACATTGTTTCAATATGACACCATGACCATTTATTATTATAAGTTATAATAAAAAAAGAATGATCGTTGATTAGTGCCAAATCTCATCCATGTGCGCACTCACATTTTTTCAATGTGGGACAAGGCACATCTTAGAAAACAAACAACCCAACATTTAATAGTAATGTGATAAGAACTTTTATAGTTCTTTTAGAAAGAGCTAGATGAGATTTTGTTGATACCATTTGATTTATGTCCTAATTGAAGATCTTTTACGTTAATGAAGTTGTGATGGAAGGTTTAATGAAACTAATATGGTGTCATGGTATAAAATGATGACTTTGTAAACTTATGAAACGACGGTATTTTGTAAATTTTTGCCATGTTTAAAGATTAATTTAGTAAGTTCACATGAAATTCGGAACACCCGAATGAATAATCCAGCACTAGTTTGGCATGGTCGTGCACCATTAGAATGGAATCAGGAATATGCAGTGGTGATATCACCTCAAACACATTACGATATAACCTTAGATCATACTCCTCCTCCTCCCATTTTTTTATCATCATCAAGACATAATAATTAAAGAGATAAACATTAACAAAGATTAATAATTGAAGGAAATAAAATATACCTAATTTGTACAAGAATCTTCCTAAATTCAATACACCCTATGTGCAGCAGCGGAAGTGGCCAAATCACAACGACAAGGCCGTGTTTGGATAAGAACCGAAGTCGGGTTTAAAAATCCGTTGACCCGTGGACAGTATCTGCTTCGGGTCGAACTCCATCTTGTTCCGATAGAACCGGGCCCACCTATCATCCCCAAAGTGGTCCACCCACTCCTCCCGCGTGGGGTAGTGGGGTAGGTACTGCTTCACTTCGATCCTCTCGTCGCGGCAAAATTTCAGGATCTGGCGGTTCTGATCGGCCAGATGCTCCAATCTCTGGGTTGCGTCGCCGCCGTCAACGATAGCCGATCGGAGCAAGGCCACTAGGTAGAACACATCCTCTTCCGGCATCACTGCTGAGCTCCTTTGGTCCCACCTGAACATTAAGAGAGAAAATTAATTAACAAACATAACATTCATTTCAATACAGTCACAACATGTTATGTGCTTAACTATTGATATAATTATAAATAACCATCAATAAAAATGAATACCTTATATAATAAATTATATATCTTATACAAGCTATTAGAGTCACGAATAATCATAATTGACTATTAAATTATAATTACAACATTCCCTTTGATCCTGACTTTATGGGTATTTAAGAATTTTGACCTTTTTTCCCTATTATTATACATGCCATTCATTACCAAATACTACCATTAATATCAC
>BCNH02000006.1:13096083-13114187 GCA_001662345.2 Metrosideros polymorpha var. glaberrima | reverse complement strand
AAAGAAGGAGGTGCTACGTCAAGGAAAGAAGAAAAAAGAAGAAAAAAAGGAAAGGAAAAGGGAAAAGGGAAAAGAGAAGAAGAAGAGGAGGAGGAGGAGGAGGAGAGAACGTATATAAATATAGTATTGCATATAAAATGCAAACCTCATGCAACATGAAGTACGTGAAAGCAGCACAATCGGAGGAGGATGCTACATAGTCGACAAACATTGCTCTCACCAGAAGTCACGTTCACAGGTGCTAGGTAACCAATCTTTATCAGTTATCAAGAGTATCCCAGTTCCAAAAAAAGAAAAAGAAAAAGGAAGACATCGAGTCATGATACTCTTGCGTGATCCAATGCACCCTTTTTTAATCACGAATTTCTCAAAGCTCTCTACTGTACTCAACCAAGTGCTCCTTGGCGCCCACCACGAGACAACGACACCCATCCACGCACACCATACGATCTCGAACCCCTAAAACGTCTTTGCACCGACGTAAACGGAACGGAGACTTAGCTTTGCTTATTATTCTGTTGGGGGTAATGGCACAAATGATTTTTAAATTTTGGCTTAGTGTGTAATGTGATTTTTAAACTTTTAATTTGTTTAATGTTGTCTCTGAACTTTAGCCTAATGTTAAATATGGTCCATGAATTTTTTATTTATTCAATATGATCTTGAGACTTTTGATACATGTTCAATATGATCCATAAACTATATAAAAATGTTCAATATAATCATTCTATTAATTTAAAATCAGGAACAACATTGCATATTTTCATATAGTTTAAGGACTAAATTGAATATGTACCTTAAGTTCATGGACTACATTGAACAAATTAAAAGTTCGGAAATCATATTGTATATTGAACTATAGTTCAAGAAAGACATTAAAGAATTAAAAATTCAGAAATCACATTACACGTTGAATTAAAGTTCAGAAATTATTTGTGTTATTTTTTCCAAATCTGTTCATTTCCTCTTGGAGGTTTTTCTGTAGATTAAAGGAAAAATGGGTCAAGAACCAGGAAGCAGATCAATTTTAGCAAACGGCGCAATGAACGGTGTCCTGATGCTTCCTCGCTCCCGCTCGACGACAGCGCGCTTGGCCCTCTCGCGTTTTACACGTATATTCTATCGTGGAGTGACAAATTAGCAACTCCTTGATGAGTTGATTGATGATTATAACGTGAGTCTACGTCAAGGTACAGCTGCTTTTATCAGATAAGTTAATTAAGAGAGACTCTTTTTCTTTCTAGCAAAAAAACAGAGAGACTCTTTTTTATTTATTTATTTATTTATGGTCAGGCTCAATTAAGATGTGACTTTTTACTTTGTCTTTAGATAATTGGCTGAAAATCTTTCCATTTATGCCAATATTAATTTATATATTCGACCTTAACCCTTTTTTTTTTATACAAAATTAAAAATTTTCCAATCGATTCGTCAAGTAGACCTTGAAGAAAAACAAAGTAGGTATATGGGTATTTTGCAAGGAATTGGAATAGGTGTAATGATTTACATATGTTAAATAGAAAAAAAAAAACTATAGTATGGGCCTGGTGCTATACAAAAACTCAATTTAATTTGGAAAAAATAATTCTTGGAAATTTTTTCCAATGATAATTTGATTTTTTGAGCAAATGAAAAAAAGTTCGGCGGGTTACTCGTATATAATGTACCTTATCATCCAATTTTACAACGTGAGGAAGTTTTATCGAGATTTTACAAATAGAACACTATTAGAAATAATAAGAACCTTTAGTAAAACTCGTTTACTAAAGAATTTGAAAGAATAGTTTATAGGGTCTTTAAACAAGTGAAACCCATGTTTAAGAAGTTGGTTTGTAGTACAATCTTTAAAATTTACTTACTAAACAATATTTGATAAATGTTTCTAGCATTTCTCATACAACTCCGACTACGATTAAATTAGTTTACTAACATCTAAACTTATACACCTTGTGCAAAAGACAAAAACCATAAGGTTTCTTGGCCTCTCCACAAGAAATGTAGGGGGGGAATCATGAATAGTGCTGAAAGTCCGATAGATAACATCAACATATTAAATAGAGGGAAGCCACATATATAGCAAGATCCACTAAACGCGGTGTTGATCCTAAATTAAATTTGACGATTACAAAACCTTCTCAAATTGAATAATTAACTTATCTAATTAGCTGTGGAGTTCGCTATATTGATTTTATACATGATCAAAAGAGTCGGAAGCTGCAGAAGTCGGGGACAAGAGTTCAAGAAGAATCGGAAGTTCGACCATGTATGGTTCGGGCGTCCAAATATTGTCAGACGTCCGACTCGCAAAAGTTTCAGTATTGGATGTTTTCTGGCACTTCGGATGCATAGTGAGGAGAGCATTTTTTATTCCCAATTTCGGACGTCCTACCACTTGTGTCTGGACGTCTGCTTTTGTCAATGGTCAAAAAATTAGTCGCTTTAATTGTGATTAACGGCTAGTTACCCTTATTTCTCTATAAATAAAACTCCTTAGGGGATGCAAGATTGAACTCTAATTGATCACTCAAATGTTTAAAATTGAATTAATCGTCGTACAATATGTTTAGGACTTTTTGTTTATTATTCCATTAGATGTATTAAGCAACCTCAATAAAACTTACAAGTATACATGACAAGTTTTGAAAAAAGAAGAAGTGGGATCTAAGCATTGAAATGATTAGCTCGTTTTATAATATTGCTACATAACTTTATAGAAATATTTTAGAAAGATCTTTCAGTACATGATATATCTGTTTTTTTCCCTAATGGGGACTTCATATTCGCATGCAACGAGTTCAAAGCACTATCATTTCATGACAAAACAACAAAGCTAATAATACAAGGACAAAGTCTTCTACAAAAGATTAGTTTATTATCAGTTTGGTTTGTGTGGTTAAGAATTGTTTGTGCGGTTAAGAATTGTTTGTGCGGGCATCACAAAACCGTTCTATCATACTTGAAACGACCTTAATCAAATCATTAGGTGACTGAACCAGCAGGGCAAAGCTGGTGTCGGTGGTGAATATCAGAAAAAAGCAAGAGATGACATAATGTAGTGTCGCTGGTGCAACAGAAACCTCAAAAAGTAAGTCACCATCAACCGAATTGCCAAGGATTTGAGGCCATTTGGACAGCACTAAAGCAGAAAGAAAACTTTAAAAACCTTCGTGGGTCCTTCGAATCGAGATGGACAACGAGGAGTTTTAAATGCTCTAAGCCTTTGTTAGGTATATCTGCATGAGATGGACAACGAGGATAGAGCAAAGCGTGTGAAAACAAGATTAGGTAAAGGCTGTGACGATTGGGATAGAGGAAAATGATGACTCGGTTTCTCATATCAACGAGGTTGTTCTCACTTGCCTTCTTTAAATCAATCGATCTTAAAGGCTCTACCTTCCCCTCTCTGCATTTTAGTTAAATGAACTCTAGTACCACTGGTATGAAGTTCTCTAGTCAATTTCGGGGTACACACATTGAACTAAAGAGCCCATGTGTTCACGTGTGTGAGTCCTGATTGGTTGTGAACGTAGTTAATTCGGATCAATCGACATTGTCATTGAACTCAATTCAAATATTTGAGGTTCATATCATTGCATTGAACTGGATATTTTAAGCTTGAGTGATAACATGTTGTATCATTAAGCTCGTGTTGCCAAATTTGAGATTTTTTTTTTTTGCATTTATAAGTAACTAATGACTAAATTATATAAAAGATTCAATTACTTCATTAGGTTTCCGACCTACCCAAGTCAAGTATTTCTAACTTTCAGCTCTTGCTCACGTGCTATTCAAGTCAAACAGTTTCAAGTCCGAGCTCAATTCAATTCAATCCTCTAGCGATTTGTTTTTTTTTTCTTCCAAAAAGAATCAAACTAAACAAAAAGTAACCAATAGTTGACCTTATAGTTCACGAGTAGTGCGACTCATTTGTAAGCCTAAGCAAGCATATGCTGTGTAGTTTACCTTTATTCTGTGGTGTAATAAACAATTTACATCTATGCTATAAGTAATAGATTAATGTAATTGCAAGAACATTAAATTTAGAAACTGAGGTAGGGTTCACGAGCTAGGTTGGCTTCTTCGCCTTCAAAGCCGTCATTATAGGCATTTCTAGTTATGCCATTTCATTATGCAATTGAGCTTTAGCGGCAAAGCCAAGCTGACATTAAATGGACACAACTTTACACAGGACTACAAAAAGTGTCGACATGTCACATGGCGGCATCGGCACTGCTATAATGCAAAGGGGTAGAATTTTGTCATCATCCTAAGACACAATGTAATGGAACTTCTATGAATGCATGGCCTAGGGTTACTATATGTGGGAAGACATCAAAGTTTGTTCTTGTTTCTATTTCCCTTTTTCTTTTCAGTCTTTGAATCTCGAACTTTCTAGCCCTCATTTATTTAATTCAGGCGACAATTTTCCAATTTAAACTAAGAAATGTCGTCGGCATTAAATCTTTTGTAATCAATTCAAATCTATAACGTTGCAATAACTATCAAGTAATAAACTAGTAATAGTCAAATTAGATCAACCAGGGACGGTGGGATTCGGCGTATGAACCTTTCTCAGGAAACCTAAGAGAACTCCAAGTGTGAAATCTCAAATATGAGAACAAACCTCATTCTTATTATCAAGGGCACGAAGACCTTGAACTGATACACTTATGACAAATTTACCAAAAATTAAATTTTTGACCATAAAAACCCTCAAAGTAATACACTTGTAACAAATTTACTCTTCGTCAATTTCCGTTAAATTTTATAGTCAAATTGCTGAGTTAGATGACACGTGGCAGTTGACGGGTATATCGATTAGAGGTTTTACTCTCCGTTTTGTCGTAGGAGTAATAGTTTGAGGCTTTTAGTGGTATTAACTCAATTTAATGAAAACTAATAAATGGCAAATTTATCACAAGTGTACTGATTTAAGATTTTTTGTAATAAAAAAATTCGTTTGTGGTAAATTTGTTATATGTATACCAGAGTGAAATTTTTGGTGGTAAGCAATTAGTTTAGAGTAAAATTGTTACAAGTGTACTAGTTTAGGATATTTCGTAGTATTAACCCTACAATCAAATGACTAGTGGCATAATTCGCATCGAGTAATACCATACACACTAAGCATGAAAAAAGAAGGGGTTCCTGAATAAGTACCATGGACACTAATTAAGACCACTAAGAATAGTAAAAATGAATGTAAGCACACACAAAAAATCGAAAAAAAATATATTTCAAAAAAATGATGTACGTCAAACATAAATATTTGTATTTTAAAGCACGAGTAGTAATGCGTAATGGGCATCTTAAGAGCGCTCTTTATTTTTTATTTTTGCAAAAATATCGACCCAAAAAAATATTTTTTCCAAAAGAATAGATAGGTCCAACAGGTGCCCTGCTTGTGATTAGTGGATGGATTATTATTGATTTAAATCTATGTGGAATTGACAAGTATATACGCACTTATCACGATTATTTCAAGGTATAGATAAAGTCAAATTCAAGCCATACAAATTCGAGTAGAACCAAAACTCGTACAATTGTAAAAGGCGTCAAAATCCGCCCCCAACCCCAACCAAAACAAATAATGGCAGCTTCCACAATAGCTGTACGAAAACAGCATTTTCCAGAAAAGAAAAAGAAAAATAAAAGCCGAGCAAACGCAGACAAAGTTGATTTTTTTTAACCTTTTATCCGGAGTCGCACGACGAAATATTTCCCACAGTAAATTCTGTTTTTATTTTTCAAAGAAAAAGTTTGGAAATAAGAAATAATAAAATACTCTAACCATTCAAAAATTTAAGCTGCGCTGGATCTCATTGTCCCCCCTCCCATGGTCGTATATATTCTGCAGAGTAGCAAGCTCATAAGATGTAGGCCAGTGAGGAAGCCGTGTGCTCACACCATCACCGTTTGACCGACAAACCCAAATGGCTTTTCTTTCTTCACAGCTTCTCTAGACCAGAGAAACTCGAGAGAACCCACTCTTACCCACTTCGTTTCCACCTCCATTTTTGAGTGACAGAGCGAAGAAGTTTGTGAAGCCAAAGAAAATGGGAATTTTCTTGGTTCCCAAGTTGCAAATTTTGTCGCTCTTGCTATACTTGTTCCTGGGTTTTGAGTTGATCCAGTGCAGTGTGAGCTACGATAGGAAGTCAGTGATCATCAGTGGCCAGAGGAGGATCCTCATCTCTGGCTCCATTCACTACCCCAGAAGCACTCCTGATGTACTTGCTCTTCTTACCTTCCACTCTTTAGCTTCCCTTCCATTTTTGAATTCTTTCTTTGGTTCGTTTTTTTCTTTTTCTTTTTCCTTTTGCAATGTGGGATGTTCTCTTTCCTGTGAGATTGTGGCTCATATGCTCTACTCTCCAACGGGTGTGGTTGTAGATGTGGGAAGATCTTATACAGAAGGCTAAAGATGGAGGTCTGGATGTCATTGAGACCTATGTCTTTTGGAATGGTCATGAGCCTTCTCCTGGCAATGTACTCCTCCAAATCCCTCTCTTTACTTTGTTTCTTGTCAATTATGGCCATTTGCTCAGAATGATTTTCTCTTTGACTTGGTCTTTTTTGCTTCTGATGGGCGTGTTTCAGTATAATTTTGACGGGAGATACGACCTTGTGGGGTTCATAAAGACGGTTCAAAAAGTGGGACTTTACGCTCATCTCCGCATTGGACCATACGTTTGTGCAGAGTGGAATTTCGGGTATCTGCTTTATATTCTTTTCCTCCCTTTTTTTGTTGTTTTGTTTCCATTTAACAGTTGATTAGATTACCCTTTTCTCTTGGTGAACCCCGAATATTCCTGATTGATGGGCTTGCATATTTTCACTGGGGCTTAACTTTTGATTGGATTTGTGGCTTGTTTGACATTACATTGAATGCTTTCTTTGTGCAGGGGGTTACCTGTTTGGCTGAAGTATGTACCTGGGATCAGCTTCAGAACTGATAATGAGCCTTTCAAGGTTTGAGCATTCCTTCCACTCACCTGATATCTTTGAACAAAAGTTTTTAGAATTAAGTCTTTATGCTTTTCCCTTGATAGATTAACTTGCAGAATTACTTATTTGGGAATGGATTCTTCTGACTTTTTATTGTCGAAATTTTGAAGGCTGCAATGCAAGGATTCACCCAGAAAATTGTACAGATGATGAAAGATGAGCGACTTTTTGCATCGCAAGGCGGTCCCATTATACTCTCTCAGGTAATGTTTTTTGTTGTAGGCCTAGTAGAGTTTGCTTGTTTGCCAGCTTAATTTTACTATACTAAGACATTGAACTACTTTATTTGAAGTTAAGTTTTCCAGGAAGAGGAATCTCGAGTTTATTGTCACTTAGAACTGCTGCTTCAGTATGAACCATCGATTTTCTAAATTCTCTCTGCAGATTGAAAATGAATACGGTCCAGAGAGCAAAGCACTTGGAGCTGCTGGTCATGCATACATAAATTGGGCTGCAAAAATGGCCGTTGGATTGGATACAGGGGTCCCGTGGGTTATGTGCAAGGAAGACGATGCCCCAGATCCTGTGGTGAGGAAATTTATCTGTCAATGTCACTTTAAATGTCTCATTATCACCTGAAAGTCTAACCATAGCAATTGGTTTCTATTTCTGATGCCAAAAGAGGTTTCAAATTTTTGCTTGTCGAATTCTCTGTTGTTGGAGCTTCCTAAGTAGATTAACTTTCCATCACTGGCTGCAGATAAATGCATGTAATGGGTTTTACTGTGATGCTTTCTCACCCAACAGACCTTACAAGCCAACAATGTGGACTGAAGCCTGGAGTGGCTGGTAAAGCATCTCTTTGTGCCTATAAAGTTGATGCTGTGAATACAGACGCCTTTCTTAACTTTGTTTTCTGAACCATCTAAAGGTTTACGGAGTTTGGTGGAACAATTCCTGAGCGGCCAGTTGAAGATTTGGCTTTTGCGGTAGCCAGGTTCATTCAAAAGGGTGGCTCCCTCGTTAATTACTATATGGTTAGTTAACGGCTAACTTCATGATTGTGTTGGCAAATAAGCTTTTGTGCTAAACTGATCTTTAGCTACAATATGATATGGCAGTATCATGGTGGAACCAACTTTGGACGGACTGCTGGGGGTCCTTTTATCACAACCAGCTATGACTATGATGCTCCAATAGATGAATATGGTGACCATCCATTCTCATCTGCAGTGACGTACTTTTAGCAACTTGTTGCTCTGCTGATAATGTCGATTAACTGTAATGGCATGATAATATTCTTAAACTCCTGCTACATATATTCACGGCCAAAATATTTCCGGAATCTTTTCCATTCACCCCGAGAGCTGTATTTCTAGCCACCTGTTAATGGCATACAATAGTGTGATTTACGACTAAAGATTGAATCCACTCAGGTTTGATCCGGCAACCCAAATATGGTCATCTCAAGGAGCTTCATCAAGCCATTAAGCAATGTGAACCCGCTTTACTATCTTCCGATCCTGCCGTTACATCATTGGGAACTTATCAGCAGGTCATCTTTCAAAGACAACACAGTCTTCGCTCCTGAGTGTTGTACGGGTAGGAAGGTTTCATTCTGCTGACACAATTATTATTGTGTCTTTCAGGCTCATGTGTTCTCTTCAGGGCCTGTCTGTGCAGCTTTTCTCTCAAACTACAACACAAAATCAGCTGCTACGGTGACTTTCAGGAGTAGTCACTACAAGTTGCCTCCTTGGTCCATTAGTATCCTTCCTGATTGCAAGAATGAAGTATACAATACAGCCAAGGTGCACAAAGTTCTCAAATATTCTGTTCCATTGTCCTACAGTTACAAATCAAATCTGAAAATCCTGAAGCATATTTCCTGCATCTCTCTTTGATGGAAATTTCTTTCAGGACTTTCTTTTCAGTGTACTGTATCCATGATTTTATTTTATGGGGCGGGTAACGAAGGGGCTTCTTATGTCATTAGCAATGCCCTGATTAGTCCACAAAGACCAATCCACCACAGAATTCTCTCTTTCAATTTACTAACAGTATTGTCTTTTCTTTGTTAAGGTGAAACATCCTACCTCACAGACCCAAATGTTATCAAGTAATTCTTTGTTTCTTTCCTGGGAGACCTATGATGAAGATATTTCTTCACTAGAAGAGGCCTCAAGAATTACGGCTGTTGGACTCTTTGAACAAATAAACGTCACTCGAGATAGCAGTGACTACCTATGGTACATGACTAGGTGAGTTTGGCATCACATGATATTTTTCTCGTGTTATGTGAAATTACAGTTTCAGGAGTTGTATCTTTATACCTTGTAATGAATGTCTTTCCTTAACGGAACTGTCTAGGCTGAATTTTTCAGAGATTATGCAATTGTGTCTGAAGATGGGACGTCCCTTTTAACATCCATGGTATGCAAAGGCCAAAAAACTAATGATGTGTATAAGTGAGAGGAAATAGGAAACTGACAGATGGTGCTAAGCTGGGCAAGTGGAAATCTCATTAATTTTTTGCCCTCATAATGTAAATTGTTGAAGCTGTTAATTATGAATTAATTTAGGAAATATCTCAGAAGAGGCTGCATTTTTTGGTGAAAAACTTTTAAGTTCATGTGGCGTGATTTATTGGACTCCATTTTTCTTTGCTTTCAGTGTGGACATTAGTTCATCAGAATCATTTTTACGGGGAGGACAGAAGCCCACTCTCAGTGTACAGTCAGCTGGGCATGCTCTTCATGTCTTCATCAATGGGCAATTTTCTGGTCAGTTATTGAGCTCAATCCACCTTTCATAAGTCAAGTCATATCTTCATAATTGTTTGTAAACATGAATTAAGTCAGTGAAGGTATGTCGTATAACTACAGGATCTGCCTTTGGGACCAGGGAGAACAGGGGTTTCACATTCAGTGGACCTGTCAACCTCCATGCTGGAACAAATAGAATCGCATTACTAAGCATTGCAGTAGGACTACCGGTGTGTTTTATTAACAAGCCCAACATAGTTGCACTATAGTTCTACAAATGAAATCTACTGAAGTTGGATACTAACCTGAGATCCTTTTGTCTCTCTACTTGTGTGAAACTTGAAGAATGTCGGGCTGCACTTTGAAAATTGGAAAACTGGAATCCTCGATCCAGTTTTACTAGATGGTCTTGACCGGGGAAAGAAGGATTTGACGTGGCAGAAATGGTCCTACCAGGTCAGGCAACATGATTTTTCATCCATCTATCTGCTGTATTTTTGTTATACATCATAATTTCGAGAATTTCCAGTCTCATGCATTATTCAAATAGGTTGGCCTAAAAGGAGAAATGATGAACTTAATTTCGCCAAATGGTGCCTCAGCTGTTGATTGGACCCCTGAGTCATTGGCTACCCAAACCCAGCAACCACTGACATGGCATAAGGTCAGTGAAAGAATAGTTAGGGTGAACCAAAGGTCATGTCTGGTATAAGCGAAGCTAAACGTTGGACAGAAACTTGCAGGCTCACTTTGATGCACCTGAAGGTGATGAACCACTGGCTTTGGATTTGCGAAGTATGGGAAAGGGGCAGGTATGGGTCAATGGGCAGAGTATCGGGCGATATTGGATGGCTTTTGCAAATGGAAACTGCAATTCGTGCAGTTATTCCGGGACTTTTCGGCCTCCAAAGTGCCAATCTGGTTGTGGCCAACCAACACAAAGATGGTACTGATGTGTGATGACTCAAATTCCATTACCATTACCGTACTGGAATTTATGTATCTCGTTCTTACCTGCACCATTTGCTGGCTGAAAAAATAAGGAAGTGGGATTTCTAAGGTCTTTACTGATTCATTTGAAATTTTGTGTATTAGGTATCATGTTCCGAGATCATGGTTAAAGCCAAAGGGGAACCTTTTGGTGATTTTTGAGGAACTCGGTGGGGACGTATCAAATATCTCTCTTGTGAAGAGATTGGTGTCGTCGTAAATTGAAGCTACTTGCTCCACAGCTGGTGCATCAGGCCGAATTCAAGAAACTGAGAATCACTATATTGAAGAATATAAAGAGAATGGATTTTCTTTTCTCTATATGTATTCAAGGTAGGAATGGACAGAAAATAAAGGAGTTCACAGATGAAAGTGCCTTGGGTTTCATTGGGTGCATGATGATTTACCCTTCATCCTTTCCGGGAGATATATGTAGAGATAAAACTCAGATATAGGCTTGTCTATTTAGCTTTTTGGAGGGTAGGATCTGGAGAATAGTGGAATGAAATCGGCAGGGTTGGTGCTTTGCTTCAACTTGTTCATAATCCATATCATTATACCAAATGTTTCATCCTCCTCCTTGAGAAATTTCAAAGGCGTGAAGTGCCAAGTCAGCATCAACAATATAATGAAGATGGTTTCGGTTGAGCACGGTGGAGTTGCTACCTAACAGTTGATGCTTTCTGTATGTCTTTTGATCAATATGCAGCTACCATATGACTTAAGAAAGCTAATAATCATGTACCATGCTGGTATGCTTTTTCATGACTATATCTACCGTGCTCCTACTGAGCATTCATACTGCATTTCATTCTGAATCTTGATGATTTTGGTTGTGATTTTGTGTGGCAGTACTCTATATATTTTTTTTCCATCCATTGGGCAAATATATTCAGGCTCTTTATGAACAGCCAACCCAGTTATTACTGTATGATCAATGATCATAGTTCTTATAAATATTTGTCACTCCAAGGGAAACAGAACTGCAGAGATATAGGCCTTTATTACTCAAATGATAAGTTCACATAGCTCTAAACATGCCTCTATACATTAACAGCATAAAAATAAGACTGAAAAGTAGAGTAGTCTAGAGTCTGGAATTACATCTGATGCGATACAGGAGTAAGGAGAAACCAAGAAGAGCTACATAGCACGCTGATGTACTTTAGAAATGGACACAAACAGGCTGAGAAACGATGATGACATGCTACGGTCGAATCCAGTGCAAGCTATGTGTCCCATAGATATAGACTATTAAGCAGTCACAGTAGCGGTTCCATGTTTAGCAGTCACAGTAGCGGTTCCATGTTTCGTGATCTTCATCTGCAAATCATCCTTATTTGCACCAACAACCTTGTCCACTATTGTGCCCTCTTTCATAAAGATAAAAGTAGGCATCGCCTCCACAGCCCAATCCTCAGCAACAGACTGCATTCATCACATGACATCGACCATAATTTCCCAATTAGAAGTTATATGACCATGTAATTTGTGGCATCCATCACAACAAAGCAGAAAGACATTCTAACAGAGGAATGAGGTGGAGTAATCCACAAAGTATGTAATATCATAAGCAATGAGGAAGTTCCAGATAGTTTATACCCTTAATTCGTCGACATCGACCTTCAGGAAAATGACATCGGTCAGCTTTCTCGCGAGGTCATCCAGAACTGGGGAAATGAGACGACACGGACCGCACCATGTAGCAGAGAAATCCACCACCACCTGTCAAACAGACCAAAATGTTTACATGAATACTCAAGAGTACACAATACACAATTTGCGGCACTAGTGTGAACCAGGAAGCAGTTTATATCTACCCATGTTTCCAACAATATAGACTATAGAGTGGCAATGGCACAGACACTACGTTCAGCGAAACAAATGCAGACATTATAGACGAAAACAACAAGAAGAATGATTTTAGTTTGAGCTTTTGCAAGCTTTTACAGTTATCTGTGACATATATATCTAGTTTTAGGGATTACTCAACAATGTTAAGTTTCTTCAAGAAACGTCATCTTGAGAGAGCAGTTATCATACGATGTTTAAGCCAATTCCTCAGCATAGAGAACCTAGACACGGAAGCTTCTTTCTATGCAAATTGCAATTGCTCTCTTTGAAGAATGCAAACTCAAGATGAGCACGGAAACCACCGCACCCAAGGTCTGAAGAAGAGAGGAAGAACCCGGAATTGGATATCGGGCAGTTAAGAAAAATACTAGGAAACACGAAACATTTGTAAATTGTACAGACCAGTGTCCGAAGATACATGGTAAAAGAAGAAACCGATGAAGCGCAAACTTGTTAATTTGGCCTTTCATTTCATCTGTTTCGCCATAAAGAATCACAGAACGAGAATCTCCCCAACACTCGATGGGGTGGAATCAAACTCCAAACAAAACAAAATTCAATCAAACACCATCCCATTTCCATTGCCTCCATCCTTCACAATCACGCATAGTAATCGCCAGCAAGCAAACCCTTCATTCGAAACAGAAACTACTGAAAACCTACTCCGTGCAAAACCCATCGCAGGAATATTGAGCACAATGGAGAAGCGGCAAGAAAATAAAGAAATATTGCATTGAAACCAAAAACAGAACGAGCTCACGTTGGGATCCTCTCAAACCCGCATATTATAAACTTAATCAAAAACACAGAGCAAGTGAAATTAGATACCAGTTTCTTGGTTTCACTTCCTTTCTGGAGCTGCTGGTTCCAAGAATCGACGGTGTGGCAGCTAGTCACTTGCCCTTCACTTGCCATCTTGCTCTCTTCTCTCTTCTTTTTGTCTCGAGATAACTGTGAGGGGAATTCAGAAACTTTCTTGGGTATCTGAGTAATTCCTTGGATTTCGCTGATTGCTGTATGAACCGTATGAGACCCAGAGGCCCGTATTTATAATAGCCGGAAGAGCCCGCGACGAATTTTCTAGAATCCAGAAAAAAAAAAAAAGTCGTAAGAGATCAACAATTTGTCGAGGTAAACGCGTTTCTCTGCTTAGGGGGAACATGACGCGGGCACGTCCGTCATTTCTGGGGGGACATCATCAGCGAGACGAGAAAAGGAGAAGAAAAAGGTCTTCGCGATAAGAAGGGAAGGAAAGAAAACAAAACAAAATAAACGTGCGAAAGTGTCGTAACCAGACAAGCGGCGACAATTATTAACAGCGACGGAGATTAAAGAGATCGGTGATGACCGACGAGAGTGGTGAAACTGCGTTATCCTAATGACATCTGCCATGTCACGAGTTACTCAACTTTTTAACACAGTGAGAACCCTCAGCCGACCCGTGTTATCGATTTTCCTAAATTCAAGCAACAACAAAGTAATTTCTTAGGTTCAGTTTCATTTGTAGAAAACAACTTTCAAGAAAATATTTTTGAAATTTTTTGACGTTTGATTCAAGGAAAAATAATAAGTCAAAGAAAATGTTTTTTTGTGAATGAAAATACACATTTTAAAGTGGGGAAAATGATTTCTTCTTTTTCAAAAGAGGAAATCATTTTTTGTGAAGATCAATTTCTCTTCTCTCTTCTTTGTCTTTTGTTTTTCTTCTTCCGCCGTTTGTCAGGTCTCGGCGGCAACTGGCCACATACGCAGCTCTCTGAGCCTCAAGCTGTGATATCCCTAAATTTCGACTAATGTACTAAAATCAAATTCGATGGATTTTAACCACGAATTTTAATCTGATGAAGAGTATTGGAGATTACTTTATCGAATTCAAAAGTTTATCGATAAACCCTAAATTTCTCGATAAGTGACGGTAAGTCAGAAATTTAGAATCAAAGAGATTCCATGGGTTTGGCAAGGCCCAATGGCCCCCACTTCTTCAAAATTTGGCCACCAAAGGACCAAATATGAGAAAATTACAATTTTGCTCTCAAAAGCCTATTTTTGGCCCAAATAAAAAGCCATTTGGATATCAAGCCTACTAAGCCCATTAAATTCAAGTCTAAACCCATGTAAATAGTGCCAAGTTCACGTAAATAGTGTCAGGAGTGGAAATTACCATATTAATCCTTTTAGAAACTTTGAATTTAGGAGACACATTTATGGGTAAGAGACAATTTTGATAAATGCAAAGTGAAGACTTGATGAAGAAGTGAGACGACATCTTGGAGTTGAAGACTTCCACTCACTTACTCACTCTTTTTTTTTTCTTCTTTCCCTTCAATTATTTGCCTTAAGATTTTCTTGGATTTTATGAGCTAAATTTGATAAGATTTGGAGTTGTATTTATGGGCTAACAATAATGCAAACTTGATAAAGAAAAAAGGCCTTAGAAGACATTGACCATTACTCTCTCTCTCTCTCTCTCTCTCTCTCTCTCTCTCTCTTTTCCTTCATCGCTGCCCCTCACCTTGCCGCCACTGTGCCGTGCTGTTGCTGCGCCCTTGCTGCCGTTCGGATCGTTGTCACTGACATCCAAGCTACGCCGCGCCGAGCCCAAGCCAACCACCATACCAAGCTGCCGTTCATCGTGCCGCTGAAGCCAAGCCGCTCGTGTCGTTGTCGTTGCCGTGCCAAGCCAAGCCGTGTTGTGTTGCCGTTCGTCACTATTCGTTGCCACCGCCATTAAACTAGTGAGTTAATTTTCTAATCTTTGGTTAGGTTGTTAATTGCGTTTAGGGTTAGATTGAGTGAGGTTTAGAACTAATTATTGGTACATTAGTTGATAGGCTATCTTGATAAGTGGAGTAGAAAAGAGTGATAAGTTATTATGAAGTGATAAGTGATGGTGATAGGTTATCAAGGAAAGTGATAAGTGGAAGTAATAACTTATCAAAGAAAGATGATAAGCTATCACCAAAGGAGTGATAAGTTATCGACATTTGAGTGATAAACTATCATAAAATGGGTGATAAGCTATCGGTACTTAGGTGATAAGCTATCGAAAAATGGATGATAAGCTATCGTCAAATAGGCGATAAGCTATCAAGGAATTGTCGATAAGCTATTGAGGTTTGATTGATAAGTTGTTAATTAGTGTACCCTGTGCTTGTGATATATGGTATTTCTATATATGCTTTTGTGTGATTTGAGGTGTGGATTGCCATGGAAACATGATTGCTTCTTGAACTATTGTTTCCTAGTTGAAGGATATGTATTTATTGACATATAAATAGTAATTCACGTTGTGTCGTACTTAAATACCAAGTTTTATGTCTAGGATGCTTGAGAAATGAAGTACGTAAAGTTTGATGGGATAAGCATGTTCGTGTGATCACGTGTGATTATTTTATTACATTTTTACGTGTAAAAGATTGCAAGAAGTTTGACGTATGAGCACGCATCATAGCATGAGTACGAATCATGACTGCATTAGCTAAATGAGAAAAAATGAAATTGGCATGCATGATTGGTGTGCTCGTGTGATCACAAAAGAGTACGGACCCCTAAATGTTTTAGGGATGATACCCAATTTTATCGGATGCCTGGCGAGGGTTCAGATGCCAGATCGCGGTAAAGGCCGAACCGATGCTTCTTAGGGAATACCGTATATTTTCGGGGGAGGTCGAGATGTTGTTATGCTCGAACTTCTAGGAGGTCAAGACGTTGCCATGCCTGATGGGGTGAGATGATGCCTGGTTATGCCGTAAGACCGCCAACCTTCGGGTTGTGCCATGGTCCAAAGTGGTTGAGACTGCCAACCTTCGAGTTATGCCGTGGTTGAGAGTGATCGTAATCATTAGGTAATAAAATAGAACATGCTTGGATGCATCACGCATGAGAAATAGTGTTATGTGTTCTAATTATGTGCCTTGTCTTATGCATTATCTATAGAATGCTATAACTGATATCACGCAAGGTATGTGCCAAGGCGAGGTAAGAACGCTTGCGGTTTGTTCGTTGAATGAGTTGAGTCACTCGAACCTGATATAGATTAAGTAGAGTGAGAATTGCTCGCCAGTGATCTGCCATTGACAATAAGTTGCATGTTTAGGGTATGCTCTAGGTGAATCAATATCTCACACGAGGCTTAGGTTGTTAAATTACTGAGATTTATCTCACTCGCTGTTGTTAATCGCTTTTCAGACTCGTAATATGGATGTGCAACCCGTGTGGTTTGGGATTCCTACGGACCAGAGCCTCGTTATAACATGGCACCTGGTCCCAGGTGTGGACCACGGTTTTGAACTCCACGTTACGACTGTCTGGATTGATGAGGGGTTGAGGCACTTGATACCCTACCGATCCAAGGCGTGGTTCGTTCGTCATGGTGAGGCCCTCTTTGGTCCTTTGAGGGGTTTCGATGGTTCTGGCGTAGGTGGAGCTCTAGGCGAAGAAGTATGGGATCCTGTGGATATAGAGACTCTTGACGATGCTATAGAAGATCCAGAATCTGACTTGGATAAAGAGAGTGATCTTGAGCCTCCTCCCAACTACTACATCCTCTAAATTGAGCTTGTAGTATGGACTTTTTGGTGTAACCCCGACTTAGCAAAGATAAGTTAACCTGACCCCTGATATCTTTTTTTATGGTCTCGATAGGAAGTAGTCGTAGTGATGGCTTGTACATTTAAACTGCATAGGGTTAACAAGTATATAAATAAAGTGTGTTTTGCTAACGATTGTAGTTCTGTTGTTTTTCCTTCTATCCTTGTTATCGTGATTGTTGGGTGGTTATTAATCGTTTTCGTTTGCGTTAATCAAAAGATAAAAAGAACAGGCCGACGATGCATCTTGGGACGTTGCATTCAGAATGACCCAAGAGAAGTATTAGGATAGTAGTGCATTCGAGGGCGGGGGCGTGACACAAGCTCGCTTGTGATAGTCGCCAGTTGATCGCGACGTAGGAAGGAGGAAAAAGAAAAGAAACGAAAAGAAAAAAGAAAAAGAAAAAGAAAAGAGAAAAGAGAAAAGAGAATACTAATTAAAAATTTGAAATTGTAAAAAAGAAAAGAAAGAAAAAATTATTAAGGGGAGTGCACGAAGGAAAATCACATCCGATTTTCCATATCAAATGGCAGAAAATATTTTCCAATTCATTTTCAGGTTTTAGCCAAACACCGAAAAATATTGTCATTTTCGTGAAAATGACTCCCTGAAAAACATTTTGCTCTCATTTTCCGAGAAATGAACAGAATCTCATTATTAAGTTCACAGCTGTGGTAAGCGTGAATTTTCTTTTGTAGAATTATATTTATTGATCGTGTATTCAAATTTATTTGCATGTAAACTAACTCTTGCTGAAGTAATATATTATTTCTTACATTGATTAATGCGTAATTACAATTATACAGTCAATAGATTGATTATTAAGCCGATTCACTTTCACCGTACAAGCGTAATAATGTTGTGCTTGTTGTTTTCATACACACCAGGAGGATTACAAAAAAAATCCTAAACTTATTGCACTTGTGCCAATTTAGTTTTAGACCTTTTAATTTAGCC
>BCNH02000006.1:13074684-13091956 GCA_001662345.2 Metrosideros polymorpha var. glaberrima | reverse complement strand
TTGGTCTATTGGCCCAACTGGTTTCATGTTTTCTACATTTGGCAATGGCGCATTTAGTTGAGCATTTTGATTCGCCAAATTGCCATTATTATTACCACCAGTGTTCAATTGAGCAGAATTAGGCAAATTGTCCCCATCGACAAGTATAACCTCATAGGTCTGAGTCGTACCATCAATTTCAGCCCTTTGCAAAATCCCAAAAGGTGTAAGATTGGTAGGATTCACATGCATCTGAATTGAATGGCTCGACGTTCTTGACCCGTGCATGACTTCATGAAAGGTGTTGACAATCATGGGTTTGACCACGTCGATGAGGTTTTTCATCATGCAGTTATTCCTTTCCTTCTAGTGTTCATCGAGAATCCTCCTCATGGCAGCCAACATAATAGGGCTTGGCTCCAACTATCTTCTCTGCTCATCAATGAGTTGTCTTGGGATGTCAACATCTTCGCCTTGTTCTTGCTCACCAACAATCAGGATTGAGTTGATTCCTCGTATGTGCTTGTGTCATCGTATTTCATCAAATCAGCTACACTGGTCCCATCAGGCGTGCCAAAAAGATGTTTCATCAAAATTTCTCCCGTGACAAAATATCTTTCACTGAGTTGCTCTTTGATTTTTATTAAAGAGATCAAGTTTTGCACCAATTCCAGATAGATGGTATCCAAGGAATAACTTTAGAAAAGATAGGATTGTACAGACACAAGTCTCACCGGAATTTAATCAACGATGGGACGATCGATACATGCTCAATATAATAACTAGATACAACCAAATCGTGCCGGAATTTAATCGACGACACAATCCTAGGGGATATGAGAAACACGCTGGAATTTAATTGACAATGCGAATCTGAAAGCTACAGTTAACTAAAGTAAAGTGTAGTGCATGAAAGTAAAGATACTGAAAAAGTAGTTGATTTGTGCGGGGGAGGTCTCCGAAGGGTATGATGTGGCTATTTATAGCCAACAATAGACGCTTATCGATTGAGGTTATAAAGGGAAGTTACAAATGGTTACCAGATGGTTTCTTCGACTCCACTACGTTCACGATTTTTTTGACTTCACTATGTTAATGGTTTCTTCGTCGATAACTTCACGTTGTCACGTGTCGATAATAATAAAAATCTGTACAATTTTTGGTGGAAACACACAAATATGTGGAAGATAACAAAGATAAGAGAACGTAAATGCTCTTCTGGAATTGAACTAAGCAAGTCATTCTCTGCTCTTGTAGCATTTATGAAATATTTGCTATTTGGGTCACGTTTACTTTGTTGAGGATATAAGTATAATGAGGTTTATATTGTGAGCCTAGTCCATCAATTTGATTCAGCTCGTATGTGTTATGGCTAGAGCTATCACCAAGAGGGAGGTGAATAGGTGTATTTAACTAAATTTGACTAAAAATGTGAAATTAAAACAGTCAATGTATGGAATAAAAAGAACAACACAAACTTTGAGCTTTGCGTTTGATGAACAGCGTAGATGGGCAATAGTCTCAAATGTAGTAAATAAAAGATAAGAGATAAAGAGAATTTGCACACAAAGTTTATAGTCGTTCGGCTTAGGTCAAGCCTACGCCTACTCTCTACACTAACAACCTATCAACTAGAATGGATGATCTTCAAGAGTACAACAAGTGATGATGCTCTAATGATAGACTACTCTATCTCACAATCACTTCAACAAGTTCTCTCAAAGATTACAATTTATGGTTCAAAAGACAAGTGTGTAAAATTGAAGCTCTTGTCAGACTTTGAAATTTTTTATTCACGGTTCTACTCCTTATCAGCTTCTTGGTCTCCTTTTATACTCCTCCTAGCTCACAGCTTTTCGTTGGACAACCTCAGAAGATGGTTCTCCAAATCAACCTGTTGGATGAAACTTGCCAAAAGAAGATTAAGATAGCTGTTGAAAGTGAGATTAGAATCCCTCGATGATTCAATTGCCCATACCACCGAGTCTGAGTTTTCATAAGTCCGAGTTCTTCGTATTGAAAAGAAAGTCTTGTCAAGAGAATATTTGATAACCATTCCAATATGTTTTGCTTTTAATTTTACCATTGTAACAACATCTAGAAAATTGATATTCAATCTCAAATCCTCTCAAGGTGGATTTCCAACCAGATTCCTAGTCATTGTGGTTGATATGATCAAGGTGATTAACGTATGAGATACTTGCTTTGTCAGATCTTGTTCATAGAGTCTGAACAGAGATTGAGATAGAGTCTCCTTCGCATAGAGTCTGAGATTGAGGAACACAAGCGACTCGATATGAAATTTTTTCAAGTCATTGTTGATGTCCTCCTGATGCTCTAACTCTAATCAAGTCCATTCCACAAAATAATGAGATTATATAGCCTCAGGTGCAATGCTCAGAAGATAATCTCCAACGTCTCATGATAGTTCCTTAAGACGTATTCACTTGAAAAGATCCTTATTAGATTTGATAACATTTTGGATAGTTTTGTTTATCATCAAAACTTATTGGAGGTTCAGGCAACAATATGAGCATATGATTTGGTGTCGAGGTGTGTATGTCACGCTATGATTTATTGCTATTGGACCAAGAAAACTATGAAACCTATGCATTTTGATGTCGATTATCACTATCAAAATGTTTGATGCATTTGTTTTCTAACATGTCTTATCTACTAATTGATGTGTGATGAATTACTTACTCTGTTAATGAGAAAATATTAGGTGAAATAGTTTTTCCACTCATACATGTGCATCGGGTCCCACTTGTCAAGAATTTTTGAAAATGAACATCCTTTATAAAATTCTGATCATGTGTTTTCGTCCGAAAACTAGCATCACCAATGATATTTTGCACTACAAAGCTAGAATCCTATGGGCTATTCTTAATGATCATAACTTTTCTTTGGTCCATATGATTATCCTTCACATGGCCAGAATTGCAAGGAAGAAATTTGGAAAGCTTCCATATGGTGCATTGATCACTCTCATTTTACGATCAAAAGGCATCAGGATTAGTGATGATCTCAAGGCAAACAAGATCCCGAACATGAAAATTGAAAAGGAAACCATCGAGAAAATGTCCTTGAAAATCACCAAGCACGATTGGGTCAATGCCAAGAACAAAGTCTTTCCTATAGGTCATGGTGATGATCAAGCTGCTAGGGAAATTCTTCAGATCTGTTTGAAAGGTGGTGTTGAAAGATGGTTTCGAGGTCCTGAAATAGTAAAAACTGCACCATCCCTACCTCTAGCACCTCGACAGAAGCGCAAGAAGGTTATGACTCAGAGCGAGTCCTCTTTGACTGACGAACCGTCCAATGTAGAGATCATGATGGCTGTGATCAAAACGCAAAGCACCGTTGATACTCTTGGACAATATCTCAAATGGATCGAACAGACGTTTCTTTCACTCGAATGCTATAATCTTGTTCGTCCATCATCAATGACCTTTGAAGAGAGCCCCTCAGCCAAAAAGAAAGCCAAGAAACACTGAACCAAACCTTGACCTTGATTGTGCACATTTTGTTACGTTTCTTTTGGCTGTTCTTTCAATGTTTTTCTCTATTTAGTTGATGCTTTCTTTTGAATGTCTCCTTGTTAATCAGGATGCAATGAAGTTAGTTTCTTTTTTCATTGCGTTTTTACTCTTTTTGATAGTGACAAAAAGGGGGAAAAACATAAACATACTAAATCGCATGTGAAATTTGGACTGATAATGAGTATATCCTTGTGTATATCTAATCACTGATATTCATCTCTAATATTCACCTCATACTCATCTGTTATCCTTGAAATGAATATATCAACTGTTAAATAGAGTATGTCACTTTACAAGCATATTATTTGAAATACTCCTAATAATATTTCACATATGCGAGATAATGTTTTTGTCATCATAAAAAAGGGAGAGATTGTTGGAAAACATCCCTTAGATATTTTGATGATCACAAAACCATATCGAGTTCTAATGTTTATAATAACAAGTGCAGATGATGAAATAAGTGATAATCACCATTGATCTTATACCGTTAGCAAAGATAAGAACTCGATATGTGATATGAAGGTGAACAAGTGCCATAAGGGGATGTCATGGCAGCTTGGAAGGATCAGTCAAGATAGTGTTTGTAAGTATCTTTGGCACTGATGAAATGTAATAAGATTGTTACTGCCATTTTGACAATTCGTTAAGGTCGATATCTTCACTAGTAATTGTCAACCAAGTTACTCGGGAAAGCACATGATTGTTGTGCAAAGAGTAACAATATTGGTGTGATAATTGTGGATATTTATACTGTAAGTACGACTATTGATGGTTCAGATTAAAGCAGTTAATTGCTAGATTCCTTAGACAAAGACAAAACAAAGACAATGATAGCTGGCATAGTACAAAAGACATTGTGCGCCCTGCCGATTGTACTCGTAACGAATAAGAAGAATGGTACTAGTGTCCTTGGCATACAACTTGTCCTCTATACGTCCCAACGTCCTTGCATATGAGTTGACATACTGCTATCCTTATGTACGGACTGTGCTGCTAGCGTCCTTTTGGTCCTTTAGCTAAAAATGAACTGACGATGATGACAACGGCTATGATGGAAGCTGAAGGCTTATAAAAGGCGAAGAAGAGCACAAGTCCAGTAATTAGACAAGAGATACACAGAAAGAGAGAGAGAGAGAGAACAACAAGATTTCACATTTGATCTTTTGCTCCTCAATGCTAGAAAGCATCATTGCTCCTTGTTTGTAATTGTCTGATCACTGTAATAATCTGTGTAGTGAGACAAGCGTGAGTGCGAGTGAATGTGTCCTGATAGTGTGATTTATCTTGTTGAGGAACGTCACTAGCCTATTGTAATCTCCAGTGCTCATTACTAGTGGAATCCAGCCGATGTTAAGTTGTTAGTCTGAGAGTAGACATAGGTTTTCTATTAAGCCGAACCACTATATATCTATGTGCGATCTGCACTCTTACTTGCTGCACTCTTACTTGTTTTTTATTATTAGCATCACACATACTGGTTCTCTTGTTCCTAGAATTTTCAGTGGTGATTCCTAGTATTTCGCAAATTTTTTTAAAAACTCATCACTCAACCTATTCAACCCCCCTTCTAGGTTGTTCGTTAGCCTTTACAGTTTCAAGCTACCCTTAATTCATGGGTCTCTATGAACAGATTTCAGTTTAGTTGATGCAAACGACTTTCAGTTTAGTTATCTTTTGCTATTGAGTTTTTGTACTTGCTTATTTGTTGATTTCAAGCAGAGATAGTGAAGGATATGATGGTATGGTGAGTTCATCTTCTCATGGTTGCTGAGACTGTGGGGAACATTGTTGAAAATGTGAAGCAAAATATTGAAATTTTGAGCTTTAATTTACTATTTTAGTTGAAGTTTGGTTGTGTTTGATGAAATGTGTTTTTCACTAAATGTTATGAAATTTGTATAGGAGGATATAGGCAAGTGCAAAATGCAGCTTCCATTTAAGTTATTCACTGTGGAGTGTTGATTTTATGGACCTCTTTTATTTCTATTACACTTGAAGTTTGGAAATGACTTCTTATAAGAATGCCAAGTTCAAAACTAGATCTTTTTTCTTTGGTGTATTTAGCTTCAGGCTGCAATTGCTTTAAGTATCTTCGTGATTTGTTGTTAAATTGAAAATTGACAAAGTAGGACATCGGCTTTAGTCGAGTCAAATTAGAGTCTGTTGCACATGTATCTGAAATGGGAACTTTCTTAAAATCATTTTAGGATTTGGCACCAATCATTTCTTGGTAGATTGGTAATCTAAAAATTAGAGTTGGGAGAAAGTCAACTATCAATATAGGTTAACTAGTCCGTGAAACCTAAATATCTAGGTCTCGGGGGTTCGGTAACATGTGAGGGGAGGGTTAGCAATAGTAGTCCTGTGTCCCTCTTTCGGTGCCAAATTCTTTGATTAAGTTCTACCATGCAATATAATAAAATTTCCAATATGTAAATATTAGAAAAAATTCGCTGCACGCCTTTTGATGAAATCGCCCCATCATGAGGGCAACCACAACGTGAGTTCGACATGCCTTGTATGATTGGTGTCTTTTTTTAAAATAAACCACGCATGCATTGGTCGAATTGAAATGATGGATTGATCTAGACCATCAATCATACATTCAAATGGTAGAAAAACAAAGGAGGACGAATCATGTCTGAACAACAAACAAAATCTACAGGGCTAAGGTATAGCGAACTAAATTTTGAATTGATGTAGCGGGGACACACTATAACGACTTGGCCCAATGAGGGCGAGGAGTGGTCGTCGAGGCTAGAGGGCTTGGAAAAGGCGTGGCTCTTGACAGGCTTCTAGAATGACAAAGGGGGCAAGAATAAACCGAACTATGCAGCGAACAAGTAGAAAGTGATCATGAAATATACATATATATATGTAAACTGAAATTAACTCATGAAGGAGCCTTTTGACGTAATGGCAATGCTTCAGGATGGAGCACTCCTAGGATGGGTGACCTCATGGGAATGTGCTCACCTGTACGCCAAATGACCAAATCATGAGACTCGATATTGGACGGGCCAAAGTGGACAATGCCTAATCCAGGGATGACACATACACTCAATCCAACATGCAAATAGATGATTCTAAGGCTACGTTTGGTTAAGCTTTTCCAAAGGGCTATATTATTTTTGTACATCAATATATTATTAATGAAATCCTTAGCATTGGGAGACGTGATTTACAATTTCCTCATCCTCTGACAGGTTTGTTAATTAATGGTTTTTATACATTAATATATGTATGTGGTACATGTTGATTAAATTTACATTATTTTTGTGTAGGTAAATATTATTTAGTAGATGTTGGTTATCAAAATCCCACAGGTTATTTAGGGCGCGCATGACAACCATTCTATTTTAGAAATCAATTTCTGGACAGAAATAGAAAAAATCTATTTCTGTTCCAGAAATAGAGAAGTAGAAAATTTTTACTTCTGATTTCTGGTCCATTTCTACTTCTGGAAGAGAAATTTGTTCTAGAAATAGAAAAATGAAATTGCGTTATCGAACGGATTTCTGTTCCAAACCTATTTCTGGAATAGAAATTCTGTTTCAGAATGGTTATCATGCGCGCCCTTAGTGTTACACAAAGAAGTTAGTTATCATTTGTCAAAGTTTCAACAAGATCATGCACCTATAAGTTATAAAGAAGTGCTCAATCGTGCCCATTCCTCACTACAATTAGAAATTGGGTGAGCCTTTGGTGTATTAAAAAAGAAGTGAAAGATTTTAAAGAGTATGCCAAGTTATCCATATGTGATGCCCCAGAATGTCACGAGCAACATGTGTCCTTTCCTATTATAATTAGTAATTACGATTTGCATACGAAGCACAATAAAAATTTCACTTACATCCACATAAGAAGTCACACGAGTTTAACTAAAATACATATGCACCTTCTTTATGTTAAAATAATTAGTACAACCTTAATATCACATTCCAACAAAAACATAAAAATACATAAGTCCTAGGAAAGGTTAGGGTCACCTCTTTCTAACACCATTTCTATGCCCTAAAAAGAAAACCTGCCTGTACATAGGTCAAACTATATCTATGGATTAACAACCTCACCCATCAATGTGTCGTCGTTGCTATCGAAACCCCTCAACGGTCCAACTAGCTCATCATTGATATTCATATATCAAGCAACAAATCAATGAGGAACCCACTCTAGAAACCCCACATTCACCCACATGATGGAACTACACTTGATATATATTATGGGCAATTTTGAGACAAGCATATCTTCATATTCACAATCAAAATACTCAGGAACTCCGAAGAGCAGTGGTAGTTGGAGACCCATCCTACATGTTTGAAAATAAAGTAGTGAGCTAACACCCAATAAATGAATCCCTAAGTCTAAGGTAAGGGATTATTTCACTACTCAACTTGGTACATGTAAAGTACGACAATACCAAGCACTTGCAAAATAACTATGAGAGTCAACTGAATAAATGAATGCACTAATTTACCTATTGTGTTATGTTGATGGGAAGCATGAACAAAATTACATATGATTATTCACTCAATTACAAGCAGATGACATAACACATTGTGATGCATGATTTTGACTGATTAGTTCATTTATATGCATATATGCAAAAAGTCACGCATTATATAAAAAAATTTCATCTTATTTTGTTTTGACTCCTAAGGCATCCCGACACTCGGGCCATCTCCACTCCGAGGTATCTCGAACACGCTCGGTGCATCCCAACTCACGAGGCATCGTCAGCACTAATTGTTGGGACTAACAATACAACGTAGAGGGGGAGTGAATAGGATGTTTGAGAACTTATGAAAATCATTTGTGGAAAATAATAAGTTCAACTAAAAACAGTCAGTCAAACAGCATGTGAAACAGTAGGTGAAACATTTGCACGTGCTGTTTGACAAATAATGTTGATAATAAACATGATGTGCTAATAAAGAAGGGATAAGAAGATGTGCAATAAGATATATAGTGGTTCGGCTTATCCCCAAGCCTACATCCACTATCGAGACTAAAAGTTGCAAGACGAGCTAGACTGCGCTAGTAATCTGCTCAACAAGTTATAATGGGCAAGTGCTGATCCTATTACATGATAGATCACACTATCAGGACTCAACTATTGCACTTACTCTTGTACACTCGATCTCTAGTACTACTACTCTACGACAAAACTATTCCAAGAAGATCTATCTAAGAAAACAAGGAAAACATCAATAGGAGGTAGTAGCTACAAATAGTTGTTTCGGATCCGTATTGTGACGCACTCTCTCTAACATTTTGGCCTAGAAGCTATTCTCTTTTATAGACATCTTCAGTCTTCCCGTTAGAGATGCTTCAGGAGGTCTTCTAGCCATTAGAGATTCGTTTCTGCTGTCTAGAGAATAGTTGCTGCCCATACAGTTCCTTTTCCTGAACATTTCCAGGCTTTTCGAAAATAGCCATTACAGCTACTACTCCTACACTAATTGCTTTTGACATTGCTATCAATCGTCTGCTCCTGTTTCCTGATAGACTTCTTGATCTTTTGTTGTACAACTCTTGTCTTCAACGGCTATAATATTCGAAGAACATCTTCACATGATGTTTTAGCAAACATCAATAACCACGTCCTGCATCAGCTTCACCAAACAGCCGGTGCACCTACTGTATTATCTGATGGCGCTATTTCCATTTTCTACACTTAGACTCTTCATGATTCTTCACCTGATGGATCATACCATGGGTATCGCCTGGTCCACAAGATCTTAAGGACACTTTACGATCTTCACCTAATGGATCATACCATGGATATCGCCTTGTCCTTAAAGATCACCATAAACATTCGCACCCACTAATCTTTCCTCTGGTCCTGGTCCTGGTCCATCCAAGCATATTGGCAATTTTGACTTTATCAAGTTATTCATCTTCATGGTCCTTCCAAACTTTACCAAACATCTCGTTCTAGGCTTGTTCACCATCACCTAGTCCATTCACTTGTTCACCTGATTTTTGTTCCTCCAAGCCATTACGAACATCCCCGTTCTTCTCGGCTTATTCACTCTCGATCCAGGTTCTTCCAGACATTCACCTTTGAAGATCCTTCCAGCTTGTAGACATCTTCAATGCCCAATATCTTGTTCACCTCATACAAGGGCTAATAAGACTTCTGGTGTTATTTATGACACATCCTGCATATTGGCTTGTGCATATGTACCCAGTACTAAACCAATACACACATTAGTATCCTTTGATTGCCTTTGATTGCCTTTGTTATAATCAAAACAACATAGGGGATTTTCCCAACCTTAACACATTGGTGATATTCCCAACACTAATATGTGGGCGATGGACAAAACTTTTTATAATTCTATAATGTACATGATAACATTAAAACCGTATGATCTCACTTGCATTAACAATGAAATCAACATTCATTTCAAGAATTGACATCCGGTTCATAACATTTTTTTAATGCATTTCACTTTTGAAATATAATTATCTTGCCCTTTCGATGATCATATACTCAAGTAATGATAATGTCATGCTTACCTCATTTCATTTCTCATGCAAGCAAATGATAACATTCTCAGAGAATTGGCCACATGAACATCAACAACTCAAATAATCCACAACATAACATCGACAAACCAAATAGTCAACAACACAACATCGACAACCTAAATAGTCAACAACACAACATCGACAACCCAAATAGTCAACAACACATATCTAGTAAATTGGTAACTTAGTCGAATTATGAAAATATCACTTTTTAGTTTAATCTCTCAATTTCCACTTTTTACATTGCCAAATCTCATGGAAGTTGATTAATCAGAACCTCAACATATAGAAACTCATCTATTCAAGTCAAACAAACACAACGATTCATCATGCAATTGTTATAACTCTCTCATGCTTAACATCCAAGTTCAAACTAAAATTAACAATCATCAAACAACTAAGTCAAGAGTACCAAGTAAATCATTCTAGCTTAGTCCCTAGAGTTTTCACTTATCTCGAAAAATGACTTGAGCAAAATCAAAGCTTTAGTTGCCTTAAAAGCAAAATAATCAAGAATATTAATAAGTTTCAATTTTTTTAAGCAACAAAACTACTTTGATAATGTTGGAGAAACATCCCCAAAGTAATTTTGATGATTCTCAAACTATCCTGAGTGTATTACCTAATCTTTTGGATGCATATGTTCGAGATAACCTAGTGGACCAAGTGATATCCATTGGGTTGACAATCACGAAGTGTCCTTGAGTAGTAAATGGAAACAGTACCTACAGATTAAAGATCAACTGGACTTGATGTTTGTCGAAGTTGATGCAGGACGTGGATGCTGATGTCTGAGGATGGAACATGAAGATGTTCTTTGAAAATTATAGTCGTTAAAGGCTGGATACGCATAACGGAAGATTAGGAAAAACATCGGGTAATGGATAGCATGCGACTGGCAAGTCTGTCAAAAGTAGTTAGCCTACGAACAGTAGCCGCAGTGCCTATTTTTGGTAACTTACAACTATTCTGGAAAAGAATCTATATGGGTAGCTTTCTTCTAGGATAGCAGGGACAAACAAGTCTCTAACGGCTAGAAAACCCTTTGAAACATCCCTACTAGCTAGTTTAAGGATGTCTATAAAAAAGAAGGCCTTCCTGAAAGCTAAAGTGAGAGTTGCACATATCGAGCCCAAATATTTGCTTAAGCTACTCTACCTGTTGATATTGCTTTCTATTCTCTATGAGAAATCTTCACTGTGATAATCTTTGCATAAAGAGAGTTTGTGAGAAAACAAGTGTACGTTTAAGAGTAGAGGTTGTATCATGATAGTATGATTTATCAAGTGTAAAGGATCATCACTTGCTATTTGTAACTTATTGAGTAAATCTCTAGTACAGTCCAGCCTATCTTACAGCTGTTAGTCTCAATGGTGGACGAAGGCTTTGTTATAAGCCAAATCACTTTAATTTTCTATGTGCATCTGTTTCACTTGATATTTACTTCTTATAGCACTTCTATTGCATACAACATCTAAAACAATCGGTTGACCTGATTTTTATCCACCGCATTACATTTTTGCAAGAAACGCAAAAGATTTTCAAAACAACGTATATACCCCCCCTTAAGGTTACATTATTAGCCCTAGCAATTTGTATCAGAGCCTTGTTGCTCTCTAGTTGAAATGTATTCTTCTGAGTATAAAGATCCTATTATGGCTAACTTTGGTAATCTCTTCTCTAATGATGCTTAAGCTCCCAACAAGCCGTCATACTTTGATGGAACCAACTTTGGTTACTGGAAAACAAGAATGCAGACCTTCATAGAAGCGATCGATCTGATCATGTGGCTGGTCATTACTGATGGTCCATATATTCAAATTCATGGTCCAGCTCTTGCTTGAGAAGGAGATCAGTAAATGACTACTGAGCAAATAACAGCGATAAATGCTGCTATTACAGAAGAAAGACAGAAGAGAGCTACTCTTAATGCAAAAGCTAAACATCTTCTGTATTGTGCTTTATCTCCATCTGAATTTAACATAATCTATTCTTGTGTCACAACAAAAGAAATATGGGATTCGCTGGTTGTAACATTCGAAGGAACCAATCAAGTAAGAGAGACGAAGATGAACATCTTGCTTAGGAACTACGAGCTGTTAAGAATGAAGTTAGATGAAACAGTTACCCAGATGTTCACAAGATTCACTATGAATGGCTTGGCAATTCAAGGAAAGATGTTCATTGATGCTAAAAAATGAATAAACTGCTGAGAGCCTTGCCTAAAGAATGGAGCATTGTAAAGATATCTGTCCGAGAAACCATGAGAATCCAACCTATCACCATGGATGAGTTGATCGGCATGTTGTTGTCATATGAGGCTTAATGTCTCAATGATGAAAAACACATCAAAAGGTAAGAAACCTATTGCATTCAAAGCTAACCTTGATGATACAAGAGATCAAACAGCATAAGAAGAACAAGACGATAAAGACATGGTGCTGTTGACCAGAAGGTTCAAAAACTTCATCAAAAAAGGTGGCAATCACAAGAGCAAATATCAAAGAAGCTATACGGATGAAAGAAAGATCTTCAAGAACAAAGAAGAAAGCAAAGGTAAGGAAATCTTGTGTTATGAGTGCATGAAACCAAGGCATATAAAGCCTGACTACCCATCCATCAAGAAGAAGAAGGGAAGCAGCTAGAAGCAAAAGAAACATGCTCTGAAAGCATAAACATGGAGTGAATCATACTGTGAATCTAGCGAGAATGACGAAGTAAACATCTACTTGATGGCAGATTCAGAACATGAGGTAAGTAACCATGAACTCTCTTATGAAGAATTGAAAGAATTTCTTAGAGATATGTTTGAAGAGCACAAAAAAGCATAATTTTTTTTTATGAAATGAAAAAGCATATTAGTGATTTTGAAATCGAGAACCTGTCTCAAAAACATCTTTTGAAAGAACAACTTAATGATATGGGTTATTATGTGGAAGAGATGAAAAATGACTATCTTTGAAATGAGATTTCAAAAGTTAGCGCAAGGTTTTCATTAAGATAAAAAATCCTTGAGCATATTCTCTCTATTCAAATTCCTCACTACAACAAATGTGGTCTAGGACATGAGGATGTTGAAAAAGAGAAGAATCCTTTTCCAAAAGTTTAAGAAAGATTGAAAAGAAAACCTCAAATTCAATTGTATAGAAAACATCTTGAAAAACATTTTTTTAAGATTTATTGGTAAACAAGCTGAAAAATGTTTTGTTTGCAACGAAAGTGATCATTTCAAGCCTGAATGTTCAAAGAAGCCTAAAAAGTCCAAAAAGATTCATTGGAGATTTGACACTAATGTGAAAGGACCCAAGTTCAAGTGGGTACCAAAGAAAAGATGAAAGATATTCTTGATTGCAGGTAATTCTGAAAAGAAACAAGTGGTACTTGGAGAGTGGCTGTCCCAAGCACATGATAGGAGAGAAGTCTAAATTCGTAAGCCTTGTCCACTTGGATGGAGGAAGTGTCACATTTAGGAGGAAAAGGAAAGGGAAAAGTTATTAGCAAAGGAAACATTAGGTTGGGAAATCTGGTGATTGAAGATGTTTCACTTGTCAAAGGTCTCGACTACAATCTTTTGAGCATAAGCCAATTATGCAACAAAGGATACAAGATCAACTTTGAAGAAGATAGATGTATTGGCATAAAGAAGAATGTCACTCATGCATTCTTAGGTAAAAGATATGGCAATATTTACATGCTTGATATAAACTTTGATGATATACAATGCCTAATGTCCATAAAAGATGAGTGCAACCTCTAGCACAAGAAATTAGGCCATGTGGGTACAAAGCAAATATCTGATATCTTTTCAAAAGATCCTGTTTGAGATCTTCCAAAGATAAACTATGGAAAATGCGACAGTTGCAATGCATGTTCTCTGGAAAATAGGTAAGATAATCTTTTAAGTCCACAAATTCAATTAGCACTAACAGATCTCTGCAGTCGTTGCACATGGACTTGTTTGGACCTACAAGAACAATGAGTCTTAGAGGACACAAATATTGCCTCATGATTGTTGATGACTACTCACGATTCACTTGGGTGATATTCTTAGTTCACAAGCATGAAGCTTTTCAATCGTTCAAGAAATTAACTCGAAAGATCTGGAATCAGAAAGGGTATAGCATCACAATAATCATATTATACCATGGAGGAGATTTCGAAAACCAAAGCTTTGCTGAATATTGCGATAAAAATGGAGTGGATCACAACTTCTCCACTTCTTATAAGCTTCAACAAAATGGCATTGCTGAAAGAAAGAATAGGTCTCTTCAAGAGATGGCTAGGACCATGTTAATAGAAAACAGAGCTCCTGCATACTTCTAGGTAGAAACTGTTTCCATCGGCTGTTATGTTTTGAACAGTCTTACTAAGGCCTCTGATAGAAAAGACCCTGTATGAGATCTACAAGGAAAGGAAACCAAATGTTTCATTCTCAAGAATCCAAATGACAATGCTGGAAAATTTGATGCAAGAGCAAGCAAAGGTATTTTTCTTGGATACTCAACTACTAGTAATATGACATATTGAATTTTTCCTATTCGATTAGTGCACTAGGAAATTTAATTGAGGATGGTAATTAGGATTATCTGATTGACACTAGATGGAAATGTGTCATTTGAATTGAATCATGGAACAATGGTACCTACCCTATACCTTGACCGAAAATCATCAAGAGGCCACAGGACAAATTATAGTCCTAATTTTGGTACTAAGTGTACATTATCATATAAATTGGGACAAGTATACCTCATGGGCCGACCACCTCACCCATTGCCACCTTGCAAGGCCACTTGTCATGCAAGCCTTGCCACTTGTCATGTCGCCTCCTTTGCCGATCAGAATTCATGCAAGGGTTGACTAAAGGGAACAAAATGCTTTTCTTTCCCTCTCTCCCTTCACCCTCACTCGGCCAACCCCCTCCCTCTCTCTCATTTCCACTTCTTCCTCTCTAGAATTCCTCAAGAAGCTTGCTCAAGGTTGGAATTTGAGTGAATCCATCAAAGAGATTTTGGGTTTCGCTGGCAAAGGCAAGGGAAATTCTAACTTCTAACCTTTTTGATCTTCTTATTTGCCTCGGTTTTGAAGTTAGTGTGGTGGTAACTCTCTATTAGATCTTAAATTGAAGTGTTTTTGAGCTTATGATGGTGCATGGGTTTAGTTTTGTTGAAATGATTCTGGAAATGGTCATGCATGTTGAGTGTTACTCTGTTTCCAAGTTCGAAACTGTCTGACCCTCACTGTTTGTTATTTTTGTGTGGCTTTCTGTGACATTCCGAATTTCGAACCATTTTGAAGCTTATGAATGGATGAAATATCAATCGATGTATTTCAGTAAATCTCGATCAGAATTGGTCACTCTTGAGTTAACTAACCCAAGGGGAAAGGCTAACGAGGAATTAAGTACGTGGACCAAAGAACTCGACCCTAGATTAACGACTTGACCATAAGGATTGTTGAGGGAACATCCTGTACGATCATAGGCCATTCAAAGATTGGTTTTAGAACAATTTGCTAATGTTACATGATTGGTCCGCGGGTGATTCCGTACGACTAGAGTATAAGTTGAAAATTAACCTAAACTAGATTTCTAACGAACGCGACCCTTGGAACCAATGGTTGACCCTCGCAATTACATGACAATCAAAGTCGCCATGGTTCGAATAACTTTAAAACGTGATGATGATCACGGGTCGATACGCATAAAACCCTAAAAGCCACTCGTTAGTTCGAGACGCTCTGAAATTACTATTCATGGATTTTAGTCACGAATTGGACTTCGAAATTGGACATCGATCATTCGAGAATTTTGAAAATGAAACATTGGAATCATCTCATCGAGACTTTTTGAATTTGAGGTCGTTCTGAGGTAGGTTGGAAATTGGTGATTAAGGGAATTAATTTGGAAATTCCTTGCACCCCCGAATTTAAGTTCATTCCTTAGATTTTTTAATTGATGGCACATTTAATTTTTGGCCCCCCTATGTGACCAAAACTTTAGGGAATTAATGCCTTAAATGTGCATCTTTGTATAAGAGACAAGAGTGAGATTTTTGTGGGCCCTCTTCTTTGACTTTTAAGCCACCCATCACCTCTTGTCTTCCTCTCTCCTACTTTATGTCACTCAACCAATCACTCACAGCCCTCCCTAGACTTCCTCTCATGTCACATTGTTGTCTTTCCCCATAAACCCCATCAAAGCTTACCAAATAAGCCAAGATGAAGTTCAAGACCACCTCATTCTCTCTCCATCTCATAATTTCGAATTTCACTCACTCTTTCTCATTTTTCTCATCCCTCTCCCTTCTTGTTCGGCCACCACCACCACCTTGCCATCCACACCTACCACCACCGTGGGCCACCTCCGCTCGTGACTGCCGTTCGCCTGACAAGCCGAGGACCCCACCGGACCAACTTGTGCCGTGAGCTCTAGGGGTGATTTTGGTGGCTTTTCTTACTTGAATCTTTGGTGAGTCATTCCTAAATCTATATTAGTACTCTAGGTTACTAATAGACAAGTATGTATGAGGTTTTGAAGCTTTTTGTGGGCTATTCATAGTGAGAGTGCAATGGACCCGAATTTGCACTATATGGGATTTTCATGTTGGATGACTTATAGGCTTGAGATGATGATATTTAAGTGATTATGATCATGTTTGGTGTAGGTTTTATTGAGATTTAGTGGCTATTTTGGGCGAGTGAACAGTACCACTGAATAATGCCCTATGGAGTGCTTTGTGCTTAATGTTTGTAAGTTTTATGGAAATGTCTTGCGTGTTGGACTTTATGTGATTGGGTGCTAGATGGTCCATGAGTGACCGAATATGTAAATGATGGTATCTTGTGACATGCAGAAAAAATATGATTATGTGAGTTGTGATTGTAAGACATGCCTTGAGTGCAAGTTCATGTATATGGCCTATTCTTGCATGTTGGTTATCAAATGGCTTGTGTAAGTGTTAATTGAGGGTCTATGCATATTCGGCCCTATGTGATTATGGGTGAATTGTCCGTGTGGCGAGTGAATGCTATATGCCGATATTGGATCATAATGATCCCGACTTTATGAGAGGCTATAAGGAAAGCTGTATAGTAAAAGCCACATATTACTTATTATATGGCTCAATAAGCCGACGGTCCAATGAACCGATAAGTTATTATATGGCCTGATGAGCCGACGGTTCAATGAACCGATAAGTTATTATATGGCCTGA
>BCNH02000006.1:13032842-13069507 GCA_001662345.2 Metrosideros polymorpha var. glaberrima | reverse complement strand
AAGGAAAGCTAAGTTTGAGGTACGTAGGTCCTTTCGAAATATTGGAAAGAATCGAAACTTTGGCCTATCATCTCGCCTTGTCGTCAAATCTGTCGCAGGTTCATAACGTATTCCATGTGTCAATGGTGAGAAAGTACGAACTAGATTCGACTCATGTGTTGGATCATGAAGTCATTGAAGTGGACGATAGGGTATCGTATATAGAAAGGCTAGTCAAAATCGAGGACAGGAAAGAACAAGTCCTGAGGAACAAGATGATTCTGTTGGTAAAGGTGATTTGGGAACATCATGGAACAGAAGGCGCTACCTGGGAAAGCGAGGAAGCGATGAGACGCCAGCACCCCTATCTTTTTGATTAATTGGTTTTGTTGTAAATTTCGAGGACGAAATTTTTGTAAGGGGGAAGAGTTGTGACATTCCGAATTTCAACCCATTTCGAAGCTTATGAATGGATGAAATATCAATCGATGTATTTCAGTAAATCTCACTCAGAATCGATCGCTCTTGAGTTAACTAACCCAAGGGGAAAGGCTAACGAGGAATTAAGTACGTGGACCAAAGAACTCAATCCTGGATTAACGACTTGACCATAAGGATTGCCGAGGGAACATCCTGTACCATCATAGGCCGTTCAAAGATTGGTTTTAGAACGATTTGCTAAAGTTATATGATTGGTCCACGGGTGATTCCGTACGACTAAAGTATAAGTTGCAAATTAACCTAAACCAGATTTCTAACGAACGCGATCCTTGGAACCAATGGTTGACCCTCGCAATTACATGACAATCAAAGTCACCATGGTTCGAATAACTTTAAAACGTGACGATGATCACGGGTCGATACGCATAAAACCCTAAAAGCCACCCGTTAGTTTGAGATGCCCTGAAATTACTATTCATGGATTTTAGTCATGAATTGGACTTCGAAATTGGACGTTGATCATTCGAGAATTTCGACAATGAAACGTTGGAATCATCTTGTCGAGACTTTTTGAATTTGAGGTCGTTCTGAGGTAGGTTGGAAATCGGTGATTAAGGGAATTAATTTGGAAATTCCTTGCACCCCCGAATTTAGGCTCATTCCTTAGATTTTTTAATTGATGGCACATTTAATTTTTGGCCCCCCATATGACCGAAACTTTAGGGCATTAATGTCATAAATGTGCATTTTTGTATAAGAGACAAGAGTGAGATTTTTGCGGGCCCTCTTCATTGACTTTTAAGCTACCTATCACCTATTGTCTTCCTCTCTCCTACTTTATGTCACTCAATCCATCACTCATAGCCCTCACTAGACTTCCTCTCATGTCACATTGTTGTCTTTTCCCATAAACCCCACCAAAGCTTCCCAAACAAGCCAAGATGAAGTTCAAGACCACCTCATTCTCTCTCCCTCTCATAATTTCGAATTTCACTCTCTTTCACTCACACTCTCTCATTTTTCTCATCCCTCTCCCTTCTTGTTCGGCCACCACCACCACTTTTCCATCCACACCTACCACTACCTTGAGCCACCTCCGCTCGTGACCGCCATTCGCCTGAGAAGCCAAGGACCCCGCCAGACCAACTTGTGTTGTGAGCTCTGGGGGTGATTTTGGGGGCTTTTCTTGCTTGAATTTTTGGTGAGTCATCTCTAAACCTATGTTAGTACTCTAGGTTACTAATAAACAAGTATGGATGAGGTTTTGAAGCTTTTTGTGAGCTGTTCATAGTGAGAGTGCAAGGGACCCGAATTTGCACTATATGGGATTTTCATGTTTGATGACTTGTAGGCTTGAGATGATGATATTTAAGTGATTATGAGCATGTTTGGTGTAGGTTTTATTGAGATTTAGTGGCTGTTTTGGGTCAGTGAATAGTACCACCGAATTATGCCCTATGGAGTGCTTTATGTTTAATGTTTGTAAGTTTTATGGAAATGTCTTGTGTGTTGGGCTTTATGTGATTGGGTGCTAGATGGTCCATGAGTGACCGAATATGTAAGTGATGTTATCTTGTGACATGCAAAAAAGATATGATTATGTGAGTTGTGATTGTAAGACATGCCTTAAGTGCAAGTTGATGTATATGGTCTATTCTTGCATGTTGGTTATCAAATGGCTTGTGTAAGTGTTAATTGAGGGCCTATGCATATTCGGCCGTGTGTGATTATGGGTGAATTGTCCGTGTGGCGAGTGAATGCTAAATGCCGATATTGGATCATAATGATCCCGACTTTATGAGAGGCTATAAGGAAAGCCGTCTAGTAAAAGCCACATATTACTTATTATATGGCCCGATGAGCCGACGGTCCGATGAGCCGACAGTTCGATGAACCGATAAGTTATTATATGGCCCGATGAGCTGACGGACCGATGAGCCGACAAGATTAATATTATGCTATGGCCCGGGCGCTAAAGCGCGTAGTGAGGGTTGGATAGCGAGATTATGACTTATATGTCATGAAGGTTGGATAATGGGAATTGAGTTTTGGATGGAAAGCACTGTTTGTGAATTATGGAATTATTTTATGCCTTAAGAACGAAGCCTAGCCCTAATCAAGTGCTTGTGAGTTTGTGAATTGCTTTTGAATTGAAAATATAAATGTCTGATGTCGTGTCTTTGTTTTGTTAACTCTTGGTCTTGTGAATGCTCGTGGTTAGAACTTGCATGTCGTATGAGTCTGGAGGTACCTTTATCCTAACATAGGGTTAGCTTTGGCTCACTGAGATTTATCTCACCTCGTCATGGGATTTACCATTTTCAGACCCCAGACCATAAGTATGCCGCCTAAGCATTATGAAGTGCCGATGGACCCTAATGAAGAAGAAGTTGCTAGTGATGGCGAGCTCGACGTCTAGGTGCATCTGTGGCATCTTTTTGGCTAACCGCGTAGAGTAACAAGTGTAACTTTGGATTAGTGACTGTCTCCCTTTCGTTGAACTATGTTGTCGTTTTCCCTAAGTTGTACGCTTTTGTATTCGATCGACTTTGGTTATGTTATGAATCCTTTTAGTGATCTTGTTTTACATATGTACGGAGTTATTTGTGCTACCGTATGCATCCTTTATTCCGCACCATTGCCGCCGTCATAGGATCTGGTTGTTAAGGAATCGAAATAGAAGTCGATCGGGATGTTATCGCGCTCGTATGTTCCGGGGCGTGACACTTTCTATGTTGCGAATTGTATGAAACTTTATCATAAGAGTTGTACAAAACATCTTGATCTACAACAAACTTTAATTTTAGAATTTTATGAGTTCAAATGATATGCCTAATAGCCTTGAACATCCATGGTTTCTATACATATTTTGTGAAATCAACCGTGACCTTTTCATGCTTTCAATTTTCCATGATTTTTCTCGAAATGAATGGAAACAAACTTCCTTCATGAAAGTTTTAAAGGACATCTATGGCTATAACATAGAAAAATATCGGAATATTTTGGGCATTTTGGACACGTGCAATGGTCTTTCCTTGATTGCCTTATTTTAGTTACTGGAGGTCGTTTTTCACTCTATTTGTCGATTTACTGCATTTTATACAAGCCGATTTAGACTTAGCACCCTTCATAAAAATTGTTGAGCATGATCTTTATTATAACATATTAAAATTTTTTGAATTTTCAAATTGATTTACTTGGGTAATGACCATGGTTTGAATCGATGCTCAAACCTGTTCCTGTATGAGTAAGTTTTGAATTTTGAGAAAAACTACCCTTTTTGTGTGTCATCTGAAAATACTTCCTTGATGAAAGTTATTTGACACACTTCAAACTATTGATCTGTAGTTTTTTGTGATTTTACATGACAGTTTAGTAATTTTATTTGATGCTTAAAGGTTAGGGTTTGAATCTGCCCTGCAATTTCGTGTTAGTCGAAACATGGAATTTCTGTCGCATGTCATTCTTGAGGAGTTAGCAAGTTAGGAGTCATTGTACAAGCTGAATTGAAGTGGCCTTGTGTGAAAGAAGTGGGGATTGAGTACATGGCATGTGGCATTGGATGTTGTTTATGTGATTGCATATATAAGATAAATGCTTGAAATGTGTGAAAAGAGGCAATTGCTAAGAGGTGACCATTGGCTAGCAAACCAATGATGCCCCGTGGGAGGTCGGGATGCCCAAGGCTGGCAAACCTTGGATGCCTTGGCTAACAAACCAAGATACCTTGAGGTGAGATGCATATGGCTAGCAAAGCATGGAAGTTTGAACTGCAAACTAGAAGTGACCCGCACGGGCCGAACAGTAAATCGATTGAACCGTGAGATAGGTGTGGATCAAATGATAGGACAAGTGATGAAATAAGCGTGTAATACATGAAGTGCATGTTAGCATTGCATATATAGTGGTATACTGCATTCTAATAATGTATTATACTTGTCTTATGTCCATTGTTAGTTCTCATGTTAGGTAGGCTTTAGAATCGAGTGATAGATAGATTAGATTGTTTATGAGTTAGACATTTCTCTTGTTGAGCATTAGCTCATCTCTATTGATTTTTCAGATCCTTAACATGGACATTCCGCCATTGGCCCACTATAGATCACGTGTTTGTTTTAAGAGTTCACTCGAAGATGTTACTTTTCCAGGATCGACTTTGCTATATACACATTATGTGTCTACTTTATGGGTGAATGTAGTACGCCTGCCTTTGGTGCAACATCATTTTGTTGCTTGGTTCATCAATCGCAACAGCGTGCTGTTAGGTCCTTAACGATTTATGGATGACTCTGACTCAAGTAGTGACAGTGACCCAGATGAGTATAGTGATCCGAAGAAGGAGAAGTAAGGACGTGGCCGTGTAGGTGTGTGTATATATATGTATATAGTGTCTATGTATAGTTAGACATGCTTTTGGATTGTGGACGCCAGCACGTTAGAAGGGTTGGCAACTTTTTGGACCCCCTCCCAAGTGTAGGTGATGCTGTCTTTTGTCGTATTTGACGTTGTTTTTTTGTTTTATGTACGTAAAGCGAAGAACTTATGATGCATATGTGTAATCGATCCTATTATGTGATGAATGAAAGTGGTATGTTATATATGAGAATTCGTGTATCATCCTAGTTGTTAAATGTTTATGTCTGTATTCCCTTTCGTATGCGCCAAGAAAAAAAAAATAATGAACATGTATTAGTGGTAGTGGTGTGCTTGGGGCGCCACAGCTCTATTTTGGTGTTAGAGCATAGGTTTAACCTTGAAGTGATAAGGTGCGCTAGTGACTAGATTGGATAGGGTGAACGCGTGACTTAAGACACAAATGCATGTGATTGTGGTTGTTATGCTGTGAAAAAAAGTAACTTCTGTTACTTATGAGATTCAAGTAACGTGCATTACTTAGTAGATAAAGATGTTCAGTCACTTCTAATGACTAGTGATCGATGTGTAGAATTTCTGTAACGCAAGATCAAGAGATCGGGTGGAACTTTAGGATCCACTCTCAATCCTCGAATGGAGGGGATTCTTCAGGCGCTTGCTAATGTAGGAGCCCTAATGGAGAGACAAGCTTAATAGCAAGCAGGTGGTGAACGCCGTATACAAGGATTAATTGAATAGTTTTTGAAACTAAAACCACCCAAATTTGCTGGAATGAGCAATCTAGAAGAGGCAGAACAATGGATTGATGGGATGGAGAAGATATTTAATTTGTTGAATTGTAATGATGCTAATAAGATGACTTTGGCTGAATATAAACTCGAGGGAAATACTAGGCATTGGTGGAGGGCATCAAAGGAAACGGTGTTTCTAGCTTGTACAGCGGTAAACTTGGGAGATTTTGTTAGGGCATTTTATGGAAAGCATTTCTCTGACTGTGCCCGAGATAAGAAGATAACAGAGTTCATGCAATTGAATTAGAACAATTTGACAGTGGACCAATATGAGGCAAAATTTTCGAAACTCTTAAGATTTGCTCCTTGGTTGGTTGAGGACAAAGATGAAAAAGCCAAGAGATTCTTGAATGGTCTTAGGATGGATATAAGGAAAAATTTAATGCCTCTAAATTTGAAAGATTACATTGAACTCTATAAGAGAGCTCAACTCGTAGAACATGAATTAATGAAGGCAAGAGTAAGGGCAATGTCATAATTGAGGCCAAGTCACAGAGTAGCTCAAGACAACGTTAGGCATGACAGGAGGCCTAATCAATTTGGGAGGTCACTATTTGTCCCCCATAAGAGGCGTAACTTTGAAAACTATGGAAGAGTAGGGAGTAGTCAAGTGGCAGAGCAGATGCAATATCCGAATGGTCTGTGTCCCAGGTATGGTAGATCCTATGGAAATATGCCATGTTTGGTACTAAGGGAATTCTATGGTTGTGGATAGCGTAGTCATATACTTAGAGGGTTGTCCTTGAGAAAGGCAATAACCAAGTGTTATGCCTGTATGACCACACCAGCAACCACTTTGAGGTGGAGCACCACAACAAGAAAATCAACAAAGGCCATTGGCTCAAGGAAGAGTTTATTCGATCACTCAGGAGAGAGCTTGTTGGGGTTAACGAACAACCTAGAAGGGGGGTTGAATATGTCGAGTGATGAGTTTTTAATAACTTTTGCGGAATACTATGAATCACCACTGAAAATTCTAGGAACAAGAGAACCAGTATGTGTGATGCTGATAATAAAAAATAAGTAAGAGTGTAGATCACACAAAAATATATAGAGGTTCGGCTTAACAGGAAGCCTACGTCCACTCTCAGACTAACAGCCTTAACAGCGGCTGGATTCCACTAGTAATGAGCACTGGAGATTACAATAAGCTAGTTACGTTCCTCAATAAGATAGATCACACTATCAAGACACGTTCACTCGCACTCATGCTTGTCTCACTACACAGATGCTATTACAGTGATCATAAAATTACAGACAAGGAGCAGTGATGCATGTTAACACTGAGGAGCAAAAGATCGAACGTGAAATGTAGAGCTTTCCCTAACGCTTGTCATTTTCTCTTTCTTTTTGTGTATCTCTTGTCTGATTTCTGGACTTGTTCTCTTCTTTGCCTTTTATAAGCCTTCAGCTTCCATCATAGCCGTTATCATCATCAATGGTGCATTTTCAACTAAAGGGCCAAAAGGATGCCAGCAGCGCAGTCCATACACAAGGACAGCAGTACGTTAACTCGTACGCAAGGACATTGGGATGCATAGAGAACAAGTTGTATGCCAAGGACACCAGTACCATTCTTCTTATCTGTGACATCCCCGTTTAGGGACTGAGCCATGACGTCCCAAGTTGTCACGTCTAAAATTGGTCTTTTAGTTAATCACGTAAGCGGAAGACTAAATATTTAATATTGGCAACACATTGGACATTTTCCTTCCTTAGTAAAAACATCAAGGTAGCTTGTATTATTTACCATATTAAGGAGGTTTGTATATTTACAAAAGGATGGTACGACAACAACACACATACATTAATGAGGCGATCATAAAGAAACTGGGAAAATAAAAGTAGGGTACACTATATTCCTGAGCTACGTGTCGATCCACCTCTACATAACCACCATCTTCCATAACTTGCGGTTCACCAAAAAGAAGCTTAACCGCCACGCCTAGTTGCCCTTGTCCATTTCTAGTCATACACCATGACTAGCTAAAAAGTTACTTCCAATATCGCCTCACCCGTCATGCGCCACCAGCCATACTACCACTGCCACCATTTGCACCATCGTCACCATTAGAGGGATAGGGGATCGGGCCAACCAACCTTCCATCTATCTTGGCATACACCGCCACAAAACTAAAAGGGGTCAGACCAGCCACCAAACTCCTATCAACGCGCAGGGTCGCAATCAACTTAACAAAAATAATGTTAGGGAAGTCTGGGTTAGTGTGCTCTGAGATGGACCACTCGAAGTCCACCGAGGCACTGTAGATAGCTAGGGGGATAGAGGGTATGGCAGGCATCTTGCTAACGATCTGAAAAATATGTAAATCAACAGGAGTGAAATAACTCTGCAAGTAAAATCGGCCATTTCTAGACTATTCGATCTATAATTACTGCAATTAAGGAGTTATTAGCATATTATAAGTAAATGAATGTATAAGCAATGCAAATGAACTCTCATGTGCCACTCTCATCAATATTACTTCCAATTTACTAACCTGACTTTTGTGGTATGCCAGCCACCGGCATCTTGCTTCTACTTTGAGGTCATCGTGTCTTACTTTGCAAGGTAGCTGTCACATCTTACTTTGTGTGACCTTGAGGTATGCCAGCCTCAGGCTTCTTGATTTCCCATCAAGCTCCTATGGGGCATCATTGTTATGCCTGCCAATGGTCCTTACTGTAACCATCTCACCAATGCATACGAATTATGCTCATGGATATGCAGTCTTCTATTAACTCCACACTCTTGCATGCATGCATGTTCTTATGCAATGAGTCATGCAATCATTTCATATTTCCTTCATATAAGGCTACCACAACTTAGCATGCACAGAGAATTCTAGCCCACTATTACCACATCGCAACAATGTCCAGCATGTTACTCTCGCCTATATATCATGAAACGGCAACATGCAGCATAGAACGACACTTCCAGCAAACATTCAACCAATTACAGTATGAAAACAACGACATACAACTCAACATAGTGACTTCCGGCATGTTTCTTCGGTCTCTACATGAAACAGCAACAAGTAGGAACAGATTTGGGCACCAATGGACATCATGCTCATTACCTGAGAAAAACAACTTGTAAAATCACGAAATTTTAGTATGTTGTAGAAGAGATCATGCTTAAATTTATTATGAAGGATGCAAGGTCCAACTCAGGTCGTATTAGGAGCAGAAATTTGTACAAACCGATGGAAAAGCTGGGTCTAGAAACCAAGATAAGAAAGATAGGAAACGAGTCTATTCCAAGGTTCTAAAGTGCCTAGAAAATTCCAAAATTTTTATATGTTATAGCTCTGGATGTCTTTTAGAACTTTCATGAAGGAAGTCTTACAAAATTCTTTTCAAAACAGATCACGGAAATTTAGAACAAGTACATGTCCCTATAACTTCCAGGAAGTCTAGACAGAAAACGTGAGGATTCTAGATCATTAAGAGTATCATTTTAACTTTAAAAATTCTGAAATTAATTTATGTTGTAGTTCAAGATATTTTGCATAACTCTTATGAAGGAAGTCTAGCAAGATTCATTACAAGAAAGGCTTGTTGATGCCTAATTTTGTCGGTATGATAAATCATTATTCCTTTATGAAAATATAAAAAAGGCCAAAATAGCAAGAAAGCAATAAAAAATAAGCGAATAGGTAAAATAGCGAACAATAGATATATTTTTTATTTCCAAAAAAAATTCCACAGATTAGCCTACATGAGGAGCCCGCGAACCAGCCCGCGCAAGAAAGAAGCTTTTCAGCCCTTCTCCCTATGCACATCTAGCCCAACTTTAATTCCCTCCCTCTTCACTTCTCACATCAAGCCTATTCAACCCAACCATCTCTCCCTCTCCCTTGCACGAGCATTCGCTCGTGAAAGGAAAAGAGGAGCACAAAATGGCATGAGGCAAGTAGAGCGAAAGAGGGGATCGACATGCGTCCATGGGAAATGATGAGAGATTCCTTGCGTAATCGAAAGGCGAGAGAAGAGAGCAGAAGGGAGAGCTTCATTGAGAATTTCAGGGCGCATAATGAGAGCGAGGGAGATGGACCGAGGGAGCGACTAAGGAAGAAGGATCTCGGTTTGTGAGGAAAAATCGCCATTCCCGGTGATCCGACATCCTCCGGTTGTTTAGTTCGTCATCGCTCGTCGCCGCTGCCGCCGGTTCCTGCAACTTCTCTTCACCGGCAAACCAGGTGGATTTCTCTTCCTACACTTTGTTTTTTACTTGCTTGCTAGGCACCTTTGAGCGTCGAGTTCGACCAATGAACCCATATTCATCTCACATTGATTAGTGCTGATTTGGAGTAAAATGGATGGTCTGTATTAAGAAATGACATTACTATCGAGTTTGGAATTCATAGTCTAAGTGCATCCTACCTATTTGACAAAATGTGTGAGTGAGATCTCGAAAATCGAATTTGTCAAACCAATGTCTAGATTAAAATTATGCAAGAATCTCTTCGTTGATTGTTGAACCACGTTTAACGCTATGCATTTTTGTTGAACCACATCGCACGATTTTCACCAAATCGGTCCTGGGAGAGCACATCACCAGAGGCATCATTTTCTCCCACCAACGAGGCCTTAGGTTAAAACCCTTACCCAGTTAGATCTCTTTCTTCATTGTTGTGCTAATGTGTAGTTTGTTTTTGCTTGGGTTTGTTGTTTCAAAACTTCCGTGGGTGAGGATTTTAGTCTCCAATGTGGTTTGTTTCTGGGTGGTTGGAATGGCTATCTATTGATGGCCATGCGACTCAGCAGAGATCCGACGATAGTCGTGGTTGGTCAGCAGTGAGGGTGTAAGGTTGGTGGAGGCCGTCGTCGTTGGTGGCAAATGTCGATAACCGGAGGCGAAGAGTTCCGGTGAGCTCGTTCAAGAAATTGGTTCTCGGTGAACCATCTTGATGAAGGCTCGGGGAAGAAGAGAGCAAAAGCAAACTAGAAAAATAAAAAATAAAAAATAAAAAATAAAAAAATGGAAAATGGAAAATATGAAAACAAAAAAGAAAAAGAGAATGGACCTGTGGGGAGGCCGGCTGGTAGCTTTGTGTTAAGAAGAAAGAAATGGGTTGGCGAAAATTTGGAAATAGAATTTGGGCTTGGGTTTTAAATTAGTTAAAGGGAACCAGGCTTGAACTATTGTGATGTTCAAGTCCATATGGTGATCTTCACTCTAGACCAGGCTAAAAAACCATTCCGAGGTCAGGGCCCAGCCTGGACTATTTGAGTCCGAGTTTGACCGGTGGTTCGGACCGGGTTCCTTGACCCAGTCCAAACCCCATTTTCGTATTAAAAATTAATTAAAATCGTAAAAAATCTGAAATTAGATTTTAAATAGTTGCACCTTAGCTGGAAAAATGAGAGAACTTTTGAAAAATTGAATTCAAATCGGATAAGCCCTTAGGGCTATACAATAGGAATTTTAGATGTCTTTTCTTTTTAGAGACAATTACTAGGATTGCACACTTTTAATACATTGATTGTTATTTTCCTTTTTAGCTGGTTAGGATAGATTATCAAGAAAAGAAAAAAAAAAGATTGTTTGGACACTTTAAATGAAAAATGATCAAGTTTAGGTACCGAAAGGACGCTAGTTAAATAACTAGCATAATAAAGTCCCCGGCCCTATATATCTAGTCGTGTAGGAATCGAGACGACATTCTTGAGTCTTGATTAGTTTCTAACCGACCTCAATAGGCTAGTGGCGACTCCCTTTCCTCATATAGATTTTTCCTATAGGGTTAATTGAGACCTAAAATTGAAAATCTCAACATCGCAAGAGGTATGGGCTTGGGAGAGCCTGTGCCTAAATCAATGGGCCACTCGTGCCCATCGTTTTTAGCAATACCCTTAAACCTATCTTTTTTCCCGACCGCATCGGGAAATATAGGTCGTGACAAGGCTGCATAAAAATAACAAACTCATTGGGTCGAACTGTCTTGATCCCGAAAATAGAGTATCCATCTCATGCATGTCCATTTCGAGAGCTCCTCTGCCCAAATCAACCACATGTAACAACATAAACTCAACTATACCTCGATTTTCAGCATATACTTTTGTGAACCAACTCAACACACCAGATTTCAATCGCGGTCACCTCATACCAAGCCATTCGAACCACTTCCCTCAATGCTCATCCTTAATCGCGCAAGAATAAACCAAAGAGAAAAGAAATGGCAAGTTTCACTTGCCTTAAGATATCGAGAATGCGACGTCGAACCAAACTTCCTCTTCGCTTGCCGTTCGATGAACTTGAAGTGAACGGCACCAAGCTGGCTCTTCTCCTTCGCGAGCAAACGTTGCTGAGCTTCCCTTCCTCTTTACTTGCACAGCGCGAACTAGAGAGAGAGATGAGCGAGAGGAAGAGATGAGGGCACAGGCAAGAGAGAGAGAGAGAGAGAGAGAGAGGTGAAAGGGAGTTTTGGTTGATGGGGAGGGGAAAAGAAGAGAGAGAAAGAGACCAACTCTTAGCTTCTTGAAGAAGAGACTTGCATGAAATCCTATTGGCTTTAGGTGGGCGGCGAAAATGATTGCTTATAGGGAAGTCGTGCACAATGATTAGGGGAAGGGGAAGGTCGGCTGAAGGGTATGGGGAAGAGGGGTGGCGTGTGGCATAGACAAGAAGAAACAAAAAGAAGGTTTCCATCATCATTTTTGCTCATGGGAAAATGGTGGGGAAAAGAAAGAACATGCCAAGAGGTGATCATGTGTCAAATATAAGCAACTAGCTTATCAAGATAGGCAAATGGACTTATCAAGATAAGTGTACGCACTTATTGACAATATAAGCAAGATGACTTATTGATAAGTAGCTAGATAGGTGGACTCACTTATCAACACTTGTTTTCCTAATTACCCCTTTAGCTCATACATGTGGCATTAAAATTCGAAATTTAAACTGAATCGGCCACTACTAAAATTGGCGCTACTTCTTCCCTTTTCCGTTAAATTCTTGTGCCACTACTAAGAAGTACAACAACCATAACAAAACCAATGAACATTCATAGCTTAGTCGAGAAACGAAATGGCATCAAGGACTGTCCTTGATTTATTAAAACCAAAGAATAACGTCAAATGTTATTCTCTACGCTATTAACAGGCAAAACGAGAATCAAGATGTCACATTATCCGTTACGAGTACAATCGACAGGGCGTACAATGTCCTTTGTACTATGCCAGCTGTCACTATCTTTATTTGTCTTTGTCTGAGGTATCCAGTGGTTAACTGCTTTAATCTGAACCATCAATAGTCGTACTTACGATACAAATATCAATCATTATCACACCAATTTTGTTATTCTTTGCACAACAATCTGTGCTTTCCCAAGTAATTTGGTTGATAATTACTAGTGAAGATATCAACCTTCATGAACTGTCAAAATGGCAATAACAATCTTATTACCTTTCATCGGTACTAAAGATACTTATGAACACTATCTTGACTGGTTCTTCCAAGCGGCCATGATATCCCCTCGTGGCACTTATTTACCTTTTTGTCACAGATCAAGTTCTTGTCTTTGTTGACGGTATAAGATAAATGGTGATTATCCCTTGTTTCATCATTTGCACTTGTCATTATAAATATTAGAACTTGAGATGGTTTTGTGATCATCAAAATATCTAAGGGATGTTTTTCAACAATTTCTTCTTTTTTGATGATGACAAAAACACTAGCTCGCAGATATGAAATAGCATTAGGAGTATTTCAAATAATATGCTCGTAAAGTGAAATACTCTGTTGAACAGTTGATATATTCATTTTAGGGATAACAGATGAGTGTGAGGTGAATATCAGAGATGAATATCAGTGATTAGATATACACGACGATACTCTTATTATCAGTCTAGATTTCACATATGATTTAGTATGTTTATGTTTCTCCCCCTTTTTGTCATAATAAAAAAGAGTAAAAATGCAGTGAAAAAAGAAACTAATTTCATTGCATCCTGATCAACAAGGAGACATTCAAAGAAAGAATTAATTGAACAGAGAAAAACATTGCAAGAATAGCTAAAAGAAACATAACAAGATGTGCATAATCAAGGTCAATGTTTGGTTCAGTGTTTCTTGGCTTTATTTTTTGCTGATGGGCTCTCTTCAAAGGACATTGATGATGGATGAATAGGATTATAGCATTCAAGTGAAAGAAGCGTCTGTTTGATCCTTTTGAGATACTGTCCAAGAGCATCAATGGTGCTTTGCATTTTGATCAAAGCCTTCATGATCTCTGCATTGGACGGTTCATCAAGTCAAAAAGAAGAAAGACGATGATGATGACCGCGAGTATGCACAGCTCAAACCCTTTCTTGGTTTTATTCCTGATATTTCCTACTCCAATCTTGCTTTTATTTCAAATGATCATGAAAATCATTTTCTGAAGCTTATCGAACACAACTGATCATGGTGGAATTTGAGAACAAAAGCTTTGCTGATTATTGTGAAGAAAATGGTATTGAACACAACTTCTCAATTGCTTATACACCACAACAAAATGGTGTGGTCGAAAAGAAAAATAGAATTCTCTAGGATATGGCAAGAACTATGATGATCGAAAGTAGCACTCCTACTTATTTCTGGGCAGAAGCCATTGTCACCTCATGTTATATCATCAACAGAATTTTTCTATGCCCATTGTTGAATAAAACCCCTTATGAAATCTATGAAGGAAGGAAGCCAAATATATCATGCTTTCACATATTTGGTTGCAAGTGCTACATCCTGAAAAATAAGAATGACAACATTGGAAAGTTTGAACCAAGGTCAAACGAAGGTATATTTCTCAGCTACTCAACCACAACGGCTATTCAACCATAAGCAAAGCCTTCAGAGTATTTAACAAAGTGTCACAGGTAGTGAAAGAATCAATCAATGTGAAGTTCAATGATAATATGATGAGAACTAAAAGTCTGAATGAAGATGGGGAACCAGTATCGGTTCAAATTACTCAGAAACCCTAGAATCAACAAACTAATCCTCAAGAAAATTCCAAGAATGAATTACCAAAGGACTGGAGATTTCAAACATATCACCCAAAGGAACAAATCATCGGTGATATTCGAGAAGGTGTACAAACTCGTTCATCATTTCGATAAGTTATGAATTCTCTCGTTTTACTTCAAGTCAAACCCAAGGGGATTGATGATGCTATCCAAGATGAGTCATGGATTGAGGCTATGCAAGAGGAGCTTCAACAATTCAAGATCAATGATGTGTGGAAACTTGTTCCAAGACCACAAAGCAATCCTGTAATCGGCACTAAATGGGTATTTAGAAACAAATTGGATGATAAAGGAAATGTTGTTCGGAACACAGCAAGGCTCGTTGCCAAGGGTCACTCTCAAGAAGAGGGTATTGATTATGATGAAACCTATGCACCCATAGCAAGGTTAGAAGTTATTCGCTTATTACTTTCTCATGCTCGCTATCATGATTTCAAATTGTTTCAAATGAATGTCAAACGCGCATTTCTAAATGATTTTATTAAGGAAAATTTTTTTGTTGAACAACCTCCAGGTTTTGAGGATTCTAAATTTTCAAACCATGTTTTTCAACTCAAGAAGGCATTGTATGATTTGAAACAAGCACCTAGAGCTTGGTATGAAAGACTTAGTACTTTTCTAAAGGAAAATGACTTTAAAAAGGGCACTGTTGATACCACATTGTTTACTAATAGGAGTGGTAATGATATTCTATTAGTAGAAATCTATGTGGATGATATCATTTTTTGTTATACTAACGATCATTTGTGCAAGGGTTTTGAGAAAGTGATGAAAAGAGAATTTGAAAAGAGTTCAATGGGAGAATTAAATTTCTTCTTGGGATTACAAGTCAAACAGCTGAAAGAAGGAACGTTTATCTTTCAATAAAAGTATGCACAAGAATTAGTGAAGAAATTCGGTCTAGAAAATTGCAAGAAGGTTGATACACCCATGTCGTCTTCACTAAAGATTAACAAAGATGAAGCAGGTAAGTCCATTGATCCTAAGCTGTATAGAAACATGATTGGATCGCTATTATACCTAATTGCTTCTAGACCAGATATACTATTCAGTGTATGTATTTATTCTCATTTTCGGTCAAATCCAAAAGAATCACATCTTATGGCTGTGAAACACATTATCAAATACATTGTTACTTATCAAAAGTTAGGTTTGTGGTATCCAAAGGAGTCAGAGTTGATATTACTTGGATATTTAGATGCTGACTTTGTAGGTTGCAAAGTAGATAAAAAAAAGCACTGCAGGTACTTGTCAAATGATGGGCAATATGCTCATTTCATGGTTTTCAAATAAACAAAATTCCGTGGCATTATCTACTATTGAGACTGAATATGTGGCATTAGGAAGTTGTTGTGCTCAAATACTTTGGATGCACAACAGCTTAGTGATTATGCAAAAGATTACTCAGGATTGGTTAATATGTGTGATAACACAAGTGCAATCAATCTCACAAAAAATCTATACTGCATTCGAGAGCAAAGCATATTGAAATACGAACCACTTCATTAGAGAGCATATGAGCAATGATGATGTTAACATTGAGTTCGTGGATTCAAAGCACCAACTGGCATACTTCTTTACAAAGCCTTTAGACAAAAGTTCATTTGAATTTATTTGAAATGAACTTGGAAATTGCAATTCTACTGAGTAAGAATAAGGCATCATCATTGTAGATATCAGACAATAAATCATCAATATGCACGGCTCCTGGTAAGTACATTGGCAAAGGTATGTTTTTTGAACCAAAAGTAACCTTTAGATTGTACATATTTTACCGTTCTGACATTAAAATTCTCTGTCAATTTTTGTGCGACGTGATGTTTTCTTTTATTGTTTTTATTTATCCCTTCACAAATGCACACCTTCACATGTTCACTTATCTCTAGAAACCTCCGTACTCTAGAAACCTCCACAGCCTTCCCCCACGTTCTTTTTAACCTCTCTAGAAATCTCTCTTTTTCTACCCATCTCTTTCTAAATCGAACCTCTCTCAATCCCTCACCATGGCTCCCAAGAAGAAGCAAGTCACAAAATCTTCCAAAACTCGCATGACAACAAGATCTGCAAAAGATTCATCCGCCTCTGAGCAAATAATTGGTATTAGAGCGAGGTTGCTTGTTTATTGAAGTGTTCTTTACTTCTGAACATAAAAATCTTTTTATGGCTAACCTCAATAGCTACTTTGCTCCTAACTCTCATGCTCCCAACAAGCCGCCCTACTTTGACAGCTCTAACTACAACTACTGAAAGAATTGTATGAAAATTTATCTTGAAGCGACTGATCCATATTTGTGGGAAATCATTGAAAATGGACTTGCTATTCTAATACAAGCATCTGCTCAAATAGATGAACAGGGAGGCCAAAATGCTCCTCCTACTGATGGTGCTGCTGCCCGAGGAAACCAAAACAATGAAGCATTCAGAAGACAAGCTTTAAATTCTAAAGCAATGCATTTAATGTATTGTTCTTTATCCCCTTCTAAGTATAATAGAATTTCTTCGTATTGCACAGCTAAGGAAATTTGGGACCGACTTCAAGTGACATTCAAAGGAACTAATCGTGTGAAAGAAACAAAGATGAACCTTTTTCTGGGAAATTATGAAATGTTCAAGATGGAAAGTGACGAAAGTGTGATTGAGTTGTTCACAAGATTTACAACCATCATCAATGGTCTTGCTCAGCAAGGGAAGATCTTCACTGATATTAAAAAGGTCCACAAACTCCTGAGATCACTTCTGAAAGAGTGGAGCCAAGTCAAAACCTCTGTCTGTGAAATCATGAGAATCCAAGCTATCAACATGGATGAACTTATAGGAACACTCATGTCCTATGAAGCGGAATTACAAAATGAGGATCCGAGTTCAATAGGAAAGAAAATCATTGCTTTCACTGCAAACCAAAGCAATACTAATGACATTCAAACATCCGATGAGGATGATGAGGATATGGCACTCGTCACAAAAAGATTCAAGAACATGATGAGAAAAGAAGGTGATCGAAAAGGAAGAATGCCTATAAAGTATCAAGAAGAGAAGAAACATTACAAGAGCAGAGATGATTCTAAGCCAAAAGAAATCATCTGCTATGAATGTCGAAAGCTTAGACATGTCAAGCTAGACTATTCCTTACTGAAGAAGAAGAGAGGGAAGTTCAAAAAGAAAAGTCAAGCTCTCAAGGCAGAAACCTAGAGTGACACAAACTGCGAAAGCAATGATGATGATGCAGAACAGGCAAATTTATGTCTTATGGCAAACACCAATTCTAACGAGGAAATTGAGGTAGAATCTTTTGAACTCTCTTACTAAGAAATGCAAGAGTTTACAAAAGAAAATTTTGAGGAACTTAAGAATGGCTCAAAGAAAATTTCCGATTTAAAAAGGCAAGTTTCAAGTCTTACTTCTGAAAATGTTTCTCTAAAGAATTGTATTGAAAAACTCCACACTGATTTAAATGAGCATATTTCAAATGAAAATGGAAGTTCAAAGTAAAATCCAGTTTTTAGAAAAGAAAATCTCTGAAATCACCCTAAGGTTTTCTTTCGGTTCAAAAACTCTCAAACATATTCTTTCAATATAAATCTCGTACTATAACAAGTCTGGATTAGGATGTGAGGAAGATGAAATTGAGAGTGATCCTTTTCCTAAAACAAAAGGAAGAATTGAAAAGAAACCTCACATTCTTCTTCGTGACTACAAGAATCATTTTGTTAAAGCTACTAGCAAGAAATTCCCTAATTGTTCTAGCTATAGTAGTAATAGTCATTTTCAATGTAAATGTCTGAATGAAAAGGCTAAGTCAAAAAGGGTAAACTGGAGGTTAAGATATACTAACAATGAAGGACACAAACGAGTATGGGTACCAAAAAAAAGATAAGTTTCTATTGTGTATGCAAGAAAAGAAGACCATCAGAAAGTGGTATCTGGATAGTGGCTGCTCAAGACATATGACTGGCGGTGGCAAGACTTTCCTGAACCTAACTTAGATTGATGGAGGAACTGTTTCTTTCAGAGAAAAAGAAAAAGGAAGGATAGTTGAAAGAGGAACTATTAAAGTTGGAAATCTGATCATTAACGATGAAACATTAGTCAAAGAATTAAAACACAACCTTATCAACATTAGTCAACTTTGTGATAAAGGTGACGAGACCAACTTTAAAGACGGTATTTGCACATGTAATGGAAAAGATCTATCACAAATCTTCACAGGTAAAAGGTATGGAAACATTTATCTTCTTGACTTGGATCATGATCATATTCATTGTTTATTCTCATCACAAGAAAAACAAGATTTGATGCATAGAAAGCTCTGATACTAATTGTTAGGGCTAACGAACAACCTAAAAAGGGGATTGACTAGGTTGAGTGATGAGTTTTAAAAAACTTTTGCGGAATACTAGGAATCACTACTAAAAATTCTAGGAACAAGAGAACCGGTATGTGTGAAATTGATAATAAAAAATAAGTAAGAGTGCAGATCACATAGAGAAATATAGTGGTTCGGCTTAACAGGAAGCCTACACCCATTCTCAAACTAACAACCTTAACAGTGGCTGGATTCCACTAATAATGAGCATTGAAGATTACAATAGGCTAGTGACGTTCCTCAATAAGATGGATCACACTATCAGGACACATTTACTGGCACTCATGCTTGTCTCACTACACAAATGCTATTATAGTGATCAGACAATTACAGACAAGAAGCAGTTATGCTTGCTAGCACTGAGGAGCAAAAGATCGAACGTGAAATGTAGAGTTTTCTCTAACGCTTGTTGTTCTCTCTTTTTTTTTTTTTTTCTATGTATCTCTTGCTGATTTCTGGACTTGTACTCTTCTTCACATTTTATAAGCCTTCAGCTTCCATTATAGCTGTTATCATCAACAATAGTGCATTTTTAGCTAAATAACCAAAAGGACGCCAGCAGCGCAGTCCGTACATAAGGACAGTAGTACATTAGCTCGTATGCAAGGACGCTGGGATGTGTAGAGAACAGGTTGTACACCAAGGACACTAGTACCATTCTTCTTATTCGTTACGGGTACAATCGGCAGGGCACACAATGTCCTTTGTATTATGCCAACTGTCACTGTCTTTCTTTTGTCTTTGTCTGAGAAATCTAGCGATTAACTACTTTAATCTAAACCATCAACAGTCGTACTTACGGTACAAATATCCATCATTATCACACCAATTTTGTTACTCTTCGCACAACAATCCTCTGCTTTCCCGAGTAACTTGGTTGATAATTACCAGTGAAGATATCGACCTTAATGAACTGTCAAAATGGCAGTAACAATCTTATTACCTTTCATTAGTACCAAAAATACTTACAAACACTATCTTAACTGGTCTTTCCAAGCTATCACGATATTCCCTCATGGCACTTGTTCACCTTCTTGTCACAGATTAGGTTTTTATCTTTACTAACGGTATAAGATCAATGGTGAGTATCACTTATTTCATCATCTGCACTTGTCATTGTAAACGTTACAACTCGAGATGATTTTGTGATCATCAAAATATCTAAGGGATGTTTTCCAATAGAGTTGAGGCTTCCAAGATTGTTATATTAGGTATGCTCTCCTTGTGTGATCAAAATGCTTATGCATTGTTTGATACGGGTGCTACACATTCTTTTATATCTGCATAGTTTGTACAATTGACTGTAATGAAACCTAAGCCACTTGAGGTACCTTTTAGTGTTTCCACGCCATTAAAGAATGCGGTTTTGTTAACCTTAATATGTAAGGATTGCAAGATTTCTATAGGTGGACACAATCAGATGATAGATTTAGTGGTATTGATCATGTATGACTTTGATGTCATCATAGGAATGGATTGGCTTTGTAGGCAATGAGCCAAAATGGATTGTTACAAGACCTGTAGGGTTATTCATATATATATATTTAACAAAAGGTCGCTGGGAGGTTTATATGGGTGGATCATACATCTAAAGGGATTACTACACTGGGAGGTTTAACAAAAGGTCGCTACTCCCGATCCCTACATCCACTAAAGCCTGTCAAAAGTGACCTTGCATCACCTACGGGTCACCTGCACCCGCCATCTAAAAACGAGTCTGAACATCGCCACCCCCTACTCGCTCCCCTCTTCATCATCACTGCCACCATCATCCAGGAAAGGAATCAGCCCTATCAGTCGTCCGTCATAGCGCATGTACACCGCAATAAAGTGATACGGGATCCAGCCCGACATCAGTCCCACGTCCACCCAAAGGGTAGACCTAACCTGTATAAACTGAACTCCTAAGAAGGCTGGGTCGGTGAACTCATATAGGGCCGCCTCAAAATCCTTGGGCACTCCGTAACACGCTAAAGAGGTAGCGTGTAAGGCAGGCATCTTTTCTAAGGATCTAAAAACATTTAAATCAACAAGAATGAGCAAAGCTCAACAAGTGAAATTTCTAACTATTCAACTAGACAAATCCAACAGTCACTCAATCAAATAATAGGTAAAGGTACCAAATAAGAATCACATAAATGCAAGTACGAATCACAATCGATCCTAACGCACAATGCATTTCTCAATTCTACCATACCTGCTCACCCTGCAAACAAACAATATAACCACATAACATTTCCATACATGCATGTTATTATAATGTAGCCATGTCAATAATGTCTGTCCCCGCTCCACGATACAACCGGTTTGTCGTCCGGCCCATGCGGGTCACTTTTGAGGTTTGCCATCCACAGGCATCCCTACTCCTGGGCATTCGAGGTTCGCTGTCCTCGAGCATCTGAGGTTCACCGTCCTCAAGCATCCCAAATTCCTACTTGGCTCCACGGGGCATCATCGGTTCGCCGTTCGATGGCAATTCATTTTCTCATTCATTTCACACATTTTAACCCTTTCATACAATTAACACATTGAACTAACATCAAGATGGCTCATATCAGTGTCATCTATCATGTTAACCACAAAAGACTGTCATAATCGTAAGCTACATATTATCGACAAGCAATGTTCAACTTACTAATCGGGCATAAGCATAACGTCTTAGTCCAAAATGCCCAAACAGAAATTATGATACTAAGGTGCCACCTATAGGTTCCAAATTAGGATACACCAGATCAACTAGAATAAAACAAAGTTGAATAACAACAATTGATGCTAACTCAACGAAATGAATCCCTTGAACACCAATCTATTTTGTCTAATGTTAACCTCGGGATTCTTCAATGGCACTCTACATAGTCGGACTTCAACTAACACGACGTGATGACTCTAATTCTACATAACCGATGAAATTTGGTATCACTCGGCATTTACCAGCATTATTCTTGACGACAACATTCACCAACCTTAATTATCGACACTTATCACTAACCGAAAATCTACCCAAAACCATACCAAATTAGTCGACGTTTTCCTACGCCAAAACAGAATGAAAGTAACATCCCTCAGGCATTATACGGCACCAACCAGCTTCATCCAAAATCAAGACCACACTCTACAACAACCATTAACAACCATTTAAGTTAGTACTACACCATTTCATGATCCTCGGCATTGCTCGGCACCATTCGTGCCACCCGGTGCTGCCCAAATCTCCAACCCGACGGCCCACCTACACTACTCAGCACTAATGTGCATTGCTCGACGTCCAAATTGCATGGCATTTTTCTCTCCAACACGTACTAGCGTCCAACCATTCTACCCGAGACTAATTGTAATGCCGCTCGGCACCCCTCGGCGTTGCGCCTTACTCATTGCCGCCCTGTCAAGACTTCTATCGACCAACCAAACTCAACCAATCTTTAATCCTAAACTAACATGAACCATCACAAACTAACTCCACTCGGTGCCAACTCAGCCTCACCCGACTTCCTTCTCCGATTACCCGACGCCGAGCATCATCACCTGACACCCCACCAATGTTATCCAACACAATTCCACCTCATTTGACGCCACACCAACACAAGTCAACTCCATCCAGCTCCCATTGGCACCCTACCAACATCTACCCATTGTCCACTGCACGACGCACAATGTCAATCGGCACCTAGCCGCGCTCAGCTCGCCCCAATCGAGACCTATAGCAACAACCAAGGCCCCAAGTAACAAAATTTAACAAGAAGACAGTACCTGCAACCAAATACTTAGACATGCAATTCGGTTCCTCCTCATTCGCGGCACACCAAGACCCATCAACACCTCACACTACCTGTCCGCTATCTCCACTAGTGCCTCCTCCCTCACCATCACTTGCACCACTGACTCCACTATCTTTGTTGGCACCTCCATTGCCTCCGTCAGGAAAAGGAATTGGACCATGAAGATGTCCATCCACATTAACATAAATAGCAATGAAATTGAAAGGAACCAACCCCAACTCTAGGCAACAATCTACCCATAAAGTAAATTCTAGTTTGACAAAAGGAACATTCGGGATGTTTGGATCGACATGTTCAGTCCATGACACATTGAATTTAATAGGGGCACCGTAGGTAGCGATCAGCACTGTATGGATGGAAGACATAACTAACGATATGAAAAGATTAAAATCAATAGAGGTAAGTATAACTTAGCAAGTGAAAACGTCAATCTAAACCATTCACTCAGTTTGAATCTCAAATTAAGCACCTAATTGAAACTATTCATGTAGAGAAATCTTATTATCAGTCTTACCACTCAATTACCACGCCTATTTTACCAATCTTACCATTTCTGTAACACTTCTAAACATAATCACATAAAGATGTGGCACAATGCAGAATGCACATGATATGATTTATGCCCTTTCGGTTCAACCCTCATTATAATCACTTCTGGTCATCATCTAGACTTCCATGGGTCGCCGGCCATGGGCATCTCGCTCCTACTCCGAGGTCCTTGCGCTTATCGTGCACGGTAGCCATCGCGACTCATCTTGCGCGACCTTGAAGGACGCCGGCCTCAAGCTTCCCAAATTCCCTTTCGGCTCCCACAGGGCATCGTCGGGACACAGGTCGATGATCCTCACCGAGTATCAATGCCAATGTTCATGATATATGAATGCACCATGGTAAACCAGAAGCATGAACTTGCATATCATTGCTAAATTTTACATGATTTCTTATGGATTTTTACATTTCTTTCCTATCTCCATCACCTTATAATTCTCAGCACTACTTACACCGAATTTGCCAATCACGCCCCCACAATCATGTTTGTTTAGAACATCGATGTACTAGCATCATATCAATTTCCATGGTGTCATCAATTCTGAAATTCCACCTAGGGACATATTATAAGCAAGTTCTTGGAACAGCCATCAAATAGTCCCTAAATCAGAAACTTTCAAGCTTGAACCGAGTACAATCCAAGAATTTCAGACAGGAATGGTGAAAGTTCTAGGCCATTACAAGTATCATCTAAATTCCAAAAATTTGGAAATTAAAGTATATTATAGATCAAAATGTTGTGCACAACTCTTATGAAGGAAGTTTCTCAAAATTTGTCCCACAGAAGGCTGCACAAAAATAAATAAAAATGGAGGTCGGACAGCCTCAATTCCAGAAACAGCAAAAAAATCAACATCACTAACCCACAGAACACTTCACTCTTACCACTATAAACCCACGAATAGAGGAGGTATTTATCGTTTCACCATATGTTAACTCAGATAACTATATCTCTCACATGCAAGCCATAGATCCAACATGCAAACCCGTTTTACTCCTCAACACTACCCACTTAATCGACGAACCACCCCACCAAAATCTACCTAAATCTCCCAACCCGAGATACAACAGGGTGAGAAGGAAAAGATTGAAGTCCCCATTCACCTTGATGCTTGGTGAACAGCAGCGGTCTAGTTTCTCCTCAGTCCACCAGCGGCCTTGACACGAGAGTGAGAGATAGAGCAAGTGAGAGAGACAGAGAGAGGCGAACAAAGAAGATGAAAAGATGAGAGAGGGAATTCTGGGAAGTCTCTCGACCGAAGTGACTAAAATGAGGGAGAAAGGGGATTATCTTGCTTCTTGCATGGAGTCAAATGATGAAGAGGGAAGAATGGAGCTGCCAAGTGGTGTTCATGCATTTCTAAGGAGTGATCTACAAGCCTCCTTTTGCCCAAGAGTAATGATTATTTCCACAAGTCCAAAACTTAATCCCCAAGGTCCATCCTGCATGTGTTCGGTTCCAAGGGCTGAACAAGAGAGAGGAAATGGCTTGCATGAAATGGCATTGGTTTAGGTGGACGGCCAATAATGATTGCTCTCTTGCAACTGTGTGAAATGATGAAGAGAAGGGGAATGTCATCTGATTGAAGGGAAGAAGTCGGTGGGAGTGAAAGAGAGGGAAAGAGAAATGATTAGTCCCCCTTCGCTTGCATGTAATCCTATTGGTAATTAGGGGCGGCAAGCAATGATGGGAAGGAAAGTTTTGGTCACGCCCAAAAGAGAGTAAAAAGTTGTTGCCTATATGGAAGAGCTAAGGAAAAATGATGGGCTTATGGAGAACATGGAGAGCAATTGGAACAAATGGCCGAGCAAAAGTGGCACCCAAGATTTGATAAGTCAAGTGGCTTATCAGGATAAGTGAACGTGCTTATCAAGAATTGTATAAAGATAAGTAAACTTGCTTATCATGATAAGAGGGTGAGCTTATCACATATGATAAGTGCACCGACTTATCGATAGGTGATAAGTGGACTCACTTATTACTAACCTTGTAGAGCATCACTTCAATAAAAACTTAAGCATTTCCTTTCAATTAGTCGAAATTAGCACTAAGACAACAATTTGAATCATTTTATCTATTTCAAGGAAATATGGCATAACCACCCAAGGTTACTCCTAGTAGGGAATGAAACTTGACAGTTTTGGACAAATGTTATTCTCTGTGCATTTACAAGTGAGCAGAACTTAGGATGTATACCTTGACTGAAAATCATCAAGAGGCCATAGGACAAATTATAGTCCTAATTTTGGTACTAAGTGTACATTATCATGTAAATTGGGACAAGTATACCTCGTGGGTTGGCCACCTCACCCATTGCCACCTTGCAAGGCCACTTGTCATGCAAGCCCCTTCACCAATAAGAATTCATGCAAGGATTGACTAAAGGGAACAAAAGGCTTTTCTTTCTCTCTCTTCCTTCACCCTCACTCAGCCGACCCCCTCCCACTCTCTCATTTTCACTTCTTCCTCTCTAGCATTCCTCAAGAAGCTTGCTCAAGGTTGGAATTTGGGTGATTCCATTAAAGAGATTTTGGGTTTCGTTGGCAAAGGCAAGGGAAATTCTAACTTTTAAGCTTTTTTATCTTCTTATTTGCCTCGATTTTGAAGTTAGTGGGGTGGTAACTCTCGATTAGATCTTGGATTGAAGTGTTTGTGAGCTTGTGATGGTGTATGGGTTTAGTTTTGCTGAAATGATTCTGGAAATGGTCATGCATATTGAGTGTTACTCTATTTCCAAGTTCGAAATTGTTTGACCCTCACTATTTGTTATTTTTGTGTGGCTTTCTATGTTGTGAATTATATAAAAATTTCTTCATAAGAGTTCTGCAAAACATCTTGATCTACAACATACTTTAATTTTAGAATTTTCTAAGTTTAAATGATATGCCTAATAGCCTTGAACATGCACGGTTTCTGCATGTGTTCTGTGAAATCAACTGTGACCTTTTCATGCTTTCGATTTTCCATGATTTTCTTGAAACAAAATTATTTATGAAATATTTAAAGGACATCTATGGCTATAACATATAAAAATCTCAGAATATTTTGAGCATTTTGGACTCATGAAATGGTCTTTTCCCTGACTGCCTTATTTTAGTTACTAAGGGTCATTTTTCACTTTGTTTGCACGATTTACTACATTTTATACAAGCCGATTCAGACTTAGCACCCTCATCAAAATTATTGAGCATGATCTTTTTTATAACATATTAAAATTTGCGAATTTTTAAATTGATTTACTTGGGTAATGACCATGGTTTCAATTGATGCTCAAACCAGTTCCTACATGAGTAAGTTTTGAATTTTGAGAAAAACTCCCCTTCTTGTGTATCATATGAAAATACTTCCTTGATGAAAGTTATTTTTCACACTTCAAACTATTTAACTGTATTTTTTTTTTGTGATTTTACATGACAGTTTAGTAATTTTATTTGATGCCTAAAGGTTAGGGTTTGAATCTACCCTGCAATTGCGTGTTTGTCAAAATTTGGAATTACCATCGCATGTCATTCTTGAGGAGTTAGCAAGTTGTGAGTGACTATAAATGTTGAATTGTAGTGGCCTTGTGTGAAAGACATGTGGAATGAGTACATGGCATGTGGCATTGGATGTTGTTTATGTGATTGCATATATAAGATAAATGCCTAAAATGTGTGAAAAGAAGCAATTGCTAAGAGATGACCATCGGCTAGCAAACCAATGATGCCCTGTGGGTGGTTTGGATGTCCAAGGCTAGCAAACCTTAGATGCTTGTGGCTAGCAAACCAGAAAGTCTGGACTATAAACCAAAAGTGACCTGCACGGGCCAGACTGTAAACCGGTTGAACCATGAGATAGGGGTGGACCAAATGACAAGACAAGTGATGAAATAGGCATGTGATACATAAAGTGCATGTTAGCATTACATATATTGTTCTATATTGCATTCTAATCATGTATTATACTTGTCTTATGTCCATTTTTAGTTCTCATGTTAGGTAGGCTTTAGAATTGAGTGATAGGCGAATCATATTGTTTATGAGTTAGACATTTCTCTTGTTGAGCATTAGCTCACCCCTGTTGATTTTTCAGATCCTTAACATGGACATTCTGCCATTGGTCTGCTATGGAGCACCTGTTCATTTTGAGAGTTCGCTCAAAGATGTTACTTTTCCAGGATCGACTTAGCTTTATACACGTTATGTGTCTATGTTATGGGTGAATGTAGGATGCCTGCCTTTTGTGCAATATCATTTTGTTGCTTGGTTCATCAATCGCAAAGGCGCGCTGATAGGTCCTTTGCAATTTGTGGATGACTTTGACTCGAGTAGTGACAGCGACCCAAATAAGTACAGTGATCCGGAGGACGAGGAGTAAGGACGTGGCCGTGTAGGTGTATTTATATATATATGTATGTATATAGTGTCTATGTATAGTTAGACACGCTTTTGGATTATGGATGACGGCACGTTAGAAGGGTTAGGCAACTTTTTGGACCCCCTCCCAAGTGCAAATGATGCTGTCTTTTGTCATATGTGACGTTTTTTGTTTTTATTTTATGTACATAAAGTAAAGAACTTATGATGCATATATGTAACCGATCCTATTATGTGATGAATGAAAGTGGTATGTTATATATGAAAATTCACGTATCGTTCTAGTCGTTAAATGTTTGTGTCTTGTATTATCTTCTACATGCGCCAAGAAAAAAAATTAAGGAACACGTATTAGTGGTAGTGGCGTGCCTAGGGAGCCACAAGTAAAGCTTACCGTGTGTTCAATAAGGAATCGCAAGTAATTGAAGAATCTATGAACGTGAAGTTTAGAGATGAGCAAAAAGAGTGCAACTGATGACAATGATGAGATATTGCAAACATCTGCTGCGAACCACGATGAACAGCCTCAACAACAAATTGCAACAAATGTTTCAGATCCTAAGTCTTTGCCTAAGGATTGGAAGTTCAAAAGTGATCATCCAAAAGAGCAAATTATTGGAAAAGTTGACGAATGCGTCAAAACAAGATCCTCTCTTAAGGATATACTGAATTCCTAAGCTCTAATATCTCAAGTAGAGCCCAAAGGAATTGAAGATGCAATATCTGATGAATGCTAGATCGAGGCAATGCAAGAGGAGCTACACCAATTCAAAATTAATGAAGTATGGAAATTAGTTCCTTGTCCTAAAGATCACCCAATTGTTGGAACTAAGTGGGTGTTTGGGAACAAGATGGACAACAAAGGTAATGTCATCCGCAATAAAGCAAGGTTAGTTGCAAAAGGATACTGCCAGGATGAAGGTATTGATTACAATGAAACTTATGCTCATTTTGCTAGATTAGAAGCCATAAGATTATTGCTCGCATATGCATGTTATTATGACTTTATACTTTATAAAAAGGATATGAAAAGTGTTTTTCTTAATTGTTACATTAAAGAAAAAGTATTTATAGAGCAACTACTAGGTTTTGAAGATCCAAATCGAGTTGATGATGTTTATTGCCTAAAGAAGGTATTGTATGGCCTGAAGTAGGCACCTCAAGTCTGGTATGAAATATTGAGTTCTTTCTTGATAGAACATGATTTTAAGAAAGGTAAAGTGGACACAATACTCTTTATCAAGGAGAAAGGTAAAGATCCGCTGCTTATCCAGATATATTTAGATGACATAATATTTAGTTCCACTAATGAGTTTTTATGCAAGGAATTCTCTGAGATCATGAAAAGTGAATTCGAAATGAGCTTAATTGGAGAACTCAACTTCTTCCTTGATCTCCAAGTCAAGCAAATAGGAGCTGGCACATTCATACATCAGGAGAAATATGCCAAAGAGATGGTGAAAAAGTTTGGTCTAGACAACTGCAAAAAGACCGAAACACCGATGTCCTCAACAAACAAGCTTGACAAGGATGAAAAATGTAAGTCTGTTGGCTCTAAGCTTTATAGAAGCATGATCGATTCACTGCTTTACTTAACAGTATCTAGACCCGACATCTTGTTTAGAGTGTGCCTCTAAGGAACCTCCTCTAAAAACAGTCACTTCTTCTCCTACACCTGCTAATCAGGGCGACATTGAAGCACCAGCAAAAACAGCCGCAAAGAAAATAGAGGTTGAAGAATCCACAGAAGACCAACGTCAAGAAGATGACGATGACCAGGTATTTCAAAACTTCAAACCCACTGAAAGCTTTGAAAATGATCCTTCTTTTGACTCCGAAATGTTTTTAAGCCTTGACCACAAGGAAGCTTTTGAATCATTTTCAATCTGCAGCCCCATACCACACCGGTATGTTGATTTTGAATATCTTGATGCTCATGGAATTTTTCTCTCTGAAATTTTTGAAGAAATGAAACTCAAGTTTTTCTGCTCCTTACAAGAGGAAGTACATCCTGTTTAAGTAGCCCTATTTTATCCAAATCTACATTTTAAGGATCGTGACTCTTTTACCTTCTCCTTTGTAAAGAAAAATTGCACCGTTTCTTTAGATGATTTGTGTCATATCATTCAGGCTGAGTACAACTTGTTTACAAAAATCCCCAATGACACTGCATACTACTTCATTTTGGAAACTGAAAATTTTATGAGGGGATCACGTGAAATCGTTCCTTTGAGCTTGTTGCCCTTAAAAGCCAATTTTGTCCAGAAAATTTTAACCCACTGCCTGCATCCGAAATCATCTTCTACCAACGACGTGTCTCGTTATGAAGCAAGAGTTATCTAAGCCATCCTTAACAAGCACAAGGACTTCTCCCTCGTGAACATGATTTTCATCCACATGTACCGGACTACTCGTAGAGAGACTGGGAAATTGTCCTGCGCTTATTACTCTCATCTGCCGGCACCTGAACCTCGACTTTACTGTTGTTACTACTGAGAGTTTGGTCAAGATCAAGATTGGGAAGAAGACCATTGACAAGATGCAGTTGAAGATCTTGTCCAGAGGCTGGGTAAATCACAAGGATGAAGTCATGATGATTGGTCAAGGAGACGATGAAAAGACCAAAGAAGTCCTAAAGAAAAGACTAGCTGAAGAAGCTGCATTGGAAAGAAAGAAGGAAAAGCCCCTATACAGAGAGCACCTCCTCGACCGTTGAGACATGAAAGATAACCTTCACTGGTCGATCTACCTGCTGCCTCTGTTCCTATACTTGCAGAGCTCCGAATTGACGTTCGAGAAATTAAAACTACCATCGTAGCCATGTCCCGATATCTGGTTAAACTAGAGCAAACCATTCTCAGCCTGCAATGTTACAATCCCATGCAGCCACCACCTGAACTCCCTAAGACTGCCTCCCCAAAATCCACTCGCAAACGCACACACAGAACATAATGTTTAAACCTCCTGTGTGCTTTGTTTGTTTTCAATGATGTTTTGTGTAGCCTATTTTGCACAATCAATGAAGTTATCCTGCTATTATCTTCTGTTGCTCATCTTGCTGTTATTTTTTTGTTGATGACAAAAAGGGGGAGAGATAGCGCGAGATATGATAAATCTTAAGAGTTAGACCCTGCAACGAAACATGGAGAGTTTTATTGAGAGTTGATCTTTAAAATAACATGTTTTAAACTAAAACATGTTGTCTCTCAATGCTTGTTTTTAATATTCCTTGATCATATCATGTGTGTGAGACATAACATCATGAATTGGTACTTGTTGAATATCATGAAAACACATACAACTGCAAAGTGTATTTTTCAACTAAAAAATCGTCACTTTGCAAATCTTTTATATTACTGCAAATCCTTTATCAATCTCTAACTCTCACATCTGTGGGATAGTTTTGTCATCATAAAAAAGGGGGAGATTATAGAAGAAACATTCCCAAAGTAATTTTGATGATTCCCAAACTATCCATAGTGTATTACCTAATCTTTTGGATGTGGATGTTCGAGATAACCTAGTGGACCAAATGATATTCATGGGGTAATCCATCGGGTTGAAAATCATGAAGTGTCCTTGAGTAGTGAATGGAAACAACACCTATCGACAAATGATCAGCTAGAGCCAATGTTTATCGGAGCTGATGCAGGACATGGATGCTGATGTCTAAGGACGGAACATGAAGATGTTCGTTGATGTGACATCCTGAGTTTCAATTACCTGTTGATGATCTCAATTTAACATTGATTGACTTAGAATTAGATTGATTTATATTATTAAGATTTTTATTTGATAATGTCACTAAATTTTGTGACTTTAGGGAAATTAAGGATTTCATTGTCACATGTCATTTAATTATGTGACATTAGTGAAATGGTCACATAGGAGAATCATGGAACTCAATGCCAAATCCTTGCCATGATCGAATTCTAGAACCACAATTAATGTGTTGATTCTCATAGTTTTCGAGAATTTAAGGGGTTAAGTAGTATGGAATTAGACATATGCCTTATAATTCCCCAATGTAGCGATATATATATACACACATTATATATGCAAATGAGAGAACACCATTCTCCTTCTTTCTCTCTCTTTGGCTGGCCGCACCACCCCTCATCATCATTGCCTCATTTTCTTCAACTTTTGCCACTCCTACATGCATGCAAAGTGGCCAATTGTACAAGCCAAGTGGCAAGGAGCTTAGTGACACTTGTCACAATTCATGCAATTGATTGAGGGAAGTCCAAATTGAGAAGCAAAAACCCCATATCTCTCTCTCTCTCTCTCTCTCTCTCTCTCTCTCTCTCTCTCTCTCTCTCATGCAAGCAATTTTCCTCTCAAGCTTCCATTGTAGCTCAAGAAAATCATCCACACAGCTTAGTTCAAGTTGCAAGGCAAGTGAAATTGCTTTGTTCTACTCCATGTGATCTTCCTAGTGCTCGGTTTAAAGGAAGAGGATAGGTTGTCATTGTTGCATGGGTGAATGGGTAGTTTGTGGCTTGTTCTTGTGTGCGAAATTGTGGAAATTCTTGTGTCCCGCGGTCTGAAATTATAGAGATAGGCATGTGATGAGTCTTTGGGTCTCAGTTTAGTGGAAAACTTGTTGTTTATTGTTGTAATTAGTGAAGATGTTTGCTGGAATTTGCTGTGACGTGTAGTAAGTTGCGGATTCAAGCTACAACTGTTTAAAAACTCATTGAAATTTACTGTTATGAACCGTATGTTGCTGTCTTGTGCTAAAATTGCATAACTGTGAGTTATATGTTGCTGTTTGAGCTGTATAATGCTGTCCTATGTTGAAATTTGTAGAACCGTGAGATGTAGGTTGCTGTTTTGAGCTGTAGGTACCAAATTGCTTACTGAAACTGGATGTAGCATGCTGTAATTGTGGAAATAGAGACTAGAGATCGCTGTTGCATGCTGTATTTTACGAAAATACAAGCTAAAAATTGTTGGAAAGGCATTTGGAATGTATGAAAATGTTTCGCGTGTTGCTGTTACACAATGGTGATGCAAACCGTGAGCTGTGTTTGCTGTTCTAAGCTGAAATCGTTGGAAATGCTTGCTGGAATTCGCTGGTTGTACTATAAGTTGCTACATTATACTATAGAGGTCGAAAAGTATACTGGCACATGTTGAATTGGCATAAGTGAGTGGTGTTGTGATACCTTGTGCTGCATTTCAAGATAAAAATGTGTGAAATTGTGTGAAAAGAAATGGAATTAAGAGATGCCCATTGGACGGCGAACTGATGATGCCTTGGGGGAGTCGGGATGCCCAAGGACAGCAAACTTTGGATGCCTCAGACAATGAACCGAGATGCCTCAAAGCGAGATGCCCAGGAACAACAAACCTTAGAAGTCCAGATAGCGAACCGAAAGTGACCCATGTGGGCCGGACAGCGAACCGGCGGATACTGCAAGACAGGGGTAGAAAAGTATCACAGAAATATAAAGAACTTGGCGTGTGAGTTCGTGTGCGAAAGTGTGATTGCGTAGTGTGATTTGTGTGCTAGAATTGCATTATTAGTGTCACCATGCTTGACTTGTTCACATAATATGTCTAGGGCGCGTATAACACTTAGTCCTAGTAGGAATGGTTTATGGTTCTTGATTGAGTCCTTTGGCCATGCTTGTTTATATGCCTTCGAATGTGTGTCTCGTTGTCCTTTGGTATTAGTATTGCATAGATGACTACCTGTTTAGTACCTACACGTTTTTACTGAGGAGTAGGCAAATCGTATAGAGTAGAATTTAGTTATTTCTTTTGCTGGGCATCACTCACTCTTGTTTTTCAGATCGTTAGCATGGATGTGCCGTCGTTGGCCTGTTATGGAGCACCCATCCGCTTCGAGAGCTTGCTTGAAGATGTTACGTTTTTGGGGTCTTCTTTACAGTATACACGTCATGTATCTACTTTATGGGTGAATGTACGACACTTGCCATTGGTGGAGTATCGTTTTGTTGCTTGGTTTGTCAACCATAATGGTATACTGCTAGGACCGTTGCATTTAATGGACGATTTGGGTAGTGACAGCGATCCTGAAGAGTATAGAGATCCAGAGGAGGAGTTTAGTGGATCGGAGGATTAGGGACATGGTCGTGTATGATGCATATATATGTGTGTGTATTGTGTCTATATATAGTTAGACACTTTTGAATATGGCATGCCGAAAGGTTAAAAGGGATTAGGCACTTTTTGGATACCCCTTCCCAAGCGTAGGTAGTAAGGTCGTAAGATGTAAGTGATGTACTCTTTTGGTAAATATGACGGTGCCATATATGATGTCTAGATGTAATTAACCTATATGTGTATATAGTTATGAAATGAAAATTCTATGTTCATATGTGTTCTTTGCAATTCGTCCGAATGATTGCTCATCGTGTGTCTTAACTCTTACATGTAGTATGGAACTAAAGTGGCATGTTTGCTTACGATCTTTGTGGTTCATCATAATTATATTCGTTTATTGTCTTACTTGTTCTTCCGCATGCGCAAATGGGAATAAAGCAAAGAATAAGATATGGTGCACAATCTAGTGGTGGCGTGCCTAGGGCGTCATAGTTGAAGATTATAGTTGTTGAAGGCTGGATACGCACAACAGAAGATCAGGAAGAACATTGAGTAATGGATAGCACGCGACTAACAAGTCTGTCAGAAGTTGTGACATTCTGAAATTCGACCCATTTTCGGGATAAATGAAGGGATGTATATTCCATCAATTACGCTTTAGTTAAATTTCACTCGGAATTGATCACTCTCGAGAAGACTAACCAATAGGGAAAGGCTAATTAGGAATTGTTTACGTGAACCTAAGGACTCAAACGTGGATCGACGTTTTGGCCATAAGGATTGTCGAGAGAATATCTTGGGCCGTCATAGGCCGATCTAAGGTTGGTTTAGAACGATTTGCTAGCGTTATACAATTGGTTCACGGGTAGTTCCGTTTGACCATAGTATAATTTGCAAATTAACCTAAACTAGATTTTTTACGATCGCAACCTTCGGAACTAATGATTGAACCTCGTGATTACATGACAACCAAGGTCACCATGATTTGAGTAAACCACACGTGACATGATTTCTAATCAATCACGGGTCGATATGCGTAGCACCTAAAAAGCCGTCCATTAGTTTGAAATACGCTAAAATCGCAATTGATCGGTTTTGACCATGAATTGACCTCCGAACTTGGGTATCGAGCTTCTGATGATGCCAATGAATATATTTTGGACGTCGCCTCATATTATTAGTGATTTTAGTGGTAAGGTTCGAAAAGTCGAAAAATCGCGCGATCGGCCCGAAAATCGAAAATTTCCGTTTTGCCCTAGGTTTGGTTGTCTTTTTTTTTGGGTTGGTTAATTAATTAATTAATTTTCCTTGTGGCTGAAATTATTAACGGATAAGTATCCACATTTTAGCTCTATTGAATTTTCATGCAAGAGCTAATCTTAGCCCTTGATTTCTTTGTGCAAAATTGAACCCTAGCCCTTGGATTAGTTTAAGCATTTGTATAAAAGAAGATTTTCAGCCACTTTTCTCTCTCTTTACCCTCATAATCTTGGCCACTCCATCTCCTCACTCTTTCTCTCTTGAATTTCTCCCTTCTCTTTTTGTTTCTTGTTTCTTATTCGGTTTTCTCCATCGTCGCCACCATGGTTTTGGAGTAGCGGTTCAGAGCCTATTCCGTCTTTGCTTGCGTGTGTTTTTAGCTCATTTTGGTGGTAAGTCACTTTCTAATCTTTGATTAGGTTATTGGGTGATTTTTAGATGCTCTAGTGTAGATTTTCATGGAGAATTGAAGTGCCTTCATGTGGTAATGGATATGGCATGATTTAGAAGTGTTTATATGTTGATTTGAGTGAGAAAAATGCAAGTTTGTGGGCTGTTCTTGGGGAAATCCGAAAGTGAGAATTATGATGTCATAATTCAATATGTGATGTCATGTGTGGATAATGTGATTCATGATGTCACTTGGTACTTTATGAGGTCATATGAAGACTTTTGTGGCAATGTGATGTCACAATGTGAATTATGAGGTCATTTGTGATTTTTGTGAATTTATGATGTCATTTAGAGATATTTATGATTTATGATGTCATAATGTGAATTATTATGTCAAAAATAATAATAGTAATAATAATTTTTTTATGCGATGTAAGTAGGGTATGAGCATTGATTTCGTGACTTGATTAATTAATCATACAATCCAATATTGATCGTGCGTCCTTAATTTAATATCGTATGATTTGACTTCGATCGCATGATTTTATACGCTGGTCGCGTGATTATTGTGGCATTTCCATGATAGTTTGATGAAACCAAGTGATTATTATTACCCTGAGGCGTGTTTACGCGGGGTTAAGAATTGAGCCCGAGGCGTTTTACGCGGGCCACCCTGATGCGTGTTGACGCGGGGTATAGTTGAGCCTAACGAGGCCAACTATCGCACACCTGAGGCGTGAACTTTACGCGGGTTGTGGCAAATCGCACACCTGATGCGTTTTACGTGGATTGTTGTGAAGACCTGAGGCGTGTTTACGCGGGTCGGACCTGAGGCGTGATTATGCGGGTCGAGAAATATCGGAACGTCGGGGTGAATCATGCATCGAGTTGTGCATATAGTGCTTATGAGCATATTGTCCATCGAGTTGATATGTGCTTTATGCCATGTTTCGATAATAATCAAATTCTTTGATGCCATAAGTTTACTTGTATTATTACCTCGTTCGTTTAATTAGATTTTGGTTAGGACGGCATATTAGGGTATTCTAAAAGTACGCTTTACCCTAGTCGAACTTAGAAAGTAGACTTATTGAGATTTATATCTCATTCGTTGTTTTTAAACCATTTCAGACCCACATTCGTGATATGAATTCTCTACCTTAACATTTTGGTGTACCTATGGATATGGAGTCAAGGTATCCGACGGCGGAGATTAAGAGTTTAGATGGCTCGTGACCCCTTTTTGAGAATCGTAGGAAGTGTAGTAGTTAGACTGACTGCACCATCGACCCCGTTTTGACA